>JAWPEG010064501.1:1540526-1562092 GCA_035771395.1 Myotis vivesi
CGGGGGGGGGGGCTCGTCCTCTGGAGGAGAATCACCGCTGCCGGGAGGTGCTGGGCCGCCCGCCGCTGAGTCACCGGCCCATTGTCGAGGCGCCGCAGCTGCTGGACGCGGCCATCTCTCTCATTTGTGTTTAGTAGCACGGCCGTCCATGTGGGCCAGGCTCGGGCGCGCTTCACGGCCACAGCCTTTTCTGAGCGACACGGCTTACGATGGGAAGACCGTGCAGGCAGCCCAGATGCTGAGCCCGACTGGCGTGGCGTCTGAGCCCCAAGTGAACCCCGAAGCCACTGGCTGGTTGTGGGACCTGCTCCCAGGGCGGTCCTGGGACGGCCATCCTGACGGGCCTTGGCTCCCCAGGGGGAGCTGGACGCAGGGAACCCCGACCCCAAGCGGCTGTGCTTCTGGACCCGGCAAGTAAACATCGCGGTGGTTGCTAGAAGCACCGGGGCCGCCCGGCCGGGGCGCCTGAGCTCACACCCCGGATGGATGTTGTCCCATCACCTGCGCCTGAAGGGCAGGTCTGCTGCCCAAGGGGCCTGGAGCCGGGCTTGGTCAGGCAGCGTCCCCACGCCCCATCCCCACGACCCACCTGGCGCTGAGCCTCAGTTTCCCATTGGGAAGGGGCAGGCAGCTGCATGAGCCTGTGAGGATCGCATGGCACCGCAAGGCACCGGAGACTGGCACCGCCTGGCTAGGTCACTCCAGACCGGAAATCCCGTGGATAGAGTCTCCACACGGGCACTTTCCAACTGTCTGGGCCTCCTCCCAGAGGCCTGCTCGCTGCTCGGTCCCCTCCGTGGGCCGGTGCTGGCCGAGGGATGCAGGCGGCCCTTTGCAAACTGGCGCAGGTGAAGGCGGTCATTCAGCACAGACCGCTGCCTCCACTCCCCCGGCCTGTCCGTCACAGTGGCCTTTGGCCTTCCCTGGGCTGCAACCAGGCCGCGGGCGAGGGCCACTCCCTATCAGCCCAGTGCTCTGCTCTTCATCCATTCCTGAGCCGTTCATCCCTCTGTGGAGCTCCCAGCAGGCTCCAGGCTGCCAGGCACTGGGGCTTCCCGGGAGCCAGGAGGGCCGGAGCCCCAGGAGGGCCTGAGGGCTCACCCTTCCCAGCGGCCCCCACGTGGGACCTTAGTTCCAGAGCACTCGGCCTTACCGAGGCCTCTGCCGCATGCCAGTGCACCAGTGGGTGGAGGGGTGAAGAAGGGATGAAGAAGCGATGCAGGAACCAGTGATGCCTTGGCTCCCAGGGGTCAGGGGTGGGCCTGTGACAAGCCTGGGTTGCAGGTGCCAGGAGACCAGCCGCCCTGGAACGGCCTCCACTCTGACCCGGGGAGATGGGCCAGGCCAAGGTCAAGGGGTGGGGCTGACCCTGGAAGCCCCTGAAGACCCACCTGCCGATGCTGTCCCTGCCTCACTCCCCCTGCACCCACCCTGGAAGGGTCTGCAGCCCTCCCTCCTGACCGCCCACTCGGCAGAGCCTCTGGGGGGCCTTGGTTCTGGGACAGCAGGGGTCAGAGGGCACAGGGGCCTGGTCACCAGCAGTCTTTGCTCCCACAACCCCCAGAGCTCCCAGGAAGCTCCGGGACCCAACATGCATGCGTTGCTCCCCACAATCCCCCACCCCGGCTTGTCTGCCCCCACGTACGGAATCAGGGCTCCCAAGAAGCTGGGCAAGTGGCCCAGGGTTTGAGAGGGAGGGAGTGGGGAGAGGCTGGCTCTATGCTAAAGCTCCCCCCCCCCCCTGCCCCAGCTGTCCGCTGCCCTGGGAGGGGCAGACACATCATCAGGGCCCAGGCAGTTCCTCCACTGCTGCCCCCACGGGGCTCCGACTCCATTGGCATGAGGGGCTGCTCAAGGCGGGACCTGCCCCGTTGGTCGCCCGCTGTAGTCCCGGGCCCGGCCCACAGTTGTCCTCATGAAGGTCTCTGACCTGCCTGGGCTGCAGGGGCTTGGGACCCAAAGCAGGCAGTGTGTCCCTGCCTCTCCTTTACTGGGGGCTCAGGTCTGGGATGCAGGAGCCCCCTCCCCCCTCCAGGTGGCAAACCTGAGACCAGAGCCAATTGGGTGCCCAGCTTTCTGCAGGGGCCAGAGGCCCCGCCTCTGGAGGACATGGCCTCACCTTAGGCTCACTCAGTGGAGGCCATTTTCCCCTGCAGGGGAGTGGGGGGCGGGGGGAGTCCAGGTCTCTGCCCTTTTCTGATCTCTCTGCCCCACCTGCCAGGAGATGACTGGTTGATTAGGTAGCAGAGCCTGTGAGGGAGGGGGTGTCCGTGCAGTCCCTGCTCCCAGTCTGCTCCATCCCCCTCCCTCTCCCCTCCCAGTCCTGCTGGAGCAGAGGGCGGCCTGAGGTTTGCTGCATCCGCCCTGCCCCCTCCTCTTGCCCCCCAGACCCGCCCCATAGCCCAGCACCAGCGGGAAAGCTTATAGGAGGCTGAGGAACCCAGGCTTCCAAGGTCAGGCCTTGAGGTCCGCCCAGACTCACTGCGACACGCAGGCCCCCAAAGCCAGGAACACCCGTGTCCCGTGTCCCATGTCCCCGGCAGGCAGGCATCCTGGGGAGCAGGAAGGGAGGGGTGTGTTCCCTCCTAGGAGCTCCCTGGGACCAGGGCCTCTGTCCTGCCCTCCCTCCCTGGCAGCCCCAGCATCTGCCCTCTGCGAGCTGGGGCTTGGGGTGGACCACCCCCGTGGTTGGAGCTTGGTGTGGTAACCTCCCTGCATCCGGGCCAGAGGAACCTGAGAGGAGCCCAGGTCAAGCAGACCGGCCAGGGCAGAGCTAGACCTTGTCCTCACCCCCCCCCCCGCCCCTGCCCCAGCCCCAGAGAGAGGAGTTTTGGGGAGAGAGGCTCACAAAGACAGGGATGAGCAGTGGTCCCTAAGAGCAGCCTGCACCCCTTCGGGTCTGGTACCCCCTCGGAGCCCGGCCGCTCAAGCTCAGCCCCAAAAGGTGGGCTGCGTGGCGGACTCCACCATCGGTCCTCCTCCAGCCTCACCCAGACCCTGGGAGGGGCACAGGCTGACTGGCCCATTTCACAGACGGGGAAACCGAGGCTGGGAGAAAAATGTACCGCAGCTCCCGCCAGGGCCATATCTGCAGGGCCTCCAGTCCTCATTTCCTTTCCGAACTAAGAAGGTTGGCGTGGGGAGGGGCGGGGACCACGGCCGGGAAGAGGGAGGGAAGGGCCTTTGCAAACTGAGGTGTGGATCCCGGCGGGCGGGAGCCCATTGGGGCATCTCCTGGGGGACCAGCAGCCTGTCTGGTTTCCCGGGCTCTGGCCGCTGGGGACAGGAGGGAAGGGCTCCCACCGGCAGCTCCCGGGACCGGGCGTCCAGAAAGCCTCGCGGCTCTCGGCTTTCGTTGTTGCCAGGACCCTGCCCGCAGCCCGAACCGGGAGTGGGAGGCTGCGAAGCGTCCACAGGGGCTGCCGGTGCATGCGGGAGCCGCACAGTGTCAGCTCTGCAGGCAGCGCCGCAGGGCCGAGCGCTGGGGGACGGAGCTGCTCCGGGCCAGCACGGGCGGCCGGGGAGTGCGGGTGGCGCGAGGGTCCCTCTCCAGAGGTGCTGGCGATTTGGGGTGCAGGGTGAGCTCCGCCCAGCTCAGGATCGACGCAAACTGAACGACAGAATTTGTAGGCAGATTCTGAAAGGTTCCTGGACGGGGCAGGAAAGCGTGGGAAACTGATTTCGTTTATTGCTCCCCGCGGCGGTGGCTGCCGCGCAGTTGCTGGAGCCCTGCGGCTGGGCGGCCACTTGAGTCCTGATGGCGGCCCACATGCGCTCCACTGGTGGGAGGGGGTCGTCAGGGGGCCCCTGCCCCTCTCCCAGGAGCCAGCTCCTTCCGGGCTCAAGCGGGGAGTTCAGGCCCCTGTGTATCTCCGTCTCTTCAATTAAAAGTCAGAACAAAAAGAAAAACCTCCTGATTGTGCCCCGAAATGCGCATGAGGCATGTGCACTCCTGAGCAACCGGGCCCCAGCCGGGACCCCAAAAGGCAGGAGCTGCGGAGAAATCCCGGGCCGCCCAGGAGGCTGCCGGTCTCCTTGGGACAATGTCCTTCTGCGGGAGGAGCAGCTTTGCTGGAAATTGGCCACATGGTCCCCATTCCTGGGAAGTGCTGGTTGGGAGCACCCCCGGCCCCGGCGGGGGGAGGGGGAACCCCATCCAGAACCAGGATGGGTGTGGGCGCTGGGAGGCCTCCCCTCCGAGCAGCACCGGGAATGGCCTTGCCACCGGCTTCGGCTCCGGAAGGAACTCCCTGTGTCCTGTCCTTGAAAGTGAGCTGGGGTGGGAGGGAGCCCGGCGCTGGGGCCGCAGGGCTGGGGGCCAGTGGGGCCGCCCCAAGGGGAGGAAAGGCCCGGTCGGTGGTAGGTAGTCTGTGCCCCATCCCACCCCCATTCTAGACCCAACTCTCCTGCTCACTGTTCACCCCGGTGGGTGGCGGGCGGCAAGGCCTCCGCATCCGGTCCCCCAGAGTCTCTTGCGGGCCCAGACCACCTTGCTCTCCCCTCTGCGCAGGGGGACCCCAAGGGGCTAGTCCCCAGGTGGGCTCCAGCCTTTCCTGCTGCTCAGATCTGGCCGGCATTCCCACCTGGGATGGAGTAGGCGAATATGCCCTTGGAGGAAAGCCCTCTTCTTGGCCTGATGCAGTGGCCCCGCGTGGGTGGGGCGAGGGCTGGTGGTGGTGGTGGGAGGGGGGCCGGCTTTCGTTCTCTTAGCTACTCGGCCTCTCTGAGCAGGAGTCGGGGTGAGCAACCTTGACCTGGAATCCCGGGGAGCCCAGAAACCGCTGGGGCAGAGCTTGGGGAGCACAAAGCCGGGTGGGGGGGGGCTCCGGCTTCAGTGCACACGGGCTCCCCCCACCCCAGTTGGGACCCGCCTCACTTGTTGCGACAGGACCTTGCTCACTGCAGAGCTGCAGGGCCTGCCGAGCTGGCTCCCCCAAACCTGACCCTTTCCCACGGGAGGGCTGGTCCCGGGTCCCTGGCTGTGCTCCCCGCTGGCTGGGAGGCTGGAGGCTGGGAGGCTGCAGGCTGGGAGTAGGCGCGCTCCGGCTGAGGCCGGAGTCCGTGATAAAGTCCTCTCTGCCGCCCCCTGACCCAGCGACAGCCCATTGCAAGCCGCAGAGGGTAGGGCACCTCCATGCAGAGGCCCACAGCTCTCCGGCCTCCACGGTCTGCCGGCCTGAAGCTGTGCTCACTGGGGTGAGGCGGGTGCAGCCCCCAGGTGGCCTGGCCCACACGTCTCCTGGGAGCTGGGCGCACTTTGAAAACTTCCCTGACACCTTTTAGTATCAACGAAATGAAAGCTGCCCCCCACTTCCCACACCTGTTCCCCCAAGCCCCCCAGATGTCTGCGGGTGGATACACAGTGGGGCCCAGGGGGACTTGCTCTGGTGTTCCCTCCTTCCCGGCTCTGGGCTCTCTGGGACGCCACAGGCCTGGCCGGGGATCTCCTTCTAGGTCTGGCCACGCGGGGGCAGGGCCCAGCCAGGCCAGGACCATGGACTTGGGGATGGCCTGCCTGTGCTCCTGAAGCTGAAGGGGCTGATGGGAGGGAGACCTGAAGGAGCTGCAGCGCCTTGGGGGGTAGGGGGGGCAGGATTGGGGGGGCTGTCTCCCTGTCATCCCATCATCTCTGGATCCCTCTCCTCCAGGCAGGCCCTGAACTGCACCCCCACCCCCACCCCGCAAGGTCCTAGCAGGGCAGGAGGAAAGGGCCAGGGCAGCCGCTGGTAGCTCTGCCCCCTGAGTCTGGAGGGAGCCCGGGCTCAGCCTGGCCAGGGCTCAGGGTTGTCATGGGCCCCCTGAGCTGAGGGAGGGAGCAGGAGAAGGCCTGCGGGAGCTGGGTGCCCCCAGAAGTCTGGGTCTCCCTAACCGCAGGGTCTGCTGGCTGCCTCCAGGGCCTGGGGACTTGTGCTGAGCTGGGGGACCCACACTGGGCTGGGGTGGGGGTGGGGGTGGGGGTGGGAGGCCCCCTCTGCAGGGGGAGTGCTCTCAGGCACCTTGCAAGCTCCACTCCCAGGCCTCAGACCTAACCTTGCTGGGGGTCTTGGGGTGCAGAGCATGAGGGTGACCTGGGTTCTCTCTGGCTAGCAGCCCAGACAGGTGAGGCCCACTGGCTGGATCCTGCCCTGCTGGGCGGGGGCGGGGGGCAGGCTTCCAGAGCTCTGGGGATCACCCTGCCTCTGCCAGCAGCTACCCTCCCCACCCTGCGGAGTGGGCCCTGGTCCCCAGGGGCACAGAGAGTCTGGAAGCAAGGCCAGGCCGGGACCCCCAGCCCAGATCAAGGGAAAGATGGGGTTGGGGCTGGAGGGGGACAGACCCTGGAAGGAGCCGGTGGGCCCTGGGGCTGAGCTGCCTGGTGCTCACTCCCCCTCCGAGGGCAACACTCACCTCAGGGCTGAACCAGCGAGGCAGTGGCCAGTGGGAACCGAACCGAGCCAGGCAGGGAGCACCTTCTCCTTCCGGCCGAGCCCAGCAGGCGCAAGACTGGACACCCCGGGCAGTGGGAGCCACGTCAGGGTTTGAATTCCACTGGCGGCTGACGGTTGAGGAGGCACGAGGGCAGAAGGCCCGGCCCATGCCCGCTGGCTCCTGCGAAGTGGCTGGTCCTGCTTCTCCTCCGGGGCAGCCTTGGCCAAGCGCCCCTCGCTATCGGGCCTCTGCTGGCTGGGGTCCCTCGTCACCTCCTTTATGGCCAGGGCTCAGGTCCGAGTGTGGTCCCAGGGGAGGTGCTGCGGGTCTCACTGCGGGTCTCACACGGGGAGGGGGCACACAGCCCTGATCCCTTCCTTCCAGGCTCCGGTTCCCGCTGAGGCGGCCGAGTCTGCAGCCACAGGACCCTGGTTCTCCAAAGGCGGGGGGTCAGGCCTCGGCTTCCTTGCAATTCGTTCTTGAACCCCCGACGGACACTGAAGAATTCCCGCCGTCCCTACAAGCCCTGCCTGTGCCCAGCCCGGCCTCTGCACGGCTCTGAGGGGAGGGCAGCGGGCCCAGGAGCCCCGTCGGCTCCCGCCCGCCCTCCTCCACCTGCTCCACCGGCCCGCCCTCCCTCCCTCCCGACACACCTGGGCCCAGCGGAGGGGGAGTGTCCCCGAGGCCCTGGTCCCCAAGGTGGCCCAGCTCCGGGTGCCCGCCGGTGCTCACCTGGGGCCGGGAGGCGGGAGTGAGTGCGCAGGCGGCCCGGTCAGCGAGGTGCGTCACGCCCGGTGTGCGGCGGGCTGCCCCGCGCTGCCTCCCGGTGCCCGCGCCTTTCCGCCCGCAGCTCCGCGGACCCAGGGCGGCAGGTCTGAGTGTCGCCCGCCTGCCCCGCCGGCCGGCAGCGGCGAGCGCGGAGCTGGCGGCGCTGGCGCTGCTGTTTTTGAGCCGCGGAGCCCGGAGCAGCGGCTGCTGGGTGTGGGGAGGGGAGGGGCGGGGGCCGGAGGCCCGAGGGGGCGGCCCGGAAGGGGGCTTCGGAGGAGCCGGGTTCGGCCCGGGCGCACGAACCCCGACACCCCCTGGGGCGACCGCGGATCGGGGGCGGGGACCCAGGGGACTCGGGGAGAAAGCGCTCGGGGGCCACGGCGAACGCCAAGCGGTGTAATTAGCACTAAAATGCGAGACCACGAAGCAAAAGCAGCCCGACCCGCGTCGGAACTGTGGGCGCGCTCGCCCCTGCCGCCCAGGAAGGCGCAGGGCGAACGCAGCCGCCACCCCATCCCCGCGGCGGGGCGGGAGCGGCCGCGCGACGCGACGCAGGGAAGGTGGGGGGGGGGGAGTCCCCTCGCCTCCGGGGCCACCTGGGTCCTTTTAAAGTGTCCGGGGTGCGGGCCCCGGGAGGGAGCGCCCAGCCCGGCATGTTTTCTTAAAGGGCCAGTTCCGCGCGGCGCTGGGAACGGGGGTGGGGGCGGGGGGCGGGGGGAGAGGGAAGTGAGGTGAAGCCCGGGAAGGCTGCGGAGAGCCCCCCAATCCCGCGCCGCGGCGGCGGGCGGCGGCGGCGGCGCGACGATGAGGATGATGAATACATTGCAAAGTTTTTTTGGCCCCGGCGAGGGGTGTCAGATTGAGCGCTCTGTGCGCATGTGCGAAGGTGTCCAAACTGACAATGCTGGGGAGATGAAGATAGTGTGTGTGGCTGCTTCTGGACTCCAGGAGGAGGAGAGAGATTCCGCGAGCCGACACCATGCGATCCAAGGCGAGGGCGCGGAAGCTAGCCAAGAGTAAGTCTCCCGCGCGGCCCGTCGCGCCGCCGGCCCGGGCCGCGGGGCCGGGGCGCCCGGGCCAGGGGTGCGCGNCGCGTCGGGGCGCGGCCGGCGCGACCCAGGCTCCCGGCCCCCGAATCGCCGGCGCGGCTCGGGGGCTGCTCCGCCTCCCGCGCTCCGGGGCGGCCGGGCTCCGCGCGGAGGCTCGGGGCGCAGGGCCGCGCGCTCCCCGAAGGCGCCGGCCCCCTCCTCGCCGAACCCCCTCCCCCCCCCTTGTCAGGCGCTCGGGCCCGGGAACCCGAGGCGCGCGGTGGGGGCCGGGGAGGGGGGCGGAGGGGGAGGGCCGGGGGTGGAGGGGAGCGAAAAGCGAAAGTTAGCGAAAAGTTGACGAAAGGGGAGAGCAACTTTTCCTCCTCGCTCGCTCTCGCTCCCTCCGCGCGGCTCGGTCCCGGGCAAATCATATTCCGGGCTTTTGAAATAGTGGGCGCTAGAGCACCGCCTTTGGCGTCCGCCAGCCGGGCGCGGAGGAGGGAGACCCCGGGCCGGAGGGGGCGGAGGAGGGGGCGCGGGCCGGCGCCCACCGGCTCCGAGGGCGCGAGGCGGCGGTGGCGCAGGCGGGACGGCCGCAGGCTCTCGGGGAGCAAAATGGAGCCGTTTTCCGGGGCTCGGAACTGTGGCCGCGAAGTGCATTCCCAGCGGGTGCCCCGCGCGGCGGAGGGCGCTCCTGCCCGACTCGGCAGCCACGCGGGCCGCCCGGCGCCGGTGCCTCCGGCTGGAGTGTCCCGCCCGGCCGCCGCCGACGCCGCCGCCTGCACCCTCGGCCCCGCTAGGACCTTCCGCACTCGATCGCCGCGAGGCCGGTCGGGGACAGGGCTGCCCCGGCGAGACTGCCCGGCCCGGGTCTTACTTTCTCTTTCGCTGCGTCTCCGCGGAGCCCGGGCTCCGGCTCCCAGCCCCGCCGCCTCTAGGTCCTCACCGCCGGTCTCTGCCGCGGGCCGGGCCGGGCGCTCCCGCCGCCTGCACGGCCGCCCGCCCCCAGCGCCCCCGCCGCCCGGCCGCCCGGCCGCCCGCGCGCCCTCCACCTCCAGCGTCGGCTCCATCGGCCCGCGAGGCCCCCGGGCCCGGGGCTGCGGCCGGAGAGGCGGGCAGGTGGGGGCGGCGGCAGCGGCGGCGAGTGCGGCTCCCGCAGCCCTGGCCCAGGCCCGGGTGCAGCGAAGCGGCGAGCGCCGCACCGAGTGGAACCCGTGCTCCCCGCTCTCGCCGCCCCCTTCGCCGCCGTCGCCGCCCCCGGTGGACAGGGAGCCCGGCCCGCTGCCCTGGGGATCTCTGCCGACCACCGCGCCGCTCAGCCCGCCGCCGCCCTCGGCCTGACCCTGCCGGCCGGGCCTCGCTGCACTGGGGCCAACCCCAAGCGTGAGCCTGGTGGGCGGACACTCGCCACAGTTTTCGGAAGAAGTTCTGTTCTCCGGGTTCGGCATTGGGCCCAGCTCCGCCGGACCGCGGCCGCAGTCACAGCTGCAGCCCTCTGCCCTGTGCGGCCGCGGGGGGAAAAGCAGCTCCCAGCTCCGGCGGGAGACCAGGACCCGCGCGCCCGTTGGGGGCCTTCCTGGAAGCGCCTTCCCCGCCAGCCTCCGCTCCCCGTGCCCGGCCTCAGCCTCCCTGGCCTCCCGGGCCTCCCATGACCTCTGGCCCCTCTTGGTGCGAACTCGGCCTCTGTTCCTCTGCTGGCCGAGCTGCCCCAGTGCTCCCTGCGTCCCTGCGGGCGTGGGGGTGCACGTGTGTGTGCATTTTCGGGTCTGCGTGTGCGGGGTCCACTGGAGCCCCAGCCTGGCCGCCCTGGCCACCTCTCCTGGCCTTCGCTGCAAGCGAGAGGCAGCTGAAAACTCCCCGCCGGCAGCGGCCTGGCCCTCAGCTCTGTCTGCTCCTCCAGCAGGTGGAGGAGGTGCCGCTGGCTGGGGCAGCAGGGCCAGGCTGTGCTCAGGCCCCGGAGAGGTGCCTGGCGGTGCCCTCCCGCCCACAGGACCTGAGCCCCGAGGCCAGGACCGGGACCGGGACCAGGGAGTGCGGCTTCCCTGCCTTGGGTCCTGGGTGAGGACACGCACCCTGAGCAGGTCCATCAGGCCTGGGCCCTGCTGGAGCCCGCAGCAGGGCGGGCACCGGGGAGCCCTCCCTCTGGGGCCCCATGAACCGGGTCGCTGCCCCCAACCGTCCCCAACAAGGTGGCCCAGGCAGGCCCAGAGAGGCGGGGGCCTGCCGGGCACGGAGCACAGGAGTCGCTGTGAATTTAATGTGACAGGGCTTCCCGCCGACGTGGGCGTCCCTGGGGACCTGACCCCATTACTGGCATCTGAGGCAGTGACAGCCATGCCTGCCATGGACCCTCCCCTCCAGGCCACCTCCCAGCAGGGGGCAGGGGCTGGGTCTGAGGGGAGAGGTCACGGTTACAAGGCGAGTGTGAGTGTGCAGGGCTGGGCAGCGCTGCAGCCATGTGCTGGGCAGGGAAGGACAGTCAGGTCAGTGGGTGTGACCCCCAGGCGCGGAGCTTGGGGGGCTGCCCCGGCGACCCCCTTCAAGGGGACCCTCCTGCCAGCCTGCTTGCTGGTAGCACCTGGGGGGCCCACCCTGGGGACTCTGAGTGGAGCTTTTCCAAGGGCAGAGGCGACTGGGGCACCCAGGCCTGCCCTCCAGTTGCTGGGGACCCACCACGTCCTCAGCCTACGCCTGGGAGGCAGGGGCCGCGCGGGCTCAGGTGGCCAGGCTTCCCTCCCACAGGCCTGCCTTCCTGGCTGGTGGGGAAAGGGAGCTGCCCCTGCCCCCACCGAACAAGGAAGCGCCTGATGGGAGCTTTGTTTCCGCCTCTGTTGTCAGCCAGGTGGGCAGGTGGGAGGTCTGCACAGCGCAGTGCCCTCCTGACCTCTGTGCTTGGGGGCGGGGAGGGGAAGGATGGGCCGGGAGACTGAGAGACTGTGCCCAGCCAGGGCCTGACCCGCGTGGAGGGGACACCCCTTGTCTTATACGCCACTTTTCTCGGCACTGGGATGCCGTCCTCAGGGTGCCGGCCGCCAGCCCCTGGGTGTGCCGGGGCTGCTGCCTCCCCAGACCAGCACTTGTGAGTCTCCTTGTGTTCCAGGGGGATGTGTGCGACCCGCTGCGGGGATGGGGGATGTGTGCGACCCTCTGGGGGAGCGAGCGGGGCTGGAGGATGAGCGCCTAGCCTGTTCTGTTCTGTCTCCCCATGAAACAGGCCCGGCCGCGTCTCCCAGGGCCCTGCCTTCCCCCGCTCCGGTCTGCCCGGTCCACAGGGCCTCGCCCCTGAGCCAGGATGCAGCCGGTGTCCCAGGAGTGGAGCCACTAGCCCGCTTCGGGCGAAAGCACAGGAAGAGGCGGAGGGGCGGGGGCAGGGCTGGCAGCCAAGGCCAGGTGCCCCGCGGCGCACAGAAGCCCGCGGGCTCTGATTTCGCCCGCCGGCCGGCCGGTGGGTGTGCAGTGCCCAGGCCTGCGGGGGAAGGCGGGGTGGCCGAGTCCTGTTCATGCAGTGACCTGAAGGCGGCCGACCCCGGGAAGGGCACCTCTGCTTTCCAGGGTCCGAACACAGAGCGGGCGGCTGCTCCTCCTGTCCCGGCTTCCCCGGAGCAGCAGGCTGGGCCTCCCCCACCGCAGCCGGGGCTTCCGGGTGCCCTGCTCCCCCTCTGGGCGGAGCGCGGGGCAGGGTCCTGGTCCCCGTTGGTGTTCAGCGGCCAGGTGCTGGCAGTGGGGCCCTGTGGGGGGGACTCCCCCACTGGCCCCTGGGGAGGCGAGCCAGCTCTCTGGGCCACTTTGGGCGCGATTAGCCCCCTGTTTTATTCAATTAGGAGGCAATTAGGGAGCCTTGGGGGGCTGGGCTGGTAATTAAGGTGCTGTGTAATTAGAGTTTCAACAAAAATTATCCAGGATTAAAAATCCTTTCAGTGATTTCGTTTAAAAAATTTCAAATAGCGCTAAATGCAGTTTATCAGGTTTTGAATCAAACCCCGGAACAAGTCTTGGACGCCACAGCTCAGGTCTCGGGCGGGAGGAACTGCCGGGCGCTGTCCCTGAGAGAGAAACTTCTCGCAGCGAAGGGATCAGGGAACGGAGAGCCAAAGTGCCTCGCAGGCAGCGGGTGCGGGGCGGCCGAGGGCTCCAGATGGTGTGGGCCGACTGGGGCGCGGGGCTGGGAACCGGAGCTGAGCCCCTGGCCGCCGCGGCTCCCGGATCTCCGCACAAAAAGTTACGGCCAATTATCACGCGGAGGCAGCATCCTGTCTACCCATTCAGCGTGTCCTCAGCGAGGGCTGCGCCCAGCGCCCTGGTCCCATCCCAACGGTCTTTGCCGTTTAGCTTCCAGGACGGATGGGGTCCACCCCCCGCAGCCCCTCCCCTTTGGACCCTGGCTGAGTCTCCGCAGGGAGGTGGGGGGGGGGGCAGGCCGGGACCCCGTTCTCAGTTGCTTCTCGGACAGTGACCCAGGCTCAGAGAGATGAGGGAATCTTGGGAGCCGAGTCTGGACTAAGTTGGGGCAGTGAGGGCGGGGGAGGGGGCTCAGAGGTGTGGGCCTGAGGGGGAGGGTGAGGTCAGGCTTTCCAGGGTTGACCCCCCCTCCCTGGGCGGCTTGGCCAGCACAGTTCAGGCAGGCGGCCACCCCCCTGTGCATGGGCTCCACACACCTGTCCGCTGGGAGCCTGGAGCCAGCAGCAGCCTGAGCCCCGCCCGGCCCTGCCCACCTTCAGCCTCGAGGGAGAAGGTCAAGCCTCCCCCGGAGGCTCCCATGGCCCACGTGGAAGACAGGACCCCTGCCCTTCCCTGCCCTGGGGAGGGTGCAGTGTGGCTGCTGGCCCCACTTTTAGGGGTCAGCACACAGAGAGGTCAAGGAATCCATGCAGGTCACACAGCTAGTTCAGGCTGCGGGGGAGTGTCGCTTCAATGAAGGCCCCAGGTTTCTTGTTTAGCTCCCCCCACAAACGGCAAAGGGCAGGTCTCCGCAGGACATACTTCTAATGTGTCAGCTTTCAGCGTTTTCCCAGGCCCCGCGCTCAGCGTGTACCAGGTACGCTCTCACTCAGAGCGTAGATGAGCCCTCCGTGTGCTCAGGGCCTGTGCGCCCAGCCTCCTCCCGGCTGGTTCCTCCTCCTCCCCGGGCGGGCAGGAGCCTGGCCCGCCTCCTCTCCGGCCCTGGCGCTGGTGTCCTGTTCCAGGGCAGGTGCAGAACCCCCCACGGAGTGTCTTTGCCTGAGCAAATGCAGGAGCGGCAGGCCCTGTCTGCTCACCCTCCCCCCAAGCCCCGAGGTCCCCGTCATCACGGCCCCTCCCCCACCCCCCCCCCCCCCGCCATCAGGGAGAGGTGGACCTGACNCCCCCCCCCCCCCCCCCCCCCCCCCCCGCCATCAGGGAGAGGTGGACCTGACCCAGGGAGGGAGCTGGGGCTGCAGTCACTGGTCCAGCCTGGACCAGTCCCCTCCGTGTCGTCGCCAGGCCCCGGTGGCCTTTCTGGGCCGCTGGCTCGTGCTCCCGGCTCCTGTGGCCCAGGCAGCGGAGGGCTGGCCGCTTCCTGCTCTGACCACACTGCTCTCGGGGCTCGGCCATCAGATCCGCTGTGGTCTGGAGGTGCCCGGCTGCCCGCCCTCCCGGCCGGCATCTCTGAGACGCTGAGGGACGATGCACGCAGCCCACAGACAGCCGTGCTGCTCAGAGAGGCATATTTGTTTAATAGTTAACATTCTGGGCAAAAAAAAAAAGGAGGGAAGTCAGAATCTGGGGAAGGCTTTGCTTATTTTATATCCACTATAACTATTTATGTCCATGAAAATTGGCTTAATTATATCAATGGAATGTTTCTTTTTCAATTCTGTATGCAATTAGTCCATCTTGCCGGCTGCAATTTATTTTAATAAAAAAATAAACCAGTGGTGTGTTCAGTTCCTCGTCCCCTGGGGACAAATGCGATTGGTGTGTTTAATTTCATTAACTACAATGCGGCCTACTGGAAAAATGTATAAAATCAGCTTTATACAGCTTAAACACTGGCATTTGAAACAAATCATTATTGCATTAGCTGTCACACTGGTAATTCTAGAATCTGAGGGAAAAAAATATATTATGGCTGTTTTTATAACCCTTTGCAAATGCACTGTTAACATAATTTATAATCATTTGAAAACATGGCCGGGTCCCGGT
This sequence comes from Myotis vivesi, assembly GCA_035771395.1. Taxonomy (NCBI): domain Eukaryota; kingdom Metazoa; phylum Chordata; class Mammalia; order Chiroptera; family Vespertilionidae; genus Myotis; species Myotis vivesi. The sequence continues at coordinate 1,554,893 of JAWPEG010064501.1, forward strand.
GAATATTTTATCTCCTCTGGCGGAGGCTCGGTTATCCGCGCGCATTTCACATCCTGACGCCTGTGCTTCCGACCCCGGGCGCTCATCCTTCAGGGCGGCGGCCTGACAGCCCTGCGGGGGCCGGTCCCCGTTCATCCCTGCCCGGCCCTGCTCCGGAGTCGGACTCTTCGGGGCAGCGTCAGCCGAGTCTGAAATACCTTCACCCGGGGCAGAGGGGGGCAGAGGGGACCGGCAGGCGGGTGCTGTGCACCCAGAGGCACCGGCCTTCCCTCCGGCCTTCAGTGGAGGGAGGCTCTGTGACCACACAGGGCCTGGCGGGAGCAGAACCTCCCGGACGGTGTCCCCGGCCCCAGCCCAGGGCTGAGCAGCCTGCGGAGCTGCGCCACCTCCGCCGCCCTGCGCAGAAGCCAGTGCCGGTGACTACACCTGCTTTCCGAGCTCCCAGAGGTTCTGCCAGATCAGCCGGGTCAGGGCACTCGGCAGACAGGTCGCTTCCTGGGGGGTTGTGCACCTGCCGCCCGCACCCCGTGGAGCTGGGTGCAGAGGGTGCGCCTGCGTGTGTGTGTGCGTGTATGTGCGTGTGTGCGTGTGCATGTGTGCATGCGTGTGTGCGTGTGTGTATGTACGTGTGCGTGTATGTGCGTGTGCGTGTGGGGATCAGCTTCACCCGCCAAACCCTGGCCTGGCCTGGGCGGATGCTGTGGCCCGGGAGGCAGGGGTGGGTGCTGGCCCCTCGCTCCCCTGGGCATGTGGCTGGAGAAGGCTAGCGGGGCCCCGGGGAGGGGTGCCGGGCAGAGCGCCGTCCGCCTCCAGGTTCTGAGATGGGCCCCGAGGAGACGGGGGCTGTGCGGCGAAGCCCCTGCGGGAGGCCGCTGGCCTGTCCCCGTGGAGGTGACACGGGCCCTTCTGCTGTGAGGGCCCAGCCTGTGTGCCTCCTGCCCCCGCCCCCTGCAGGCTCCTGGGCGGCTTCCAGGTCGTGCCCATGGGCATGCGCGGGAAGCAAGGCCCTCCATGGCTTGGCCCGAGGCCCGAGACCAGGGCTGCTGTCTTGTCATGTGGAGGGAGAGGTTCCCAGTCCCCCGGGGGTTTCCAAGGAGCTCCCACCGATGTCCTTGGTCCTTTCTGGCTGAACTGAGGCCTGCCCCCGCGCCCTGCCACTTACTCCCACGCACCTGCCTGGATGCAGGTGTACCTGCTTCTCCTTAGACACGATTTCAAAGTGGGGGGCCCTGGGGGGCTCACTGTTTTGGGGTTTGAAGACCCTCCTGCTTCTGAGGAGGGCGGCCGGGGGGGCCGGACAGGGGGTCCTGGCCAGGTCTCCCCAGTTCCCTGGTTCGGGGACCAGGCCCTGCAGGCCTGACCTCCACGTGCCCGGGCCGGTCCTGGCTCAGGCCTGCTTTCCGTCGGGCGAACGGCTGGTTGAGCAGTCAGTGGCTTTGTCTCCGCTCCTGCTTTAGAAAGAAGAACAAAGCCCATCTCAGTGCAGATATCCCTGCCGGCCCTCGGGGGCCCGCGCGCTCCTGCGTCTCATGCCCGGCCTCCGCTGCCAAGGCCCAGGCCAGGGGTGCGGCGTTCACTCCACATCGGGCTCCCAGGTTCTGCCTTTGCGGAACCGGGGAGAGGGCGGCATTTGGGAGAATAACTGAGCTGTAACTGGGTCGCGGTGTGTGAACAGTGAGCGTTCCCCTGCCTGCCTCCAGCAGGAGTGACCGCGCGGAAGGTTCCGGAAGGGTCCCGCATGAGCGTTCTTGCCTGGAAGGTGAGGGTCCTGGGGCAGGTGCGGGGGGAGCAGAATGGCAGGTGCGTCCTGCTCCAGGGAGCTTGGGGCATGCACCAGACTCGCTGCTTCTCGGACTCAGCAGCCATGCCCTTGGCCTGGATGGGAACCTATTTTGTGGTCCCAGCCTCCCGACCTTGGCCTTCGTGGGGGCCCTTAGGGGGCCCTGCAGGGGGCGCCCACCCCCAGCCCTGTCTCTGGCTGCGGCTGCCCAGGCCTCAGCATCGTAGAGCCCTGACTGCCGCCCGCCGGTCTGCGGGGCTCGCTCAAGGCTCCCCGATTCCTGCCGTGTGGCTCACGTGGTCCCTAATTCAGGGTTTCATTCTCAAACTGGGACACAGGTGCCCGGTCTGTGCCGACCCCTCTGCCGTGTAGCCAGGTGCTCGCCGTGCCCAAGGCCAGGCCCCTCCTGCGCCTTCCCGGCCCCTCAGCCACGTGGGCCCTCCATCCTGATGCGTAGTCAGGGCTTAAACAGCCGTTGGCATCTGCCGGCTCCTCATCAGAGGCCTTCCTGTCCCTGCAGGCACTGGGGGTCGTCTGTGGGCGGGGCGGGTCAAGGCTATCTGTCCCTTCGTCTCTGCCCCTGGAGTCCTGCACGTCGCCCGTGGGCATACTGTGTGCAGGGCCCAAGACGTGAGGGTGAGGCAGTGGCAGGATGCTCGGCCGGGCAATGGGGGGCATTCACAGGAAGACGAACGCGGTCCTGCCACGGCGCTCTGGCCAGCGAGGGATCTGGGGGTTCACCTTTGCTCCTCACTGGCCAGCGGGTGCTGGTCCCGGAGTCTGTGCCTCTGTCCAAACTGTTGGGAAGGGGACAGAGCCAGCCCCAGCCCACAGGACGCTCAGCCCCAGCACCTTGGGGACCCCAGCTCCCCCCCGCCCCCGGCCTCTGCAGGTGGAGGGGTCGCCAGACCCTCAGATTAATTTCCGATGAGAAAGGCCCGGGCGGGAGGGAGGCTGGAGAGGAGGCGGCGTCGCTGGCTTAGCTTCTGTGCGTCTCTCTCTCTGATTTAAATTCAGTGGCTCAAATGCGATCCGTGCAGCCTTCCCCGGCCCCTCGGGCCGGCAGGGCCCGGCCAGCGTTTCAGCTCAGGAAGAAAATGCCGGGCGGACACGTGAGGCAGGGACGGAGCAGGGACGGAGCAAGCCTGGGCACCCTCTCCTGTGACACAGGCTAATCCCGTCTCTACTCCGGGGCTGGCAGCCGATGCCGAGTGGAAACACGGATTTACACAACCGACTCCCACCGCTCCTCCAGCGGCCGGGCCCAGGGCAAGGGCACGCATTTAAAAGGCTCAGGCATTGCACCCCGCCGGCGTGGCTCCGTGGTTGAGCGTCGAGCTATGAGCCAGGAAGTCACGGTTGGATTTACCGTCAGGGCACATTCCCCGGGTTGCGGGCTCGATTCCTAGTGTGGGGGACGTGCAGGAGGCAGCCGATCCATGGTTCTCTCTCAGCATTGCTGTTTCTCTCTCTCTCTCTCCCTTCTTCTCTGAAATCAATAAAAAATAAAGAAGAAAACGCTCAGACATTGGTATCTGTGCGATGGGCTGTTAGGGCCGCTTTGGAGCATTTAGCAGAACTGAAGATGGGGCTCGTGGAGGCCCCGGGGGGCACGGACAGCCACCACGCTCCTGGGCACAGTGCTGGCATCGCCCGGCTCCTCCTCTCTGCAGCCCTAGATCAGGAGCCACACTCCCTGGCACCGTGTGCCCTCCGGCGCTGCCCCCTCGCGAAGGTCCAGATTGAGGCCACTGCCCCAGAGGATCCTGCGTCCGTCCCCCGCGGGCGTCCCCCTCGGTCCTGGGAGAGCGAGCTGATTAGCTCCTTCCTCGCCGTGTGGGAAACCGGCATCGCTGCCTGGCGCCGAGCTGACACCATTTCCAGCCCCCGAATCGGAAGCAGCTGCGGGTCCCTCCTTGCCCCCTCGCTGCCCGGCCTCTGGCCCTGGCGTCAGGGTTCAATCGCAGGGGGTGTCAGCGTGGAGGCCCCAGGGTCCCTCTGGGGAGGGAGCTTCCGACTCGCAGGGTGTCTCCGGCTGGGGAGACCCTGAGCTGCTTTAGGCTGCAGCCCGCTCTCCCTCCCGCCACCTGCTCATGCCCCCGGGAGTCCTGGCTGCCCCTGCCCATCCCCCAGCTCCCAGTCCAGTCCCAGGAAAGCTGTGCGTTCTCGAGGCCCTTGGAAACCCGGAGCGTCTCCTGGGCCAGAGCGGACGCTGCTCCGGGAAACCCGGCCCTTCGCCTGGTCCGCATGCAGGGATGGTGCTCAGAGAGGGCGCAGACATGTCCACGCGTGTGCACGAGTTCTGCGTGTCCGCACGTGTGCAGTGCTCTGTGTGTTCACATGCATGTGTGCAGGCATGGGTCTAAGGCGGGGGGGGGCAAACTTTTTGACTTGAGGGCCACAATGGGTTCTTAAACGGGACCGGAGGCCGGAACAAAAGCATGGATGGAGTGTCTGTGTGAACTCATATAAATTCAAAGTAAACATCATTACATAAAAGGGTACGGTCTTTTTTTTTTTTTAGTTTTATTCATTTNATTCATTTCAAACGGGCCGGATCCGGCCCGCGGGCCGTAGTTTGCCCACGGCTGGTCTAAGGTCTGAGACCCACCCGTGGGCTTTTTTGTTTTGTCAGTGACTTGCTGCTTTTTGCAAAGAGCCCCCCCCCCCGCGGCCCCCCCCCCCCCACTGCTGAGCTCCCCCGCGTCTGCGGCCGCAGCAGCAGTGGCCCCGGCCGGCCCTTCCCAGCTGGCCGTGAGGGGAGAGGAGACAAGTTCGAAGGTGGCAGAGGGCGGCCGCGAGCACTTTCCGCACGTTCATAACCCCCAGAAGCCGCCAAGACGAGGGGGCTGTGGTAACCCCGGGCCCAGTGCTCACAGTTAGAAAAATTAGGCCTCTTAGAAAATGACAGGGTTATGTGGCCAGTGTCAGGTTCCGAGATAATGATGTGTCTGTGTGCGAGAATATTAAATTGCAACAACTCGCCCGCGAGCACCTCTGATGGGTATTCAGTTCCAGGGGGGCCGCCAGGCCAGTGACTGACGGAACACACGTGCTGGCAGGGCGCGGGGCGCGGCCGTCTCCGTCGCCTCGGCCTCGGCCCAGCCCGCGGCCTTTCATTTCGGGGAACAGCCCCCCAGTGCGGCTGACTATGTCTGTCACGTCGGCAGGAGGAGAAGCCGGCAGGCGGGCCAGCGATTCCCTGGAAGTGATTCCACTTGTTTTTTAAAATCAGACCCACCCCGAGACACGGCGGCCTCCTCGCATCCGCCAGCGTGGGTGTGGTGACTGCGTGGCCGGCTCGCGTGGCCTGGGCACCTGCCCGCCCCCCGCAGCCCAGCCCAAGGCAGACTTCCCGCGGCCGGCACCCCTCCCCACAGGGCCCGTCGCCGGGCAGAGGCCTGGGGTCCGGGTCCGGGGGTCCTTCCGGGCACGTGGAACCTGAGCAGCAACAAGTTGCCCGGGTGGTGGGAGGTTCCACGGGGCCCAGGGAGACCAGATCTCTGATAAGGAGCCGGGTGAGATGGGGGTCGCACCCCCCTCCCCACGCGGATGCTCCGTGTTCAGGGCTCCTGCGTGTGTGAGCGTGTGAGCATGTGTGAGCGTGTGTGAGCGTGTGTGAGCATGTGTGAGCATGTGTGAGCGTGTGTGAGCATGTGTGAGCGTGTGTGAGCATGTGTGAGCGTGTGTGAGCGTGTGTGCCGTGGGGAGGGCTGCGGTATTCGTGGCTGCACGTTCGGCCGAGTGTCCTCGGGAACAAAGGGCTGAGGAAAACGGTGGGAAGAATGAGCGCTCAGAAACCAGGGGGCAGTGAGCCGGCCCGAGGGGGGCTCTGGTTTCACGCTCAGAATCAGGATCGCAAAGCGCAGGGGCCCCGTCTTAACTTTCTCTCCATCGAAGGTGTTAATCTTACCTTCCAAAGGTTAGATAAAGCCGCTCAGAGCTGCCGGGAGCTATTGAATCTCATCTGCTAATTACGCAGGGATCGCTCCGGGCCCAGCGCGGCTCCCCACGTCCCCGCTGGCAGCCGGATAAGGCATCTTTCTTTGCTCTGAGTTCTCTCTTTACCCGGGTTTTGGGTTGCCTGCAGGCCTGACAGACTACCCTCGTTCAAAGGGGAGGGGGTGCGGATGGCCACGGTGAGGGTGAGGGTGAGAAGGCTGCCCCTCGGGAATCCCCCTCCTTGACCCACAGACTCCCCGAGGCGGGAGGTGGGGGGGCGGGCGTGGAAGAATGTGGCCTCGCGTTGTTTTCTGACAAAGAGCTCCAGCTCCTTATTCACGGGGAAGAATAATGCTTGGCCTCACCTGCGGGCCTGCGGCTGGCGGAGGGATCTGGGGAAGAGCATTGGGACCTCAGGGACGGATCTGGGCCTCTGGGAGAATGTGACCCCCCTGCTGGTTCCCATCACGCGGTGTGACCACCAGCCAGCGGCACAGCCTGGGCACAAGGCCCGGGGGAGGGGGGCACCTCAGGGCCAGCATCACCAGGACATCCCTCCTCGCGTCCTGTGACACTCACAGAATGGATAAGAGCAAAACCGAACAAACCCGGCTTCCTGCTGGGCCTGGAGGCAGAGGCCCTGGGGTGCTGGGTCAGGGCAGGGCGGGTGCTGGGCGGAGCGGTGGACACGTGGGCCGCACTTCCCCATTCCAAGTGGGGCGAGCGGCTCCAGCACCGTAGCCGACCTTGGGCCAAACCACAGGAACCTGCCGGCCGCCCTGCCGGCTGAGGGTGTGGGTGCCGGGGTGCGAGGCTGGTCCTCGGGCCCCCCGTCACCGGGCAGAGGGGGAATGCAGCTGAGGAGTGTTGGGGAGCAGGTGGCAGCCTAGGGGCCCCACCCAAAGGGAGGTTTTCTGCTCCCTGAGACCTTCAGGAACAGGCTGGCCTCCTGCAGGTCCCCCAGGAGCACCCCCAGGCCAGCTTGATTGGTCGGAGGGACCATGGCTGCCCTCAATCTGGGGTCACCCTCGGCCAAGGCTGAGCCACACAGGACAGCGGCAGAGAAGCGGGAACCTGGGTGGGCTGGACCCCGACCTTCTGAGGAGGCCTGTGGCTGATGGTGGGATGGGGTTTAGAGTGGAGATGGGGTCCTCAGGAGGCACCCTTCACCCTGGTCAGGGCTGAGGTAGGGGGGACACACCAGTGCCTGGGCTCCCTGTGTCACCTCTGCTGGGTCAGACAGAGCAGCCCCGTTGGCGATGCCACCTGCTCCTTCGCAGGGGACCGATGGCCCGGCCTGCAGCGCTGGGGCCTTGCTCCCGCCTGGGGTCCACTTCTGTGTATGCTCCCTCTGAGCCGTGGCAGCTGGATCGGGTGCCCTCGCCCCGTCGGTCCCGAGGGCAGCCTGGGGGTGGCGGGGACAGACAATGAGACCTGCATGTTGGGGGGGGGAGGGGGCGGGCCCGGGGGGGGGGGGG
>JAWPEG010064501.1:1562112-1580017 GCA_035771395.1 Myotis vivesi
GCCCCCCCCCCCCCCCCCCGCTGTGGCCCCATGTCTGTCTCCTCTGCTCCAGGACAGGGCACTCCCCCGGCCTCGGCCCCGCTTCTGACTGGCTTGGTGGGAAGGGACGTAGGAGGTGACGGCTGGAGAGATGATGCAGCCGAGGCTGTCATTGTGAGCAGCTACTCGGGGTTTCTGGAACTTGCTGGAACCTGGCCGAAGCAGATGTGCGCGCGAGTGTGTGGCCGACAGATTTACAAGCTCGTAGGGGACGGTGCTGTGATGAGTAGACAGGGAGCAATTCTGAGCGACGTGGGTACTCCCTCAGGCCCTGGCCCTGGGCGCAGGCACGGGGCCCACATGTGGGGGGCGGTGCTTGTCTGGGTGACCGGGCGGGTGCTGTCCCTGCAGCACATGCCCTGGTGTTGGGCTCCTTCTGTCGAGCCCGCCCCGCAAGTACCAGCACCCGGGAGCCCTGGGGAGGGGCCCTGTCTTTTGGGGTCTCTTGCTCAGGGGACTCGGGGTGCTGACTGACAGGTCTCCTCGCCTGTGGCTGCCCAGCTGCCCTTGTGAGAGGGTCTCCGATGCCACCCAGGGGCTCCCAGGGACCTAGAGTCATGGGGCTGCTGTAATCAGTGTGCGCACACATGTGACATGCACCCACACAGGAGCACACACACGGATGCATTCCCACACACTGCACATGTATAAGGCACATGCATGCACATGTGTATACACATGTACACACAACCAGCACATATACCGTGCACACTCACACAAGTCACACAATGTAGTGTGCATGTATGCAACACGCATGCACACAATACACACACATGTATGTGCACATATGTACACCTGCACAAGAGCGCTGTGTGCACACAGACACTATGCCATGAGCCACACTCTGGCTTTGGTCTTGGACTCCTGAGGAGACGGACACATGGCCAGAGACGGGGGAAGGGGCTGGCTCAAGGAGCTGTCGCTGGGCCTCCGGGTCCCACAGGCTGTGGAGCGAGAGGAGAGGAGCTGGGACGGCAGAGTCCACCCTGGCCGGGGCTCCCTGAGGGGGTGGGTCTCGCCACTGCCCGGCCGGGGAAGTCTGTCCCTCCTCCCTCATCGGGACGCTGGTCCGGGGTCCCGGGGTGGCGGCTGTCCCCTGGTGGGGCAGGCCGAGGCTCCGACAGCACAGGCGGGACGGGCTGGATCTGGTGTCGGGCGGACCCAGGGGCAGGGGCACGGGGTCCCGTCTGGCTCTTTCAAAGGGACATTCGATCTGAACCCTGGGGCCCAGTAAGGAGACGCCTCGCGGGCCTGCGGGGATCAGAAGCTCTCGGGCTGCGGAGAGCACTTTGCTCCGTCCGGGCCCTGGCAGGAGGCCCTGTGCGGATTATCTGCCCCCTGGGAGGCGCGGAATTCCGGGGCCAGGGGCCACGCCGCACAGAGCTCACCCGGGCCTCCGGTAACTCGGGCTGCTTTCTGCTCCCGGGCTGTCGCCGAAATCTGAGGTGCAGCGGAGAGGAGGCCGCTGGCCCAGGACATTTGAGCAGGAGGCCTGTCCTCTCTGCCCTCGCCCGTGGGAATTCGAGTCCAGGCCGTGTCGGCGGGGCCTGAACCAGGGCTTCACAGGCTGCATCCCACAGGCCGCCTACCTCTCCAGCCGGCAGTGTGCGGGGGTCCCGTGTGAATCCCGGAGGCCGGGCCCCGTGGCCCCGCGGCACAGGGAGGGCAGGGCAGAGGCTGGCAGCTCCTGGCGCAGTTTGCGAGCTCATCTGGAGCCGCTGGGACCCGGGGTGGAGGTGCCACGTGGGCTCTGGGATGCACCCAGGCCCTTCGTCCTGCCGCTCCATCCCCAACTCATTCCCCCTTTGCCAGTGGACATGGGCACAGCTAGCTGCTCTGGGGCCGGTGCCCCGACCCACCCCTGACCCTCTAGGACAGTGATGGCGAACCTATGACACGCGAGTCAGAGGTGACACGCGAACTCATTTTTGTGGTTGATTTTTCTTTGTTAAATGGCATTTAAATATATGAAATAAATATCAAAAATATAAGTCTTTGTTTTACTATGGTTGCAAATATCAAAAAATTTCTATATGTGACACGGCCCCAGAATTAAGTTAGGGTTTTTCAAAATGCTGACATGCCGAGCTCAAAAGGTTCGCCATCACTGCTCTAGGGTGTGACTCAAGGACCACCTGAGCACAGACCACACCTGTGCAGGTGGCACCGCCCCCTGGAGGAGACGGGGCATCCACGGGCCACCCAGAGACGAGACGGGAGCTTCAGAGGACAGGAGGGCGGCTTCTGCCTCGCTGGGCAGTCACCCCGCAGCTCAAGGATGAAGTTTGTCCACCCAGCAGGGCCTGGAGGATCACGGATTGTGGGGTCCAACTCGCTGAGCTCAGTGCCCAGCCGCTGGGTGGGGGAGGGGAGGAAGCCCCGGCCTGGCCCGAAGCTGGACGGCCCCTTTGGGAGGCGGGTGCGCCCTGACCCCGGTCCCGGTGGGGCGCCTGCACTCCCGGTCTGACTGTGAGCCACTGGGCAGCGTAGGTTTGGGCTCAGACAGACCCTAGTGAATCCTGTCGCCCAGGGCTGTGGCCTGCTGTGCTGGGAGGCGGGAGACTCACCCATGTGGGCTGTGATCGCATCGAGAGCGGGCTCACCCTTCTCTCCTGGAAACCAGTATCCGTCTCCCCTGAGCTCACTCAGGGGTCCCGGGAACCTGGGGGACCGTGTGGTCACAGGGCAGGAAGCAGGGGCCTGGGTCAAGGTCTCCCCAGGCCTGCAGGGGCCCCCGGGTGGGCACGGCTGTGGGACCCGCCCAGGCCTCGCCGGCCCGGCTTCCCCAGGCCCGGGAGCGTGTCTGGCCCTGAGAGGCGGCCTTCCGTGCGCTGGGCTGGCTGGCGGTGGGCGATCAGCTCCTCCGGGGCTCCGAGGCTGCCTGTGTCCGGCCACAAGCCCGCGGGTCTGGGCGTGGCCTCGGCAGCTTCCTTTAGCGCAGCCAGTGGGGCCCCGACGGGCACCGTCGAAGGTCATGGTGTCCTGGGTGTCAGGCAGCCACCTGCCCCTGTGTCCTTTCCCTGTGCTCACCTCTATCGCTTCCTCCCAGGGAGGTCAGGCGGGGAAACTGAGGCGCGCTCAGGGTGTGCTGGGCCATCCGGGAGTCTTTAGAAACTGTGAATTGCCTCCTCGCCAGGTGCACACACAGGGCCTCAGAGCCAGGTTGCCAGCCTGGACTTGGGGGCGTCACCAGTGCCGACCCCCAGACTTGGTGTCCTGGGGGCCTGGAGTCACTGCTGTGGCCAAGGGGCGCCTTGCACTTCTTGTCCCGGGATGGAGGGGCCACCCCGACGGGCCGTCTCCCCGCCGCCCCTAACTCTGCCCCGTGTACCCTCTGAGGGGAAACCCCGAGCCGCCCAGCTCCGGACCTGCCTCCCCACATGGGCACCGTGGTCCTGTTGGGAGCAGGAGGGCCAAGTGGGGCCCCTGGGGGCTCGTGTCCCCGAGCTGTGGCAGCGTCCACTGGCTCCCGTGGGCGCTGGGCCCAGTGGCAGAGCCAACCCTCTGTCCTCGCAGGGGAATGGGGTAAGGCCTCACACGGGCGGCCTTGGCCCCCAGCGGCTGGGGCCGGAGGGCAGGTGTCTTTGGGCTACAGAGATGGAGCCTCTAGCCCACGGCAGACAGACACCCTGTGGTCCCAGCTCCTGCCTGGCCCACGTCAGGGCCCGGAAGCGGGGGTGATGCCCACGTGCCCTCCTCGGGGCCAGTCGCCCACACGCAGCCGGGGGCCTGCAGGGAACCACCGTCCAATCGGGTCAGGTCGGGCCCTTCCTTGCTCTTCGCAGGCCACTCGGCCCCGAAGGAGGAAATGTACCTGTGGGTCTGGGAGGGAGTTTTAGATCCAGGGGCAGATTCACACCGTCGCTGAGTTTTGTTTTTCTTTTCAAACCGATCCTTATGACGAACGCCCATGCCCTGCCCCGCGGCCCATAAATCCGAGATTTCCAGACCATCAACCCCGAGGCCGAAGCTCCGCAGCGCTGTCCTCAGAGGTGTCTCTGACCGCTCGCCTTTGCCCAGTTCTCTCCTTTTTTTTTTTTTTTTTTTTTTAAACAACCTTGAGATGCCTTTGGACAAATCTCTGGCTGTTGACAAATCAATTTTCCAGGAAGGGAAGCGCGTTTCTGTTGGTGGCACCGGGCGGCCTCCCGCGTGCAGAGGGGCGATTAGACTGAACTCTGAGCTCAGCGCTTGCCGGCCCCCCACCACTTCCCTGCTCTCTGGCCTTCATGCCACATTCTTTGTGCCTCGTAATGTTGTTTCTCTCACCTCTGAACGCCAGCCGCCAGCCGGCCGAGCGGCTGAGATTTATGAGGCTAAATGTCTAACAGCATCGCCCATTTTCTCCGCTCTCTCGGCTTCCCAGCTCCAACCTGGGCCGCAGCTCCCCGCGCAGCTGCAGCAGGAGAGGCCTGTGGGGTTGGGACACCTCCCGGGAGGAGGCTGGCCGCCCGGGGTCTTCCTCGCCTCCAATCAGGTAGCCAGGCCTGGGCCCCGGGGAGACGGATCCAGAAACCTGCCCCACCTGTGCATTTGAATAGACTCTAAGCTGGACCCTGGGTTGGGGTGGGAGCTAGTGGGGCATGAAATGCATTTACAGAACGTCCGCCCACAGTCCCCACTCCCACTGGGGGGTGGGCCCGAGGGATGTCACAGGCTGGCCCACAGGCGCCCGCCAGCACCGCCTCTGCCTGGAGAAGTCGTGCGTGCGTGGGACCCGCCGTGGTTTGCGCCCAGCTGCCGGCACGGAGGCACCTGGCTGAGAGCTCACCGTTCTCTGAGAGGCGTGGGCCCCTGGGCCTCCCTGTGCTGCCCTGGCCCCTGGGCCCCCCTGGGGACCACCTGTGCCTGCATCCTCTGTGGAGCCCAGTCACCTAGTTGGAGCCCAAGGGGCTCTGTGAGTGCTCGCTTCGGGCAGCCGGATGGCGGGAGCCCTCTGGGCACCGCGGCCTGTCCCTGCTCCTGTGCAGGGACAATAACACATCCTAAGCCATGAAGCGCAGGTTGTCCAACTGGCCTCCTTATATGATGGAGTTTGCGCAGTGAACAGAAGTGCCCGGCAGACACCCAAGCGGCTTATTCCCAGGGCAGCCGCCGCTGCAGAGACAGTCCGAGGGGCTGCACGTCTGCGCTAGCACATCCTCCTTTCATGTGTCTCCTCTAGGCCCAGCTGATCGGGCATTTGTCCCCCAAACCCCAGTCTCTTCCCATGGGCGGCTCTATGGATTTTAGTGAAATAGGAACACCTACCTGTTGACTTGTCATGCCGTCCGAGTGACTGTGACCCAGGCTTAAACCACTCCATCCACCATCATCCATCCATCATCCACCCACATGCCCATCCATCATCCATCCATCATCCATTTATCCACCATCCATTCATCCATCCATCCGTCCATCCATCCATCCATCCACATGCCCATCTATCATCCATCCATCCATCCACCCACCCATCCATCCATCATCCATCCATCCATCCACCCACCCATCCATCCATCATCCATCCATCCATCCACCCATCCATCCTTCCATCCACCATCCGTCCATCCATCCATCTACCCACCCATCCATCCATCATCCATCCATCCATCCACCCACCCATCCTTCCATCCACCATCCATCCACCCACCCATCCACCCACCATCCATCAGTCCGTCCATCATCCACCCGCCTGTCCCTCATGTTTTAGTGTCTGTTACACGGCAACCATCCTGTCTCTTCCAAAGTTCTGAGATGGTCTGTCCTGGCTCCATGTGCTCCTGGGCAAACTGGACAAGAGACAGAAACATCCCGCAGATAGGAGCCCAGGGCTCAGGATGGCGGGGCTGCCCCTGCGTGCGGCATGGTCAGCAATCCAGAGCTTGCACCAGGCTGCCTGGGATCCAACCCCCAGCTCTACCCTCTCCCACGGGGACATCAGAGTCCCCTCCCACCGGTCCCGACCTCCAGGAGGCAGCCGAAGATGTCACTGTCACAGAGGGACCATCGGTGATCCCCACTGCCCAGGGGCAGCTTGGGCAGAATGGGGTGGTGCCGGGGGCTGTGGCCACCAGGTCCCCAGAGCTTCTCGTCTAGATGTAGTCCACCTGAGGACCCAGGCCCTAAAGGGTCAGGGAGAGGTGGGCCGACGGGGAGATGAGGAATGAGGCCCCCAGCATGACCCCCAAAGCAGAGGGTGCTGTCTGCACCCCAGGGTCTCCCCCGTCACACACCCTTAACCTTTCCCCGTCACCGGTGCCCGCAGCCTTTGGGCCTCGTGGTGGCCCCAGCACCCAGGGCCGCCGCCGGGTCCCAGGAGAGGGCTCTCGGGTCACTGGTCCAGGTTCAGCCCGGGAGTGTGGCTGAGCAGGCTGGGCCCCTGTTCAGGAACTCTCTTCATTTCCTATAAAATGTGCCCTTTATTTTAAAAAGCTCCGCCTACCAGCTGGCAGGGGGCATCCTCAGCTCCCTCCAGGGTCCAGGTCAGGGGTCAGGGGCAGGGCCCAGGTCAGGGGTCAGGGGTCAGGGGTCAGGGGCAGGGCCCTGTCACATCTCCGGGGAAATGTGAACTCCCGCCTGGACAGTAGCCGAGCAGTGGCCGGTGTATCCAGGCTCCAGCGTGCAGGGCAGGGCCGGGGGTTGGGGTCTGGCCTGTGCACCCTCATGCTGAGAGCAGGTGGGACAAGGAAGCAGTTCTGGTGAATTCCCTGAGCGCGGAGGGAGTTTACGGGCCGCCCGGGCGTGTGGACTTCTGTGATTCTGTGGTCAGGCCGCTGGGCCGCAGGAAGTGCCAAGCAGAAGTGGTGACTCTGACCAGTGACCTTGTCTGGGGAAGCAGGGCCTCGGCCAGTGTGGTCTGTGGCTGTGGTGACCTAGAAACCGGCCGTGAGCGCTCAGGGGGGAGGCCGGGGCCAGGAGCCACGGGCGCCTGGGTGGGGGATGGGGTGGTGGCGCTGAGGGGGGCCTGGGTCGGTGAGGGGGCAGGGCAGGGCACGCCGGAGGTGCCCCCTGACTTTCTGCTTCCCCCCGTCCTCGGCGTCTCTGGGGCGGCTGTGGAATTCTCGGATGGAGTGACGTAAAATAAACCCTCGTGAAGTGAATGGAGCCCGCGGCTCGGGGGCAGTTTGGGCGGCTGCGAGCAGGGTGGCGGGAACGTGGAACCCCTCGCCGTTCAGCTCCGGACTGGGGCCTGCGGAGAGCGGCTGTCACTTCCATTGGGCCCTGGTGACGGTGACGGGAGGTGACTTTCACGCTGGTGACCAGGAGGGCATTCCGCTTTCAGCGTGACCAGCCTGGCTTAGTGGAGAACACCGGGTCCCCTGAGCTTGCTCTGGTGGTGGGGGGTGGGGGGGGGCGCACCTTCGCAAGGTGCACAGCCTGGTGGCTCAGGTTCCTGCTGGGGGAGCGGCCAGGGAGCTCTGGCTCCTGCGGTCCCCACTAGGCCTTGCCCGGTGCTGCCCTGTGGGGAGCCCAGGGGATGAGCGGGGTCCCCTGGGAGAATCCGGGGACCAGGAGGGGCCGGGGCTGCGGGCTGGGGGCTTCCCTGGGCTCTTCCCTTCGGAGGGGCATGACTTAGGGCGGTGCAGGGAATGTTCTGTGTTGAGATAAAGCCAGGACGGGGTGCCGCTGGAGGCTGGGGCCTCGGGGCCCTTCTGCCACTCCGGCCCCTCCCACGTCCCCATCTGGCCATGTGCCAGGGGCCGTCTGCTGCACCCGCCACCGGGGAGGTGGTGACCGGGCGCCCAGCCTCGTCCTCGCTAGTGCGGCTGGAGTGCTGGGCGCGGCGCTGCGGGTGCTCAGGGCCCGTCTGCCTGTCCGCCGGCTGTCAGGAGTGACCAGGCTGCCCCTTGGCCCGGAGCCCTGTAGGGGTCACGTGGCCTGTTCACCCACGGCTGTCAGGAGGCGTCCCGTGTGGGAGACACCGGGCTCGCCTCTGGGGTTTGTGGAGAACAGAGTGATGGAGGACCCGGGGGATCTGTGGCACTTTGGGGTTCAGCGAAGTGTGCCAGCCGTGCCTCGGTCCCTCATCACGGGTGCAGGGTGCGGGGGTCAGCCTTCCGGGATGAGAGAACCCCGCCTCGGCGGGCGGGAAGGAGAGGCAGGACCCGAGGCTGGGGAATATGCGGGTCAGTTCTGGGAAAGGCAGTGAGGCCATGAGGCTGGCTGGGGGCCGCGGGGGCCGGGGCGGAGGCCCAGGTCCTGGTCCTGCCCTGTCCCCCAGCCTCTGTGGGGAGGATGCAGGTGGCCCTGTGACCCGTCTGCTGCTTACACCGTGGTTCTGGGTGGGCACCTGTGGGCTTCGGGTAAGCTGGGCTCGGCCTCCTTGTCCTGGCAGCCTGGGGCCCTGTGCCCGCTGGAGACCCTGCCGGCCCCGCGGGGGCTGTGGGCAGCCTTGGGCCGGGCCAGGGGAGTCTCTGTGGCATCAGGGGTGATTCCCGGGAGTGCATGCGTCATTGGGGGTGTGCTCGAGGGAGCTGGGGTCTGGGGCAGCTACCGACCGTTCCCACTCCACCGCCCACGGCTCAGAGTCGAGGTCCCTCCCCTGGGAGAGGGGCTTTCTGACTGGGACCATGTCAGCGTGGAGCCTGCTCAGGGGGACATCCCCCCCCCCCCCCCCCGTCTCACGGCTGCACCCTCAGCCCCTGACCCCAGGCTTGTGTCCTTCCTCTTGTCTCCCACCCTGCGGGGTTCCCAGCCTCCAGCCCTGGCCTGGCCCCGGCTGCGGTGGACCTGCGTGGGGAGGAACGAGGTCACGGGGGGCGTGGACTGACAGGAGAGGGGCTGCTTTTAGAACCCACACCTCAGGCCGAGGCCAGCGCCACTTCCCAGCCCCTCGGCACCTCTTCCTCTTTCACCAGCTCGGCCGCCTCCCCGCCAGCCACTCTGCAGGCCAAGCCGCCTTCATACCCACAGCCTGTGGGGCCTCCATCCGCTCCCGAGCAGGCCAGCGAGGGAGGCGCAGGGCTGGGATCTGGGAGCGGGCAGCTTCTCGGGGACAGCGGACTTGCCGGGAGCAGGGCGGTGAGTAGGCATCCTCCCAGGTGACACACAGGCTGGCTGTGCTGCCGGCTCCTGGCTTCCTCAGTTTCCCCGCGCGGCCCGTCCTCACAGCTCCTCTCTGGGTCGCTGGGCCCTTTGCCCACGACCAGGTGCCAGGGCCCTTCTCCTCCGCCTCCTCCCACCTGGCCCCTCGCTCCATCCCTCATGTCCCTGGGGCGTGTCCCTCCCCCCCGCACCTGCCCAGGTGGGTGCTTGGGGTGTAGGTGCCCCTGGGGACTATGAGGCCACCCCCTTTCCTGGGTGAGGACCCAGCCGTTCAGAGAAGCTGCCCACGTTGCCGAGGTCATGAGAAAGGTCAAGGGTGAACTGGCTGAGCCCCTGGATGAGCCGCGGGACGAGGTTTGGCTCTGCCGGCCAAGGTGGGTTCCGATGGCCCTCCGTCGACTGTGTGACCTCGGGCAGCTTCCTGACCTCTCTGGGCCTCTGTCTGCACCTGCAGGGTGGGGTGAGGGTGCTCGCCTGGCGGGAGCCGAGCGGCACCGGGTGCATCACCCTCAACATAATAATAATTAACCATCACAGCGAGCGGCAGGGCTGCACCTGGGCACCTGGTGTCTCCGGGTATCACTGAGGATTCCCTGAAGGGCACACCAGACTCCCCGCTGGACGGGGGCACTCAGGGCTCCACCCCGAGTCGCGTTGAAGTCCCCTGACTTCTGGGCCCCCACCGACCCCGTTGTGGCCGAAAGGGTGGGGTGTGCCAGGGCCCGGAAGGAGCCGGGTCTCGGGGAGCAGAGAGCTTCCTCAGCGCCAGGTCCACTCCCCAGCTTCCCAGCCGGGCCTGGCCGCTCGGGGCTGCGGGACGCGGTGCCCAGCCACACGCCAAGGCCCGGCCGGCACGGAAGCCAGCACCTTTGTCTCTGGGATGGGGTCAGAGCCCCTGGTCGGGAGCCCCGCTGAGCACCGAGGTGTCAGAATGGCGGGGTGGTGTTGGGACACTGAGGGGCAAGGTGCTCGCGGCGCCAGGCCGACCCCACCCCCAGGCCGCCCAGGGGAAGGCTCGGCTTTGGGTATGTCAGGACTCAGCCGCAGTGGCCACGCTCTTACTGGCGTCTGATTGCTCGGCACTGGGTCCCCCATGTCCTGGGCGTGATCTGTGCCAGCACCTTGGCCGCCCCTGCTCTGAATACCCCCCTGCATCACAGAGAGGTGCTCCCCGAACCCCAGACCTGCGGGGCCTTCGCTTGTCGCCGGGGCACACAGACACTGATGAGTCCGTTTGGAAGGTGGGGACGCGTCCTCTCCTGCTCTCGGGGCGCCGCCTGCAGCAGGCCTGGCAGCAGGGGCATCGGAAGCAGTTCAACGGGAAAAGATGCCACCGCCCTCCCACCAGGAGGGGACCAGGTGCCAACATCCAGGAGGGGCCTCACTGGGGGAGGCTCGTTGGGCCAGGAGGCTGTGGGGGAGGGGTGTACTGAGTCCCATGGGGCCTGGGGTGCTGGGCACCTCAGCTCTGCCCTCTGAGGGCGCAGACCCTGCCCAGTGCTGCCCCAAGTGTCTCCAGTGTTGACCGAGGACTCCCCCTGGCATTGCCGGGGGGGCGGGGGAGGAGGGCATCAGGGTCACTTTCCTTCCTTTCCTGCCAGGAGGGTGTCGGTCCGTGGGGCCGCCACGGTGGTCCATTCCCGGCAGGACGGCGTGTCCCCCCATCCCTCCAAGAATGTGGATGAGGGCGCCCCCTCTGCACCAGCCCCGCCCTCCTAGCCCCTATTCCCCCCATTATCCACCCATTTGGGGTACAGGCAGAGCGAGGCGCCTCTGCCCCCTGCTGTCCCCCGCTCTGGGACTGTCCTGCATTTAAGGGTTGTGGAGCGAGGCCTCATGGGTGGGGGTGCCCAGGCCCCGTGCACCCCTTGGCCCGATGCCTCATCTCCTCCCGTCCTTGTCTGATGAACTAAAGTCAGCTGCTTGGCTGGCATCGGTGGGGCTCACTGGGCATGAGCCGGGGCCCCTGATGGGAAAGACAGGCGAGGCCCCGAACCCCGGCCTGAGGCTGAGAGACAGGGGCTGTGGGGGAGGGGCACAGCCGGTCCTGCAGGGCGTGGCAGGCAGTCCAGGTGGCCAGTGGTCCTTCGACACCTCCCTCCTCGGTGTGACCGACCATCTTTAGTCACAACCAGCAGTCACCCCTGTCATCATCGCTTCCTCATTTAATTTTACAGCCGCTGACCCTTCCGCAGAGGGAACTCCCGTCTCCCCCGAAATGCACCCTCACAGGCAGCCCCCCCCCTGCAGTCCCACCGCTTCTCCGCTTGAGATGGGGCCTCCCCGCAGGTCCCGCGGGCGGGGCAGGCGGGACGCAGGGCGGACGGGGCTCTGTGCGGCTTCCCCACTCTGCTCCGTCCGGACGACTGACCCCGTCTATGGTTTGGGCCCCGGGATTCGTGTAACGGCAGGGCCGGCGGCAGCCCACCCCAAAGCCCGGCCTCCAAACGCGCCCTCAGAGGGTGTGCATGGGGGGCCACGCGTGTCCGGAGCTCTCCAGCTAACTTCCATGCGTGGCCCGAGGCGGAAAGGAGGTCATGAGTGGCATGTGAGCAGGGCGGAGCCCCCGCCTGCATAGCCAGCTCGGCAGCACGTGTGGTTGTGGGGCACCGCCACCGGCCCAGGCCTGACTGCGGGACTGTGACGGGGGTCACTGGGGGGGATAATAACAGGGAACGACAACCAGCTGCTTGTGCTGCTTCAAATTCTCTGCCTGCCCCCCGCCTCCCAGGCTGGGCCACTCCGTCGCTCTGGCCTGGAGGTGGGCAGGGAGGGACGTATGTCCAGCTGGTGACGCTGGGTGAGCCGAGGCGGGAGTGGTGGCGGGTGGGGGTGACAGTGAGCCCCAGGCCTGCTCTGTGTGGCCAGGCCATGGGGGGCAGGCGGGTCTGGACCAGCTCATCTGGAAGGAGGCCACGGGGAAGGCAGGGCGGGGGCGGAGGGCAAGGTCCGGGTGGCCCTCCGGAGCCGGGTTCTGGTTGTGTGGGGACCCGGGTCAGGTGATGGGCGGGGAGAGCCGAGTCCTGGGCGGCAGGAGACCTGTGTGTGGGCGCCAGGCCCTGGGTGGGACTCGAGCAGCGACTGGGTGGGACCCAGGGAAGCACCTGCTCTCGGGGGCTGGTTACGGGAAGAGAGGCGACGGCCAGTGAAACGCTCGGGGGTCCACGGCGCCCCGTAGACCTGCACCACCCTTCGGTGCTGGGACCCCCACGGGGACCGCTGGCTGGCAGCCCACAGCCTGGAGAAGAGGCTCGGGCAGCTCTCTGGGGCGGGCCCTGAGGCCCCGCTGCCACCTGGAGCCTTTGACCGTGTCCTTGTCACGTTCCCGTGAGGGGGGGATGCCTCAACCCGAGCTGTGAGGGCTCCTTGTCGTTCAGCCGGGAGGGAGGGAGGCAGGGAGGGAAGGGAGGTCGGTCTTGGCTGGCTGCGTCCCGGACCTGCCTGGCTTTGGGCTGGGACTTATGGGGGACGAGAGGGATACTCCAGGTCCTCGCCCTCGGATGACGCCGTCCGGAAAGGGAGCTGCCCCACGTGGCCCCGCAGCTGGACTGGAGCCCCAGGGGGTACAGAGGGAGGCCGGGCCCGGAAGGGGAGGAGCCTTCAAGGTGACCCCTGTCACTTGGCCACGTGCTGACATCCTGCCTGGGGCCTCCCGGAGGAGGGGGGCATGGCCAAGGCCCTTCAGAGTCGGGGACCTGTGTCCCGCCGGGGAGGGGGGCGCCCTGAGCTGGGCAGGCTACCCGTCCCGGGGGGACATGGTCGGAGCGGAAGGCTTGACGCTGCCCGGCCTGGTCGGGAGCCGGTGGGCACTGGTGGGGGGACAGAGGTTGTGCAGAGATGACCTCTGCTTTCTCTCCTCCCCCCTCCTCCCCCCCTCCACACCCCCGCCCGGGCCTGACGGACGCGCAGACACTCTTCCGCGCGAGATAGTGGCTTCCATCCAAGGCTCCCGCTAATCACCAGCCATCGTGGGAAAGACCGGGCCGCGGCCGGAGGCTGCACATTGTCTGGGGGAGATTAAAGCGCGGCCGCATTGTCTGAGCAGCGGATAAACCTTCGCGCTGTCACTCAGACACCGAATTAAATCCCCTGCGTCCTGAAGGGGCTTATCTGCTGAATGGGCGCCCGCACCGCAGCGCGAGCAGCCTCTGGGAGTGGCCGTCCCGGGCACCTTCCGAGCGGCAGCACCTGGGGAGGGACACGGTGGCATCTCTCCGGGCGGGAGGTGGGTCCCACCCGAGGTCCCGTGAGCCCCGTAGGACATAGGACGCGCATCTCACGGCCGAGAGCCGGTGGGCGTCCCTGGCAGAGCCGTCCAGGGGAGGGGCCCAGGGAGGGCTCGAACTTGGCCAGGTCAGAGGGCCCAGGTCAAAGGGCAAGCCAGGGGCAGGAGGGGCAGCAGGGGGTCCTCAAGGCAGTTTGAGGCTGAGCTGGAATTGACCCATGGGATCCGGAACGGTCTGCCCCAAGACCCCACTTCCTCTATTGGACAGACTCGGGGAGCCGGGGGGGGGGGGCCCGGGGCTGGGACGTGGTCCCCGAGGCAGGTGCCATCTGCCAAGCACAGCCCCTCGGCCACCGCCTTCACCTGTGGCCGGAGGACGGCCCCAGGGGTTTCCCAGCACTTGAGCCACGGACTCCTTTCTCCTGAAGCTCATGCAGGAGTCTCGGTGATGCAGCAGCTGTTTTGGGGGAGCCGGAGCCCCTGCCCAGGACCCCGGAGCCCGGGGACCCCGGCAGGAGTCCCAGCAGACGCCCGTTGTATAGACGGGGAGCAGCGCAGGGGGAGGTGTCCAGGCCACCCAGGCGGCCAGTGGCGGACACCTGGACGGACGCGGGCTGTGCCCAGGGTGGAGCCTGGCTGAGTCCCACCAGCAGCGGGAGCGCCGCTCCCAGAAGGGCCGCTGGGGTCACGTGGCCTGCCCTTGGTCTGGGGCTGTTTGGGGAGGTGCCCATGGGGCTGCTGTGCTGTGATGTGGTCCGCGTTGCTTCTGTACACCCTGCTTGCACCCGAGCTGGTGGCTGAGTGAATGTGTGTGTGTGTGTATGTGTGTGCCCGTGACCCTGTGAACTCGGGGCGCAGCCTGGGCAGGGGGAGAGACGGGTGCTCCGGCCGCTTTGCTGAGTCCGACTAGGCCCCCCCGCCACTGCCCGATTCCTGGGGCCCTGTCGCCGAGCACCGCAGGCTGGGACGCCTTCAACCTCAGAGTTCCCTCTGCCCACCCTGGAGGCCCGAGCCCGCGGCCCAGGTGGGGCAGTGGTTCCTCTGAGCCTCCCTGGCGTGCGGACGGCCTCCCTCTCTGTGTCCTCGCGTAGCCGTCCCTCTGTGTGTCTGTGTCCCAATCTCCTCTCCTTATGAGGACACAGGCGTCCGGAGTGGGGGCCCCCCCGTGACCTGATTCCACCTTCAGCTCCTCAGCACAAACCCTGGCTCCACATACAGTCCCGCTCGCGTTTGGGGACATATTTCCGCCCGAAACAGCGCCCTTTGCCACCACCGTGTCTGTGATGATGCCCTGACGCACCCCCAGAAAAGGGTGCACCCCCAGAAACGGGATGGCAGGGGGCTCCCAGGAACACCCAGCCCCCCAGGGGTGAGGCAGGGAGAGGATGTGCCGGGAGGGTCCCCGAATCTGCAGGGAGCACACGCGTTCCCGGAAAGGCCGGCAGGGCTGAAAGACAGGCCTGGAGCCGGAGACGCGACCGTGGAAATCAGGGCTTGACTGCAGAGCACAATTTTTCTCATTTTTGTGGGGTTGAGCCTTTTCACAAAGATTTCAAGAGAATAAAACCCACAGGCCCCAGGAAATTTGCATACGGCTACTTAACATCCATTCTGTATTTTTTTTTTTTTTAAAGAAATAAACACATCCTCAAACTTCCCCATCCACAGCCCGGACTACCCTGGGAGTTAACGGTTCAAACCTTTACAATTTTTTAAAAGCCAACAGCTTTCCATAACAAAGGGCAAAATTCACAAACAAATTGCCGTCCTCCTCCCAGAGCCGCTCCCGGGCCGGGGGAGGCCGTGTTGACAACACACAGCCCCTTGGGTCGCTGCTGAATGGCGGATCCCACGGAGGCAGGGTCCCCCGCGGTCTGTCGAGAACAGCCTGGCTGGGGAGCCTAAGTGTGCACCCCCCCTTCCCGTCTTTTCAGAGCGCTGGCTAACGGGCGGGCGGCATTGTTGGGGACGGGAAGCAGCCTCCAGGGGCATGACAGGCTGTGCAGAGTCCACCCAGGAGCAGTCGTCCTCCCTGGAAGGCACTGGAAGGTGCTGGAAGGAGCTGGAAGGCAGGAGCCTGCAAGCACCGGGGCTTGTGGTTCTAGGAGCGTGTGTGCCTGGAGTGGCTGCAGTCGGTCCCCGCTGGGCAGGGCCTGGGGGACTAGGGCAGTGTGGCCACCTCCAGCAGCAGGGGACCCCCAACCAGGGGCCTGAGACATAGCCCCCATGACAGCCCGCGGGAGAATCCCCTTCGCTCCTCGGCCTGCCCACCTGCCTGGGCCTCCTCTGTGTGTATCCCTCTTCGGGGTCCATGAAGGTGGGGTGCCCCAGCTGTCCCCCAGGAGACCTCAGCCCAGACAGGAAACAGGATGCAGGGAGAAGCAAGTCCAGGCCGGGGGTCAGGGCCCAGCGTGCCGCCCCTCCCACACCTGCGGGGTGCACACTCGCGGCGGGGCCCGCACACGGCCTTTCCCCGACCCTCCGCCCTTCAGCTCCTGAGCTCAGGGCTCTCTCCCGTCCCCTGCTGCCCCCTCCCCGCTCACAGCCCTATGGGAAGCCGCCGAGCCTCCCCTCGCTGTCACCCTGTCCCTCGCCGGGCAGAGCCGTGACCCAGGGCAGGGATGGTTCCCGTGTCTCCTGGCCCCAGAGGCACTCAGTCTGCGCTCAGGGGGGAGGCGTGGGAGAGAGGTGCGGGTCCGTGGTGACCGCGGAAGGGCCGGCTCTGGGAGGGCAGGGGGCGTGGGGCAGACTGTGCTGGACGCTGGCACCGGGCGTGGGCTCAGGAGTGTCGGGTGCTCGGCGCCCAGGTAGCCAGCCCCCCCCGCCCCCCCCTCCCGCCTGCAGCATGGAGTGGCGGGAGGCCAGCCTGGGCCACAGCTGCCACCCAGGAGGGAGGGGACCGGTGTCCTGGGGCCTGTGCTCGGTCCTGGGCCCCATCCCGGCGATGCCACCTCCCAGCCCCTGGCTTCCTGGTCCCGGCCTGCGAGCCTGCCCTGCCCCGGGGGGACATTTGTGCCCTGGGTCCTGTGGCCGCCCTGCCCCCTCCGTGGCCCGGCCAGGGCCGCTCACCTCCCGCCTCATCCCCCTCTTCCTACTCTCTGTTCAGAGACGGAGCCCTGGTGGGCGGTGCATCCGAGTGGCCACTCAGGGGACTCTGCCGGGAGCTCAGGGGGGACAGGGCGCTCGGCCTTCTCTCTCTCGGGCACCGGTCTGGACCCCAAAGGGTTAAGGAGCGATGCGGGCTTTGTTCGGGCTGCTCGTCAGCGTGCCCGCAGCCTGTCCCCAATCCCTTCCTCATGACCGATGAATAGCGTGCTGATTCCTATGGTAACCTGCAGAATGCATTCCTGGGCTCAGCCCTAATTGCTTTCCCGCTCGCCCACAAGCCGCATGCTAATTAGCCCCTCCAGAGGGCAGCTGCAGCTCCCTCCCCGAGAGGGGCCTGGCCGCCACCCCTGCTCCTGCCCACCCGTCTCCTCCTCCGTGGGGAGGTGCCCAGGGTGCCCGGGTGCCAGGCCAAGCTGCCACAGAAGGTCCAGGAGGGAGCAGGGACCGGACAAGAGCACTGGAAGCCCCTCCCCTGTCTGTGAGGGTCACTCTGCCCTGCCCGTCCCCCCCCCCCCCCCGCACGAGGAGGGTCCTGCAAGGTTGGCCCAGGCCCTCGCCCAGCTCAGGGGCAGGACCCGCCCATCTGGGGACCTATGTGCCGCCCCTCCTACACTTACAGGGCACACCCTCACGGCGGGCACACTCACGGCGGGCACACCCTCACGATGGGGCACACACTCACGGTGGGCACACACACGGCAGGCACACACTCACGGCGGGCACACACTCACGGCGGGCACACACTTACGGCGGGCACACACTCACGGCAGGCACACACTCACGATGGGGCACACACACATGGCGGGCACACACTCACGGCAGGCACACACACACTCACGGCGGGCACACACTCACGGCAGGCACACACACACTCACGGCGGGCACACACTCACGGCGGGCACACCCTCACGACGGGCACACACGCACTCACGGCGGGCACACCCTCACGGCGGGCACATTCTTACGGTGGGCACACCCTTACGGCGGGCACAAACACACTCATGGCGGGCACACATTCACACACACGGCGGGGCACACACTCACGGCGGGGCACACACACACTCACGGTGGGCACACACTCACGACGGGCACACACACACTCACGACGGGCACACCCTTACGGTGGGCACAAACACACTCACGGCAGACACACACTCACACTCACAGCGGGCACACACTCACGGCGGGCACACACACACTCACGGTGGGCACACACTCACGATGGGGCACACACACACTCACGGCGGGCACACACTCACACTCACGGCGGGCACACACTCACGATGTGTCACACACACACTGATGGGGCACGCACACACTCATGGCGGGGCACACACGGCGAGGCACACACTCACGATGGGGCACACACACTCATGGCGGGCACACACTCACGACGGGCACACACACACTCACGACGGGCACACACACTCACGGTGGGCACACCCTTACGGCGGGCACACACACACTCACGGTGGGCACACCCTTACGGCGGGCACACACACACTCACG
>JAWPEG010064501.1:1583658-1614337 GCA_035771395.1 Myotis vivesi
GGGGGCGCAGTGCTGTGGGGGGGGGGCACAGTGCCACAGGGGCGCAGTGTTGTGAGGGGCTCAGTGCCGTGGGGGGCACAGTGCTGCGGGGGGGGGGCGCAGTGCTGGGGGGGGCGCAGTGCTATGAGGGGTGCAGTGCCGCGACCCGCCCTTCGCCCTTGCTCTGGATTTGGGGGACACAGGCATGACCTGAATGCGTTGTTGTGTGAGGAGCCCCCAGGGCGGGTTCTTTGCTCACGGTTACCGGTTACCCCGTGCCCCTGGCAGGTGGAGGCAGCGGGGAGGGTGTGGCTGACCCGCTCCGGGGAGTGGGGCTCAGCCGGGCAGGGTCAGGCTGTGCATCGGGTTTGCCTGACTCTGGACCCAGGGCCCAGCTGGAGCCCACGGGTGTTCCGATGACACGAGTCTCTGTTCCCTTTCGATCCGGCCTCTTCCGGCTGCTCCCGGCTAGACAGCCCTGCCCCCTGGGAGTCGCCGAGAGTTGGGGACCAGGGAGAAGGAGAGCCTCGGGGTGCTTAGTGAAGGGGGAGGGCCCTCATCTGGGAACCCCGAGGTCTCCAGCCGTCCCGGTGACCCCCAGGACGGCGCTCAGGGCTCCAGGAGGCAGATCTGGGTTCAAGGATGTGCCCTCTGTGTGGCCTGGGGAGCCCCGCAGGAAGACCGAGTCCTCAGCGACCACGACGGATTTCTCTGTGAAGCTGGGGCTGGGCTAGCTCACTCCGGCGGGGCCTGCCCTGTGGGCCCCCGATTCCCAGGGCCACCTGGGCCCCGTCCCTGGGGTGGCGGGTGGGGAAGGGTCAGGAGCTCCAGTACACACTGTGTGCTCTCAGGGGACGGCTTGTGCTGGGTGCTGGGGTGGGAACGAGGGGCAGCCACTCCACCTCCTGGCCCCGCCCACACCTCCATCCCCTCTTCCCGCAGGAGGGGTCCCCGCTGGAGGCTTGCTCTGTCCCACCTGTCAGTGCACGTACTCGAGTGGTCCCCGTGGACCAGGAGTGGGCCTTTCCTCAGCCCTGCGACTGACCCCGGAGAGACGGGGTGGGGAGCCTCTGTTAGGCTCCACAGTGGCTGGGAGTGCATTTTCTTTGCTTTCCTGTGGCGTCCGAGTCATGGGGTTCTGGGGTCCTGAGGAGAAGGTTCTGGATGGGGCAGGTGTGGCATCACTTCAGCCGGGAGCCGGCGCTCCAAGCAAGGCCATCCTGGGCCCTTGGTTCTCGGGTGGCTGCGTGCGGGGCCACAGATGGGAGACCAACGTGGCCCCTGTGGACAAGCATGGCTGCTGGTCGGTCCTTACCCTGCCCAGGCTCCTGGGGGGCTGTCAGAGCACCGAGAGGAAGAGGGGCCCGGTGTGGGTGGATGGTGGATGGCGGGCTGGCCAGGACATGGCGTGGACACCCTCGGGACCTCTGACCCCGAGCCAGCAGGCCACTGTGAGCGCTGGGCAGAGGGACGGGGCGGGGGGCTGGGGGCCCCATGTGTCTGTGTGGCAGGGTCCTGGCCTTCGGAGGGCGCCACCCTCAGCCCCAGGCCTCACTGGCCCTGCTGGAGCCCTGGGCCCGCGCTCCCTCATCCCCAGGGGAAGCAGGGAGGAGAAAGGGCTTTGCCCTTCAAACCCTCAGGGGTCTGCACAGGCCTCCACGTCCCCTGCGATGGGGGCACGGTGGGCAGGAAGGACCCTCCCTCGGCCACGGGGGCCAGATTCTCGTCACAGAGCGAGAGCCAGGCTGTGACCTGAGTGCAGGACCTGGGCTGCAGGGGGAGAGGGAGGGGGGGCGAGAAGGGGGGACGGGGAGCAGGAGGAGGGAAGAGGAGAGCAGGGAGGGAGGGAGGGAGGAGGAGGAGATGGGGGACAGAGGGGCAGAGGGACGGGGGGGGGGGCAGAGGGGGCAGGACCGAGGTGGGGAGCAGCAGTGGGTCGGGGCTCCCCCCGGGGGCTGCGGGCGGCTTTCAGGTGCCGGCCTTTGTCTGCGGCCCTGAGCTCGCCTGTCAGCCCCACCGTCAGAGGCCTAATCTTTTCTTCTTCGCGGGCTGAAAAGGCCCAGCGCCACGTCCGGCAACACACTGCTGCCTATTCTCCGTCCCCGCGGAACCCAATCACCGGCCAGCCCGCGATAATTCACTCCCCTGCCCGCCCTTTGAAAAGGTGGGCCGCTCGGCCGCTCGCCCAGCGAGATAAATCATGTTCTGGAAATTAGCTTCCATTGAGGGAGGCGGGAGCGGCTGATGGCCGGGCGCGGGCGCGGGCGCGGCGGCCGTGATAAATGTCAGGCGGATAATTGGGGGCCGTGATTAAGACCGGATCGAGGTGGTGGGTAGATAGGAAGGACTCTCATCAAACTCTGGCCAGAGCCCTCGGCCCGGAGCCCTCGCTCATCCCATCTTTGTCCCCGTGATTTTGGGGGGATCAGAGGGAGTAGGAAAGTCTGCGTCCGGAGCGGTTGGACCTGGCGTCACTCGAAGGGATTAGCCAGACCTGGGAGGAGCCACGGCGTTTGTCCTCGGGTGACAAAGGGCTGAGGGAGCGGACGCAGCGCCTTTGTGGCCAGAGCCCGTCCCTCCGGGCAAAATGCTGGAACCCGCGGTGGGCTCGTCCTCCGTTGCCCGCGCCCCGCAGCCCTGGTGTCTGGCTTCTCCATGCGCAGGAGCCTTATTTGGCTGCAGTGAAAGTTTTTCTCAAATAAAACGAAACCGAGCCCCCACGTGCGGACAGGGCGAGGGCCGAGCACGTGTGAACACACTCCCGGCCGCGGGGCACACGGCACCCCTTTCACAGGCGCGGCCGCCGCCACTGGGCTGTTGCTTTCCCTATGGTGACTTCACAGACCTGCCCGGGGCTCAGTCTCTTGGCCTGGCCGCTGACTGCCTCCTCCAGGCGGGGCCCCTGCTCTCCGCTGGCCCCTCCATGCGGGCAGCTGGCTGGTTTCTGCCGGCCCGGGAGGAAGCACACGGCGGGAAGGGTGGCTCATGGGCCAGCCCGGGGGCCTCCATCCCTCCTCTGGGACCTGATGGCCGGCAGGGCCTCCCGGTGGAAGGGACCCTGGGGACCCTCAGGAGCGCACAGGGCTCAGCCCAGGGCCTGCTGCTGGTCTCAGGCTCAGGAAAGGGGTACCAGACCGCTGCACCCCCAGTGCCAGGGCCTGCCAATGCCGGGCAGCGCCAGCGATGGTTACCCCGCCTGGTTCCTCACTGGACACATTCCCGCTGGATGCTGAGACATGAGGGAGGGGGTCTGGGTGTGGGGACATCTGTCTCCCTCAGTCCTGCATGGTGAAGGGAGGAAGGAGAGCACAGTGGGGGGCCAGAGCCGTGGGAGGAAGAGGGGTGCCTGCCGAGAGCAGGCTGGGTCGCTGGTCTGTTCAGCTGCCCCTCCGGCCCAGGACCTCAGCTGCACACAGTAGGTGCTCAGGGGAGGGCACAGGCAGCCAGGAAGGAATGAGGGAGGAGGTGGGAGCGGGCGGGTAGGAAGGAAGCGGGGCGGCAGGTGCAGGAAGCAGCGAGGGGGCTGCGTGACCAGGCTTCTCCTCCAGTCGACTGTTCCGAAAAGTTCCTCGTCCTGGGCATCGTGGGTGTCGAGCAGCATCCCTGGTCTCTGCACACGAGGTAGCCCCACGGCGCTGGCACCCCGCGATGTCCCAGGCACGCCGCTACCCCTGCCCGGCCCTGGGCTCCCTGCGCCCCCCACGTGTCTGAGCTCAGCCCCGGGTCCCCGGAGTGGTTGTCACTTGAGAACATTCCCCAATTCTCCCTCCTTTGTTTTAGCTCAGAATGCGAGGGGCAGACCCGGCGGCGTGTCCCCCGCCTGCCAACGCTCCTGGTGGACTTTGTTTCTGAACCACAGTCCTGTGGGGGCGTTTTGGCGCGAGGGGGCCAGGCGGTAGGACAACTAGCATCTACCCATGTCCTGGGTGTGGCTCTGAGACACCAGTTCATTCCCTACACACACCAATTCACACTCGCACACACACCAGTTCACACTTGCACGCACACCCATTCACACTCGCACACACTCAGGGAAAGCGAACCCCCCTGCTGCCGTCAGTGGCCGCGTGGGGGCACCCGACAGGGACCCCACGGCAGTCCCTAGAACCTCACCAACTAGGCATTATCGGCACCCCAAAACGGGTCAGCCCCGGGAACGGCCAAGGGGAGCCATCAGCAGAGTTCCACACACCAGGCGGGGAGACAGGACGCTGAGACACTGGAAGACCCAGCGCAGGCCCAGCTGTGAGGGTGGGAGCCCCCATCTGCACTGCTGGTCCGGCCCTGCCCTCCTCGGGCCACACCCGCCCCTGGCCAGCCCCTGCCTGGTGGCAGCATGTCTGTCCGTGCCCGTGGACTGCGGGACATTCGGTTCCCAGCTGGCTGGGCCTTTCCTGGCTGTGTGGCCCTGAGCCAGGTGCTGTCCCTC
This sequence comes from Myotis vivesi, assembly GCA_035771395.1. Lineage (NCBI taxonomy): Eukaryota > Metazoa > Chordata > Mammalia > Chiroptera > Vespertilionidae > Myotis > Myotis vivesi. Next base: position 1,588,067 of record JAWPEG010064501.1, read on the forward strand.
TCTGCGCCTCACCGTCGCCCCGGCCGAGGGTGGGGGGCTGTGGGCTGGCTTCGCTGTGGGCGGGAAGACGCTCGAGGAGGACGGCATGGCCACGCCGGGCCTCGCTAACGTGTGAAGGTCTCGGAGCTCCAGACTCTGTCCTGGGGGTGGGACGGAGGCTGTGAGAACATGGCTGTCAGTGCCCATCGGGGAAGAGGTGTGTGTGTGTGCGTGTGTGTGTGTGTGTGTGTGTGTGTAGAGGGGATGTGGGAGGGGGGGGGGCAGTCGGCGTGGAAAGTGGCAGATAAAGCAAAACCCCGGCTCTTAAACAAACCCAGCGGGACAGGCCGATGACAAACGAGGGGACTGTGTCAGCTCGGACTAATGGCACGCGGACTTTGCTCTCAGGGATCAATATTCCATCAGGCGCCACCGTGTGAGTGGCGCTCTGAGGACAAAGGGGCGACGGCGATGGTCTGTGCGCCCGCGGCCCACAGCGCCACCCACTGCCACCCGAGAGAGGCAGGTGTGGACGGGGGCACCGGAGCCGAGAAGGCCGGCCGAGGCTGCAGTCCTGGTCGCGGAGCCACGTGGCCACAGGTTGGCTGCTGGAGGCGGTGGGGCCGCCGCCTAATCCGGGTCGCGGCTTCCGGGAGGCTCGCCAGCTCTTCTCTGGCCGCCCGGGGGCCTCAGGTCTCGGCCTCGTGGCCTTCCCACCCCTCAGCCCCTCTCCACCCACAGCGCCGAGTCTGGGTTCCACGGCAGGGACGTGACGGGGACCCACGAGAAGGGTGCGGCCAAGTCCTTCTCGGCGGCCTGGGGAGGGACGGTCCCTGACCCAGGCACCCCGTCTTCCAGCAGGTCCCCGGGAGCAGCCCCCTGCTGCCCCTCCCCAGGGCACTCCTTCCTGGCGGCCCATCCCCACAGCCGCCTCGGCAGGGCTGCCTCGGGTGGGCCCAGGTTCAAGGGCGTTGTTGACACACAGATACAGCGACCAGGCCCAGAGGGTGTTGCTGAGAAAATCGTGGCTGGGAAGCTCAGAGCAGAAAGCACTCGCTTGGCCCAGAGAGCCCCGGGGACGCGCCGTGTGCTTGGGCCGCGGGCACGGCCCACAGTGGGCTGACGTGGAATTGGGGGCGGCCCCAGCCTCCTTGGGCCGTGTCTGAGCCCGAAGCGCCCGCTGTCCGCAGGGGATCGGAGCTCACGGGTCTGGGGGCTCCGCATAGTGTGTGCTTCCTTGCAAACGCGCGGGGGGCCGGGGCCGGGTGCGGGGGGTGGTGGGTAGGGCTCTGGCCTTGGACCCTCCCTGCTCATGGACTGCAGGCAGCCAGGGAGTCTTGGGTGCTGGGGGCCCATCACAGGGCTGCCTGTGTGTTGACACTGTGTGCACATACGTGTGTGTGTGCATGTTTAGAAAGAGTACATGCGCGTGCACACACACACACACACACACACACACACTGCACTGCCCTGTCCCTGTGGAAACAGGTGTTCCCAAAAGGCCCGTTTGGACCTCAGTGTAGACGAGGAACTCTCTAGAGCAGTGGTTCTCAACCTTGGCTGCACAGTAGAATCACCTGGGAATCTCGTGAAAATCCTGATTTCTGGGCCTCATCCTCCGGAAATTCTGTTTCTTTGTTACTAACGTTGTGGCCCCACCCGATCACAAAGAAACGGAATTTCCGGAGGATGAGGCCCAGAAATCAGGACTTTAACAAGATTCCCAGGTGATTCTAATGTGCAGCCAAGGTTGAGAACCACTGCTCTAGAAGGAAGACAGCAGGAGATGCTCCCGCCCCAGGGATGTGAGGGCGCCTCAGGCGGACCCTGGTTGAGGGCACTTTAGATACAGAGTTGGTGGCCAGGCCAGAGGGTGTCAGTGAGAAACTTAGAGCAGAAGGACACTCCGCTTGGTGCCCCCCTGACCTCCTGGACCGTGACACCCCGGGAAGGATGCCCCACCAGGCGCTGGTCCCCCTCTGCAGATCCTGAGGTCCTGGGGCCGCGCAGGCAGCCAGCGGCCTGGGCAGCAGGTTTGGTGACACAGGAGGTTGGGCCCGGGGGGGGGGGTGTCATCCACCCCACGGCACGGCCCAGGCCTGGTTGGGATGATAGAACAGCCCCAGGGAATGGTCCCCGGAGGCGCGTGCAGGTCCGGCTGCAGTTTCGGTGCCTGAGAGACCAGCCACCAACTGTGTCCTGGGGCCGCCAGGGGTGCGAGCTCAGGGAGCCAGGCCTGCAGGGCGGGGCCTCTATGTGCTCCCCCACAGGCGTGCATGTGTGTGTGTGTGCACTGCATGAAGCACACGTGTGAGTGTGTGCAGGTGTGTGGACTCGGGTGCACCGGCCATGCCTCTGTGCCTGCGCGGGACCAAGGACTGGGCGCCATGGCGGGAAGGGACCCGCGTCCAGCCTGCAGCGCCTGGGCGGGCTCTCCGGGAGCTTGACCTTGACGGAGAGGCAGGCAGAGGGGCCTTCTACTTGGTCGGCCCAGGAGGCGGGCGGCATGGGCCGGGACAGCCCTCCCCTGGCTCCCAGCGCCTCCCTCTTGGACCAGGCCTTTGTGGCCACAGGCGCTGCCTCATGACTGGGGCCTGGACGCCCATCGATCCACGGTGCTCGCGTGGACGGCCCCGCCCGGCAGAGCCCGCTGTCCCCTTTGGCAGCCGCTGCCTCTGGGCCCCAGGGAGCCTCCCTTCCAGGCGCGGGCAGAGGAGAGCGAGTGGCGGCCTCCTGGCCCTGCGCGGAGGGCCGTGGCCGCCGGCACCATGGCGGCTCTTTGTGTGGCCAGGCAGGTGACCGACGCAGGCGCGGCCCTCTGGGGTCCGGTTAATTAATTTTCCCCGGACCCCGGCTTGGAAAGTCGTTTCCCTGAAAGGGCGAGGGGAGGGGCTCTCAGCCGGCCGGGCCTTCCACTGTCAGGCGGGCTGGGGGAGGCTGGCAGGTCAGTCCTCGGGGCAGCCTCTCGGCCCCAGGGCCTCCACTCCCAGGATGGGAACTGGGGGGCCGTGGGTTCAGATGCCTTAGGGGAGAGAGTTCTAGAAGCCGGGGCTGCATCACGGGGCCAGGCAGCGAGGCCCGGGGCTGGGACGTGGGAGAGTGGGGGTGCGGGCTTTGTGTGGCACAACGGGGTTTTGATGACGGAGCCCCGTCTTGGTGTGAGCCGCGGAGCTAAGTGTTTGAAAATTGCTCCCGAAGCTGAGAAAGGCCTGCCCTCCGGTCACGCGGATTGTCTCACTCGCAGGTGACAGCCGTCTGCAGGCGGCGGGGGCGGGTGAGGCCGGGCGGGGGCGGCACCCCGATCTCGGCAGCCACAGAATTGTCCTGCCTGGGTCGAGGGGACGGGCGGGGAGCCCCCTCCCCGGCTCTGCCTGTTGCAGGGAATCTGAGCACCCCAGACAGCCAAGCGGGGGCGGTGGGTCCCTCCCCGGGGCTGAGGGGCCCCTGCTCAGGTGGTGGGGCCCCTGTCACCCCTCCTTGGCCGGGGTCCACAGGTGGCTCCCTGAGCCTCTGGGAAGACGGTGACGGACCGGCCGCTGCCGCCGGGCTGAGTTATCAGTTCACAGCTTGAAACCCGAGTCATGGAGGGGCCGGATTAAATCTGTGGGATGTCTCCGCGCTGGCGTGTCACCTCGTTCCACAGCTATCATGTGTCCCCCACCCCCACTCGCACAGTCTGGTGGCCGCCCACCCCCAGGCGCTGGGAGATTCCGGATGTGCTCGTGCGCTCCGGCCTCCTCCAGGCCACTGTTCCCGTCCACCCTCATCGCCGGAACATGGACGGGGCAGAAAGCAAGCTGTGGGAAGGGCACCGCAGGTGGAAGGGGCTGGCAGGGGGCTTGTTCATGAACTTGAGATGCAGCTGTCACACCCACAGAGGCATGCCGGTCATTCGTTCGTGTGACCCCAGAGGGTCAGCCACCACCCCCGGAAGCCCGAGAAAGGGGAACTGGCCGCCAGCTGAACAGGCGACCCGGATGCCAGGGTGGTACCCGGGGCGCCTCTGACTGCCAGCGCCGCTCCTGTGCCAGCAGACCCCGGGAGGCAGGCTGGGGCCTCGCCCTGGAGCCTCGGATCAGGAGCCACTGGTCAGGCCTGGGGGAATGACCTAGCCGGGCGGCCGGGGCGGAGGGGGTGCTCCCGGGAGGACCACTTCCCGCTTCCGCAATGACTTGCTCTGTGTTTAGATTAGAAACAGGATCTAATAAACTTGTCCACATGTCAGAATCTGCTGTTGGGACAACATAAGTGGGTGTTTTCTCCTCTTTTCTTTCAGGAAAACGCCGCAATTAGTGCTCGGCTCTGAGGTGGGCGGGGGCCGCGGTGGAGGCCGGGGCAGAGGGGAGCGGGCGCCGGGCCTGGCACGGCCACGGCAGCCTCGCCCTCCGGGTGCCAGGGGTCAGCTGGCCTGGGCCCCTGGAGCCCACCTCCCAGCCGGGCCCCGGGCACCAGCTGCTCAGCTCCAGCGGCCACAGGAAAATGACCGGGGGCGGGGTGGGTGGGGGAGGGGAGGGCAGCAGGACTTGTGTTTGAAAAAGCCTTTATTTTAAAGCCTCTGTCCGGGAGGAAGGCAGCATGGTGCTGCTTTCAGGAAGGGGCCCCAGAAAGATCAGGTCTTAATTAAAACAAAACACAGGAGCCCACGCCGTGGCCTGGGGCCCCCGAGAACAGGCCGGTTCCGTGGAGACCGAGGAGTGGTGCGCCCTGGCCCGCAGGCCCCCCTGCCCGCCCCGCTGCCCCCCCTCGCGCCTCCCCCCGCCAGGCCTGGGAAGTGTGGGACAAAGGGCGGCAGTGAAAAATGACCATGGCCTCCCGTGCAGAGAACCAGATGTGAGCCCGGGACAGGACAGGGAGGACGGAGGGAGGACCACGGGGCGGCCGCACAGCCTCGGGGGACGCGGCCACGGCCTGGACGGTGGCCTGCTACCTGGCCCCGCTCGGAGGGCCTGGGGAGACCTCCGTGCAGCCAGCACCCTGACCCCCAGGCGGCTGGAGACCCCGGAATTGGAAGCTGGGTGGGATGTGGAGGGAAGGAGGGGCAGCCGCGTCAGTAACCTCTGTGATGTAGTGAGTGAAACCTCATGAGAAATGAAAGCGAGCCCTCCTCTAATCTCCCCGAACAAAGGCCCTTCAGTTGGGCCAGCTCAGCGCGGGCGGTGGGCACCGCCAGATCTTTTATATTAAACACGCACCCGGCGGAATGTGGATCTTATTAGGGAGCCGTGCGAGCCCCTGTTCTGCACGTGGTGTCTGAGGAGGTCGGGGGGCCGAGGCTGAGCCCCGGCCGGGCTGCAGCCACAGGCCGGCTGGGAGGGTGGCCGGCCAGGCCTGCCCACCTGCCCCCCGGCCCCCCCCCCCCCCCCCCCCCCCCGCCCCCCCCCCCCCCCGGGGGGGNACCTGCCCGCCTCCCCCCCCCCCACCCCCGGCACCCGCCCCCTCCACTCAGGGTGGGAAAAGACAAAACGCGCCGTTCAGTTCTGGTCGATTCCTGGGACACCTGGGCCCTGACACTCCCTTTGCAAATAACCCTCTTTGTCTAATGGTGCGACCTCTCGGTCAGAGAGTCCAGCGCGGCCGCGGGGTGGCCGAGCCCCAGAGGGACCCGCCGGGAGAATCGGTCCCGGTTTCTCCGACGGGAGGGTGTCTGACCCAGGAGCTGCCGCTCTGCCTTCACGTTGATCACAGACCTGACCGAGGCTTTGCCTGCAGGCACGGGCCCGGCCGTTCTGAGCAGCCCGTGGAGGAGTGTCGGGTCTGGGCAGAATAAACAAAACTCAACTGCCCGCCGGGGAAGAAAGGACCATTATGCGAGCGAAGAGGTGAACCGTCTGGACCCCACCATCCCACAGCCCTGCCTTCCTCCAGACTCAGCCCCGCCGCGCAAAACCGCCCGGAAAGGAAATCAAATTTAGGGGTTTCCCTCATTGGCCCTGTTTTAATCTAATAAGGGGGAGAGATGCTGTTGTATTTTATTTTATTTCAACTTTAAACAGGTTGCATCTTCCTGAAGGGCCCGGGGAAGGCGGCTTTGGGAATGAAAACCAGCCCGACCTCGCAAATTCAAACCAGGACCCTCCTGGCGTCCGGGCGGGAGCAGCGGGCTCCGGGCCGAGGGGCGCTGGGTTGCCCATCCGGGCGCCCAGGAAAGCTGCACCGTGAGCGGCTCCGAGTGGTGTCTCCGGGCACCTGTCCCACCTGCACCCCCAGGAGGCAGGGCGGCTGCTGTGCAGGCCTCCCCGGACCGTGGGGGGGGCTGCCCAGGGCGGCACGGCTCTGCTCCCTTGGGCTCCAGGCAGGACTCTCTCTCTGAGGCCTTTGGTGCCAGGCGGGGGCAGGGTCTCCCAGCATCAGATGTGTCCCCCGGGCCGGGAGCTGGCTGCAGGGGCCCCAGGAGGAGGGTGCCTTCCCCTGAGTCGCCGTAGGCTTCTCTGTGTTGCTGCTGGCCTGGCTGGGCCGGCCGTGACCTCACTGGGGACTGTGTGCACGTGTGACCTCTGAACGTGACCCGTCACTGGACGGTGGATATGGCGGGACATGGCAGCTGTGCCCTCTGTGTCAGAGCGAGCACTCTGGGCACCAGCAGCCACGTGCCCTGTTCCCGCCTGGGCCGCCCGCCCACACTGCCCCGCCCCGGCAGGAAGGACAGTGAGGGCTGCCCTGTCCTTCAGACCTGGGCTCCGTCCCTGCTGTGCCTACAGGCACCACCGTGACCCACCCCCTCTCCACCAGATGTTACCAATGTGGGGAGCTGTGCTGCCCAGCCTGGGGCCCAGAAACATGGATTCACAACACCTCCCCGGCCAGGCCCTCCTCGGGACAGACCCTGCCCGGACATCCCCTTCCAGGACAGCCCCTCCCCAGACAGCCCCTGCAGGGAACCAGGACCCACTGGAGAGTCCCCGGTGCAGCGAGGGCCTGGCAATTTGGTCAAAAGGGAGTTCCTGGTGCCAGCCCCCCCCCCCCCCAACCCCCCCCAGACCCGGCGCCCCAGGCCCNCTGGTGCCTGCCCCCCCCCCCCCCCCCAAGCTCCCCCAGACCCGGCGCCCCAGGCCCTTGGTGTCCTCCGTGGCTCTGGGGAAAACGCTCTCACAGACCCCGAGCCCGTGCGGTCCTGTGTGCCTCTCTCTAACGGCTCTCACACTCAGTGGCACAGGCAGCGGCCAGTGGCGAGCGCACCTGCAAGAAACCTGGTCACGAGAACCTTCCTCCTCCGGCCAGTCACTGGGGCCCACCAGGTCCTGACGCGCAGCCTGGGCCGGGTGGACAGGAGGCCGGGCCTGGTGCCCGCTGAGGGAGAGGGCAGTCACAAGACTTCCCAGCCCCTTGGGTCTCCTGGGGCCTCCTACAGTCTGCACCATCCCCAGCAGGTCACACAGGGTAAACTGAGGCCCCCAAGGCCAGGCAACTTGCGCCAAGCCAGGCCCCACCACCCAGCGGACTTGGGAAAAGGCGCCCGACACAGACCGTGGCCAGTGCTTGGGAGGGTCTCGGGGAGGCTGTGAGTTTAGGGAGCAGTTACGTGGGGCCCTGGACCGGGCGGTGTGTTCAGGGGAGACTAGCCCGGCCTCTCCTTTGCTGTCGGGGAGTTCTGGTGCGAGGGGCGCGGAGCCTGCCGTGGCCCCTGGAGCGGCACGGTGCGGCGCTGGCAGGCGAGGAGGATGGTGCGGGTCCCAGCGCTGCCCCACTCATTAAGGGCCCGGCTCCTTTGTGGGCCTCGAGCCCCAGGCCCATTGCTGTCACGGGCTGTTACAGGCATAATGACAGGCATTAGAGCCCCAGAGCAATTAACAGGCTGCTTAATTAGCAAGAGGAATTAGCGTGTGAGTGGCTGATCCTCTCTTAAAGCCTCTCAGAGCGGGCAGTTATCTGATTACGCATTGATCGCAGGGCCAACCTCCTAGGTCATCCTCGCCCCTCCTCGCAATCTGTGAATGTTCGCTGTTTAAATATTCCGCACCGAACCGTCTAATCAACACGGGAGAAAGGGGCCCATTGTGGCCTCCCTTCCCGGCCCAGCTCCGAGGGACAATGTCTGCCTGGCCGGGCCCCAGGCGAGCCGGCCCCCGCTGCCCCTCGCGTCCTCCTCCGCAGCCCGTCTCAGCTCCCGGTGGCTCAGGCTGTCCCTGTGCTCTGGGGGACAGGCATGGGCAGACCCATTGTACAGATGGAGAGGCTGAGGCCTGAGGGTTTGATGGCACCTGCTCAGTGAGTGACAGGCCAGCTGGCTACCTCACCTTGTGGCGGGTGTTCAGGTCACCTGCGCACGCTCCTTCGGAAACGAGTCCCCCGCACCTGGCGTGGCCTTGAAACCCGCAGGTGGGTGGGCTCTGCGGATGCCAGCCAACGTCCCCCCTTTGTGCTCAGGCCCTTTGGGACCTGGGAAGCTGGGAGTGGCGGGCGGGGGGGGGGGCGGTAGAGGCTCCAGCCCTGGGCTCGAGTGGAAGGCGGATCTGATCATGGGAACAGCCCACGCAAAGGCACGGAGGCAAAGAATTTTCCAGCCCCGGCTGGTGTGGCTCCGTGGATAGAGCTTCGGCCTGCGGACTGAAGGGTCCCAGGTTTGATTCCCATCAAGGGCACATGCCTGGTTTGCAGGCTTGGTCCCCGGTGGGGGGTGTGCAGGAGGCAGCTGATCCATGATTCTCTCTCATCATTGATGTTTCTATCTCTTTCTCCCTCTCCCTTCCTCTCTGAAATCAATAAAAATATGTGTTAAAAAAAGTATGTTCCAGAACGGCTCCTGGTAATGTGTGGATGGTGAACAAGGGGGAGAGGGGCCTGGGCTCTCTCGGGCGTCAGACCCCGCGCTCCTCCCCGTAGGTCCCGACAAGCAGGAGGGCTGGGAACTTGCTTCACCAGAGGAGGCTGGGAGTCCCCGGGGAGGGCCCTGTGGGGTCCCTGGGGGGGGGGGGCGGGGGTGGGGGGAGCAGGGCAGCGGTTGGTCGCGGACCCGTCTGCCGAGTTCTTCCTGACACCTGGGCTCAGCTCCGCCGGGCCTGGCGCTGGAGGCTGGCGGTGGAATCAGGCCGGGACGCTGGCTTTCGGACGAAGAGGGAAAGGTCAAAGGGAAACGATGGGGAGAGGAGGCCCAGGCCGCCTCTTGTTTTGCAAAACTCAAAATAGATTTCAGCACCGGCCTCCCCGAGACAGAGCTTGCTCCTCGCGGTCCTCACTTGACCTCTTGGGTTCCTGGCCTGGGAGCCGCTGCGACTTGGCATCCAGCTGCTGCAAACGCGGAGCAGCGGTGCGCCGGCCGTGCCAAGAGCCGATCTCTGTTGGTTTGGTGAACTTTGCTTTTCTTGTTTGCTACATCAGGTATCGTCTTACCCAGACGATGCCCCCAGGAGATAGGCCGCCCCGCCCCTCCCCGGGTGGGTGCAGCCCATGTCCTGCTCTGCTGTGTGCGAGGTCTGTGTGTAGGGGGGAAAGGCGGCCGGTCACCAGCAAGGCCCGGCCGGCCTCCTGGGCGCTGGGGGAATCTTTATCGAGCTCCGATGATGAAACCTGGTTTCTGGTTTCATTTTGGAAACTCGCGGCTGAGCAGATCCATTCGGCCTGTAAGCCGATATGGACACTGGGCCGCTGCTCTCCCTTCTCTGCAGGGCAGGGGACAGTGGGACCTGGGTCGCCGGCTGCCCTGGGCGGGTCCCCTGGGTGGAGGCGGGTTTGCCCGTGTGAGGGGGAAGCGGCAGGGAAGCGGGCTGGCCACCGGCCTCGGTTTGGGGAGGCCCCTGGGCCCTGACTGCTCAGCAGGGAGCCGCTGCCAGGGCAGGAAGCTAGATGGTGGCCACCGGGGGGAGGGGGCTCCAGCAGGGACACCCCCCCAACCCTTCCCCGGCTTCTTGCCTACATTGCTCGTTCCTGAGAAACGGGCCACGGGGTTCCCATTCCCTTCCTGGGGTTTGAATGAAAACTGCCCCAGCTTTGTATGAGTCCGTTCTTAGTGTTAAAAGTGACGGGCGACCTGGTCTGTCCACGGGTGTCCTGTGCCGTGCGGGCGAATGGTCTTTAGGAAAAGGGAACGAAACCACCCGGCGTGATGGGCAGAGACCGTCCGCGCTCCTGGCCTGGCCTTTGTCCACCTCATCCCGGGCTGAGGGGCTGCTCCTCTCCCCCTTCCTTCTGGTTCTGGGTGGCGCGTGCAGCTCTGGGAAGGAAAGCCACCACGTACGACACGGAGAGGGCCCGTCGACCAGGGCTCCGTGGCCCGTCCGGGGGTGCCCTCTCCCGCAGGGGGAGGGGGCTGCAGGCTCAGGCGGGGGAGCCAGTCAGGAACCCAGAGGTGGCCGGGCGCACAGTTGGGTGCGGGTGAGCTCTGACAGGAAGCTCCCTGGCGAGCGGGAGGGCCGCTGCATTTTGCAAGAGACGGTTGAAGTGGGCCGGGTGGGTGGACACCCTGCGTGGGGGCCGGTGCCTGTGCGTGGGGACCCGTGTGCGCCCAGGGAGACAGGCTGCACCCAGAATCAGCAGCTGGCCCAGCTTGGCGCCTCTCACCTGTGGGTGCAACTCGTCGGGCTGGTGTGTGGGCCCCGGGGGAATGGGCGCTCAGTGCGTGGCCGCACCCAGCTCACCTGGGAGTTAGGGGGCGGGGTGATTGGAGGTCGAGGTGGCCCCGCCCTGTTGCTCCCGGCCCCTCGGCCGACAGTGGTCACCCGGCCTGGCCGAGCCTGGACGACCCTGCCTCCTGGGCACTGCTCTGCCTCTCCCACCTGTTGTCAGGGCCACGGTACCTGTCGGGTGGGCTCTGTGGGCATGGCCTGTGTGGGCAGACGAAGGCCACACGTGTCAGCAGCCCAGCCAGTACCCCTCCTGTGACCGGGGTCTACTGGTCCCCAGCTTGTCTCCTCTTTGCCGCCAGCCTCCGTGTGGTGGGAGGGGCGTGTGGCCTATGACGGGAGACGGGTGGGGTGTCATCCCCACTGCCATCTCCTTCTCACCACTGTGGGTTCCCCACGGGGGTGAGGGCCCCTGAGCACCCCGATGGGGTGCCAGGAGGGAGGCATATGTGTATGTGCATGCATGTGCTTGCATGTGTGTGCAGGAGTGTATGTGCATGTGCACACCTGTGTGCATATGTGGTGTGAGTTCGTGTGAGTGTGTGTATGTGTGTGTGTGCACGTAACACATTCAGACAGGCCGGGGCAGAGCCCCTGTGCATGGAGACCCACGGGGGCCTCCCCTGAGGCCACATGCAGGCCGGGACGGAGGGGAGCCCTGGGCCTTGGTGGCCGGGTCTCTCTGGTCACGGTGGGAGCTCAGGGCCCCTGGCGGCTGGGCTCTCACTGGAGCCACCGAGGCTCGTTCCAAACTCTCGCCCATGTCCCACATCCCCACGTGTGCCTTGCGAACCACAGACAAACCTCCCACACGCCGGCCGTCAGACTGGCCCAGCATGGAGGGTGCATGCGTGTGCCTGAGGCCGCCGACTGCTTCGTCACCGCTACGCCCCTGCGTGTTGTGTGTACCCATCGGGGACCTGGCGTCATGGCCACCGTCCACTCCTCTGCCCTGACGTTGGGTAGAATTCTCAGAGCTCACTGCGCGGATTCCCACCCGAGCTGCTCACCCTGTTCCGCGTGGAGTGGTTCCTCCTCTCCCTGCGCCCGCAGTCCCCCTTCACGTCGGCCCTGTCTGCTCGCTCCGGCGGGTCTGAGACTCCCGTTGGCGCCTCCCGCCACTTTCTGGACCCGCCAGGTGTGCGGAGAGCTCGCCCCGGGGGCCTTATTCTGATGCAGCAGCAGGGAGAGGAAGCAGAGCCCAGGCCCCTTTCTTCTAGAACATTCTGTGGCGTGTGGCTGCCCCATCTCTGCTTCCTCCCGCCTTCGCCTCACCTTGCAATCCTCACGGCTTTGTTTTCCTTTGGAGCAGTGGTTCTCAACCTTCCTAACGCCGCGGCCCTTGAATACAGCTCCTCATGTTGTGGTGACCCCCAACCGTAAAATTATTCTCATTGCTACTTCATCACGGTAATTTTTTTTAAAAAATATATTTTATTGATTTTTTTACAGAGAGGAAGGGAGAGAGATACATAGTTAGAAACATCGATGGGAGAGAAACATCGATCAGCTGCCTCCTGCACACTCCCTACTGGGTATGTGCCCGCAACCCAGGTACATGCCCTTGACCGGAATCGAACCTGGGACCCCCCAGTCCGCAGGCCGACGCTCTATCCACTGAGCCAAACTGGTTTCGGCATCATCATCACGGTAATTTTGCTCCTGTTATGAATCGTCATGTAAATAGCTGATATGCAGGATGGATTTTCAGGGGTCTCGACCCACAGGTTGAGAACCGCTGCCTTGGCTGATCTTCCTGTCATTCAGGTTGTGAAATTCACGGAAAGCAGGGTTCCCTCTGTCTTAACCCTTTCCCGTCACCCTTGAGGTTGACTTTCCATCCTTCGCTCAAGAAAAAACGGGCAGTTATTTTTTTCAAATTCAGAGCTGACTAACCGGCAATCCCATTCCACCTCGAGGTAAACATGGGGGCCGGGGGGGGGGGGCTCTAGGACCCAGTTCTCCTTGTGCAGGCACAGGGTATGGCTCCCCACTTCGTCAAGGATTTCGAGACAAACATTTTCCCTGAAATTTTATTTCATGTGTAGCCCCTCCCCCCCGCCTTCTCATGCAGGTACTTCAAAGGATTTTATAGCCCGAAAAGCCAAGGGGAAACGGCAAAGTGGAACTAATCACAGCACTTCTACCTCCTCCTGCCTCCGATGTAGAAAACACACGCGGTGAGACGATGCTCGGACCCACGCGAGAACGTCTGCCTGCCGCTGGGGAAACAGTGGTTTCCGCCTCGCCGTCTGTGCCCTGCTCTCCGGGGACACGGGGTGGCCGTCCCTCGGACGCCGTGGTGGGGGGTGAGGCTGGAGCAGCTCCCGCTCCGCCGGTGTCGCAGGGCGGCCGTGGCCTCAGCTCCGTGGGAGTGAGCGGGGCCCCGTGCTGTCCCTTCCTGCCCTCCGTCCAGGCCGCGGCCTCTGCCCGCTCGCTCACTGCTGCGGCCGAGGCCTCCTCCGCCCTCGGTCCTGCCCCTGCCCATGGCCCTGTCCTGGGTGAGCTGCTCAATTAGCCCCGTGAGACTGAAAGTGCCAGTCCCTCTAATAGGTAAACAATGGCCATTTTTTTTCCCAAAGGGTTTAGGATTTAAATGAGTTTTTTAAAAACCCAATTACTGCCGTTTCATTGGGAGGAGAGAGTTCTTTGTGTGCTAATTACACAGCTGGGGAAGGAGCAATCAGGGCCCCGTGGGGGCTCGGGCACCTTTGAAAGGTCGGAATTTGTTTCTCTGCGTTTGGGTGGGGTGTCTGCGGGAGCCGCCCGCTCGCGGCGCCCTGCGGGGAGGAGTTCGGAGCCGGGATGAAGGCAGCAGGGCCACGGGAGAAAAATGTGCCGTCATTATATCGTCTTATTATTTCAACGATGTTTACAAAAGTGTCAGAACCTGGACACGGGCCCTGGTCCCGGCCCAGATCTCTCTCTGGCCAGCAGGAGGGGAGGGGAGGCTGCTGGGTGGAGGGTGGACAGGAAACCGGGGCCTGGTCAGAGCCCCGTCTTGGGTGCCTGTGGGGCCTGGCCTCATAGAATCATCTGAAACTTTCCAGAAGCTTCCAGTGGGGCATCCATGCCCCACCCAGGAGGCAGAGTGGCTGTACCAGGCAGAGTTTGCTGACTTGGACCCTGGGCGCCCGGTAAACATGGCAGGGGGCCCAGCCAGCGTGGCTTAGTGATTAAGCGTTGACCTATGAACCAGGAGGTCAGGGTTCGATTCCTGGTCAAGGGCACATGCCTGGGTTATGGGCTTGATCCCCAGTAGGGGACGTGCAGGAGGCAGCCGATCCATGATTCTCTCTCATCATTGATGTTCCTATCTCTCCCTCTCCTTTCTTCTCTGAAATCAATAAAAATATATTTTAAAAAAGCCATGGCAGGGGCTCCTGCACCCCCACTCCCCCACTCCTCCGCAGCGTCGGGAACCGGCCGGCCCGTGTTTGCCTCGACGTGCCAGCCCCTCTGCTCCCTGCGAGGGAAGGATGGTTCACATGGGACAGAACTTATTGGTGCAAAAGACACAGGACTAAGGCCTAAGGGCCCCCCCCTCTTGCAGACACGGATACTGTGCGTGTGCCCCACATCGATGGGAAAATGGGGCTGAAATGGACACCCAGCCTGACTAACCCCCCAGTCCCCCCGTGGGTGCTCACAGAAGACACGGGCACGACTCAGAGAAGCCGAGACTTGGGCCTGCGGCAGGTGCGTGGGGGGCTGGCATGAGACCCCGGCATGGTGGCCACGCTCGCCCCCTCTGGGCACAGCCCGGGCCCTGGAGGTAAAACCCTTATTATCTGCAGGGCTGACTTGAGCGGCTCGGGCCCCCGGCCTGGGGTAGGAGCGGGGAGGGGGTCCCCCACGGGAAGGCGGTGCTGAAGCAGCCCAGGGGGGTCACATAGGACAGGACTGGCCACAGCCGCTGACCCTGGGCACCCACCACCCAGGGACGCGATTCCAGGCCCTTCACCGGCCGTCACCACCACCCACCCCAGGCCCCGTGACACTGCATGTGGCTTCAGCTCACGTGGGTGAAACCCAATTGCTCCCCGTGGCAGAGAGGCGCACGGCTCCCCGAGTCACTCAGGGGAGCCCATGTCCAGGGGCCCAGAACCTGGGCTGGGACGCCTGTGGGCCCGAGGGGAGTGCGTCGCGGGCGGGTGAGGCCCGTGCCTGGGAACTGCCCTGATGATGGTGACCACGTGGGGAGGGCTGGAGGGCCGAGCGGAGTCCAGAAGGTTCCCTGGAACATGGCATCTTGGTTCTTAGAGGCAGGAAGCTGCTGGCAGAGGGAGGGAGCGCTGGGCAGGGGCACAGCCCGAGCAGCGACGGGGAGGCGGGGACGATGGGTCCCTCACCCTCCTCTCCGCCTGCCTCGGTGTCGGGACCCCTGAACGGAGGGGTAACGTCCAAGGCTGAGACCGCAGGACGTCGGGCCGTGCAGCCGCCTCCCTGAAGGCCCGGGACCTGCAGGGCCTTGACCCGATCGGTCCAGGGAGGCCGGCCCAGCACCTGGAGTGCGCAAAACCGGGGAGATTAGCTCTAAAGCGATTACACGACTTACTTTCTTTTTTTAAGACATTAGCTGGTCAAAAATGACAAAAATGTCCTTAAGCTGCGCGGGGCCGAGGCGGCGAACAGGCCCCTTTTGTCTGGCGGTGGGCCTGGCCCTGGGCCTGCGTGGGGCGCCTGGAGCCCGCCCCGCCCCCCACACGGGGTGGGGGTCACGTGAATGGCGAACTCGATGGTGTTGTCGGGGATTAGGGGGCTGCCGACCACCCACAGGGCCCGGGTCCACAGGGAGCAGAGCAGGGTTGCCCACTTATTTGGGGTCTGCGGAGCACCCCACCAATAGGGGACGAACTCCCCACTCTGGCCCAGCCCTGGCTAGGAAGGAGGGAGTGGGCCTGGTCCCCCTCACGTTGGCCTGGAGGACCCCGCCTGCCTGGGCACCAGTCACCGCCCGTGTGTGTCCCCCAGGCTTGGGGGGGGGGTGGGAGCAGGTGGGGGTCCCTGGGGAGGGGGAGGGGGCGGCGGGGAGAGCGGGCGGGGGGCCTTCGCCGCGCCGGGCCCTTCCTGTGCCGCAGACGCTGACCTTGGGCCTGACATTTTCTCAAGAAAAGAAAACACATGAGCCCATATTCCTTATCTGAGCGCAAACAATGAGCTCGCGGTGGCCTGGGAAGGGCCCTTCACAGCCGCTCCCGCGAGGGCGCTCCCGGCACTGCCACGGCCGGGCCTGCGGGCCCCTCCCCGGCGGGGCAGGTGACACGCCAGCTGTGAGCCCGGTAACCGTACCCGCCGGCCTCAATGCGCCCGCCTGGCCATGACAATTAGAGGGTCTCCTCACCACTCCCCGAGCGCGGCATTGTGGCCCGCACCCCGGCCGAGGTGTAATTACGGGGTTGGGTTTCCCCGGGAAACAGGTCTGGGCATTGTTCCGCCCTGACACCCCCCCCCCCCCGCCCCCACGCTCTGGCTGGGCTCCTGTGCCATCCCCTGGGACCCTCCTAAGGGCCCTGGACAGCCGGGAGAGGGGGCGGGAAGGGGCAAGAGCGCCTCTGGGTGCTGGTGGCGAGCAGAGAATGAGCAGGGCCATCTCCTGCTACGTCCCCAGGAGCTAAAGGTGGCTGCCCTGGTGTGAGGACATGGCTGTGTTGCATTGTCAGGAGCTGCAGGGCACGGCGGGGGGGTGGGAGGGGTGGGGGAGGGGAGGCCAAGGGGGTCCTTGCACCTAGGCAGGGCTGATGCCAACCCTAGGACGGGTCTGGGGGTCCTGTGACTGGGAGTCTAGGGAAAGGCAGAGCTCCTGCCACCGCAGGCCCCCGCCCCAGGCCCCCTGCCCAGGCCTCCTGCCCAGGCCCTCTGTCCCAGGCCCCCTGCCCCAGGCCCCTTGCCCAGGCCCCCTGCCCAGGCCCCCTGCCCCAGGCCCCCTGCCCAGGCCCCCTGCCCCAGGCCCCCGCCCCAGGCCCCCGCCCCAGGCCCCCTGCCCCAGGCCCTCTGTCCCAGGCCCCCTGCCCCAGGTCCCCTGCCCTAGGCCAGGCAATGGCAGCAAAGGTGAGAGGCCACCAGGGTGGGGCGCTGAGCACTGCTCCCGGGGTCAGGCCTCCGTAAGCCCTCGAGCTGTCCTCACGTCTTGCGGTGACGTCAGCCCTGCTGTCATCCATGTGCAGACGGAGGGCGTAGGAAGCGGGGAGGCGGGGATGTGAACCAGGCCTCGCCACTGTTACTGTCACTGTCTCACGGAGTCCTAGAGAAGTCGGTTCCTAGTTTGGGGGCACATTGACCCCCAGGTCCCCGTGTCCGCAGCCCTGGGGGTCAGCGCTGAGGCCTGAGCTTTCTGAGGTTACAGCCGGGTTCTCTGGCCGGCAGCTCCCAGCGCAGGTGTGGGCAGGGATCGGCTTCTCGGGCGTTTCCTGTGGCCCCACCGCCCACCTCGCTGCTCTGTGGACCATTGCAGGCTGCCTCCCACCCTGGCCAGTGACCCCCCTTTGGGCAGCCCCTGATTAACCCCGTCCCACCAGGTGCTGGGCGCCGGGAGCCGGGCGATGCTGGTCCGTCACCACCGAGAGGCCTGGGTCGGATGTGGTGGGACGGGCGCCTTCTCCCTCTTGCTCTGGCCCTGGGCCGGGGGCGGGGGGGTGGGGGGTGGGGGGGCGGGTGTGCAGGAAGGTCTCAGCTCTCCAGGGCTCACCCCCACTATTGGACCATCAGACAGATGGGCGGCTGGCGGGGTGGGCAGTGGAAGGAATCAATCCATTTCACAGATGAGGAAACTGAGGAGAGCGGCTTCCATGCGGTGCAGGCGCCAGGGGTCCAGCCCAGCCTGGGATGTGCCAGTCAGACCTGGGACAGCTGCTCCCCGCTGACCCCCCAACAGCTTCCACCCGGGCACCAGGGCACCCAGAGCAGGGTCATTCTGGGGGCAGCACCCTCGGGCGGCTCCCGGGCCCCCTCCCCTCTCTCTGACCCCGCGGCCGCCTGGCCCCAGAGCCAGCATGTGAGGTGGTCACACGGTGCAGATTTAGACGCGAGCCTGTCGCGCAGGGAGCAAGGAATGCGAAGCTGGCCTCCTCCTTCCTGCAAAGCCTGGTCATGTGCGTGCGATAAGTTCTGGGGACAGTGGTGGCTGCCAGGGGGACGCTCTGGCGCTGTCCCAGGCCACCCAGGCAGTCCGAGTCCCGAGGATGTCTCTATCCCAAGTCCCAGATGTTCCCGGGCCGGCTAGCCAGACACCAGATGTGGCCGGGGCCAGGCAGGCCATCCTGGAGGTCTCCCTGGAGGAGGCAGCGTCATGCATGTGTGTGCGGGAGGGTGGAGGTTTTCCGTGATGAACAAAGAAAGGCTCAAGGCTTCCTTCTCCGGTGCCTAAGCCCCGAGTCCCCGTCTCATCCCCAGCAGCACCTGGGCATCGGGTTTCCCCCAAGGGGGGTTGTGGGAATATCCATGACACCAGAGAGACGTCCTTCTCTCATTTCCGGGCCTGTGGGGCCCAGTGTCGGTCGTGTCCGCTGGCTTCCGGGCTGAAGACCCCTTGAAGGTGCCCTGATCCGAACCAGCTGACCCCACACTGGCCTCCGGGGCCCAGAGGCACTGAGATGTGTGGGAGGCGGGGGCAAGGTTCAGCTGCAAGGCGACCGAGAGGGCCTGGAAAGTTCCAAAAGGCTTCCCCGCCCTGGCCCAGCAGGGGCCAGGACACTGACCTGCGGCCAGGCTGGGGCCGCGTGCTGAGGGGGAGGTCTCGGAGGCCCTCGGGGATGAGCCGGGCACCCAGGGTGGGGCTGGGCGTGGGGCCATGGTTTCTCTGGTTTCGCTGCTGTTTCATGATCTTGGGAGAAGGAGGAGGAAGAACGAAGACGCTCCCTGCGCTGCCCTCTGACCTCCCCTCCGCGGATTCCCGGGAGCCATGGGCATTCAACTTTGACCTTTGGGATGAGATAATGGGGCTTCTGTTTTCGGGCGGTGCTGGGAGCCGGGCTGGCTGGTGACACGCACGGGCGCGTTTGCCCTTTCCCGGATTTCTCGCGCCTGCGGGGCTGGCGGCCCAGTGGTCGGGGACAGGGATGTCCCACCTCGCTGCCATCCTGGGTCCTCCCTCTCCCTCTCCCCCCCACCCCTCCCCTCCCCCAGCCAGATGTTTCCATGGGGACCTGGAAGGGGCAGGGTGCCAGCAGCAGATTGATGAACTCGCTCAGGAACGGGTCACCGGGCAGAGAGCGAGGGGACAGAGCAGGTATGGGGTGGGCGAGGGGGCAGCTGGGGCTCCAGACCTGCCTGACACCCTCCAGGGTGCGCCCCCAGCCATGACGGAGGGGGAGGGTGGCCCTGTCACTGTCCCTGCCTTCGCGAATGGTCCTCATCATTGTCACCCGGTTGCTGAGGGCCATTCTCTGCTTGGCTGTCACCTGGCTGTGATGACTGATGTTGCTTGTAGCTGTGAGCACAGAGCTTTTTAGGACCCGAGAGCCCACTGTGGGGGACCCCAGTGGAGGCTGTGCACCCCCCCCCCTCTGTTCTGTTAACGGGAAAGGGAGCCGCTCCCCAGAGCTCCTGGGCCGAGTGGACTGGGGGCCAGGGTGGACGGGGGACAGCGGCTGTGGTCTCTGCAGGAGGCGTGCCTGCCCGGACCCTGGCCACCTCCCATCTCCCTGGCCCCCGACCCCGCACCCGGACCCCCGACGACACCCCCAGAGCAACCCATCCGCCTCGGGTCACGCGGTTGGGCTGGTGAGGAGCCGCCCGAGGAGGGACCGTCTGCTCCGGTTTTGACAAGGTCATTAGCGAGGCCGGGGCCGAAAGCCGTGCGATGGGAAGCGCCCCGAGCCCGCGGCGGAGGCACCCAGCGCGGTCCTCCAGCGGATGCCGCTCCGGATGGCTGCCCGGCCGTAGATCTTTGTTTAGGAACCTGGTTTTTATTAAATTTAATTGCTTCCTTTTCTGGCCTTAAATCAAGGGTGGCCTCAAAGCCGGGACAGCAGCAATTTAATTTAATTGCTCGGCGCTGGCCTTCCGAGGGGACTGTGGCTACTGGGGCTCACCCAGGCCCCGCCCCACCTCGCCTCCCGGCCCAGGAGGGCACGGCCCAGGGTCAGGGCTCCGGACCCTCCCCCCCCCCCCCCACTCGCCTGGGCTGGGAGCCGCCCCGGACGCCGCCCGCCACTGGCATAGTGACCGTTCATGTTCCATTGGCTGTTAAAACCAGGTCGGCTCCTCACTCTAGGGCAGTGATGGCGAACCTTTTGAGCTCGGCGTGTCAGCATTTTGAAAAACCCTAACTTAACTCTGGTGCCGTGTCACATAGAGAAATTTTTTTGATATTTGCAACCATAGTAAAATAAAGATATATATATATATATATATATAGTAAATAAATATATTGTATTGATTTTTTACACAGAGGAAGGGAGAGGGATAGAGAGTTAGAAACATCTATGAGAGCAAAACATCGATCAGCTGCCTCCTGCACATCTCCTACTGGGGATGTGCCCGCAACCAAGGTACATGCCCTTGGCCGGAATCAAACCCAGGACCCTTCAGTCCGCAGGCCGACGCTCTATCCACTGAGCCAAACCGGTCAGGGCAAGACTTATATTTTTGATATTTATTTTATATATTTAAATGCCATTTAACAAAGAAAAATCAACCAAAAAAATGAGTTTGCATGTCACCTCTGACCCGCGTGTCAGAGGTTCGCCATCACTGGTCTAGGGCGACTCATCCGGGCCATTTACCTGTTGTAGCCAAGCATTGCCCCACATCCCGGCCGGGGGCTGCGGCAATGAGGTGCCAGTGGGCACACAGGCTGCCCGAGTGCCAGGCTGGCGGGGGGGGGCCCTGAAGCCACAGGGTCCCCACCGCGGTCTCCAGGGCGGCTGTGTGTGGGGAGGGCGGCTGTGTGTGGGGAGAGCGGGCTTGAGGAGAAGTCAGGCAGCAGTAGGTGAAGCAGGCAGCGGTGGGTGCTCTGGCCCCCCGTTCCCCCTTCCCCCTGGCCAGGGAAACCCCGTGACAAAGGAGGCCACTTCCGTGCATGTGCTTTATTAAACGCCACCGACAGCGAGAGAGCCCCTGTGGTCTGGGCTCCCCGGAACTCCGAGCAGAAGCCCTGGAAATGATGATTTGTTAAATAATAGAAAATGTTTGCCGTTCCCTGATTTCCAGCTCTTGCTGAAACCGTCTGCGGGCCGCCTGCTCCTTGTGCTTCACGTTTAGACATGCGGCCATTGGAGGGGGTTTCTCTCCCCACCATAATGAATGCTCCCCTGGAACAATGTCATCACCAGTCACCTACCTGCCCTGTCAGCCGGGCATCCATCTCGCTGGGTCTGGTGGTAATGTATGGCTACGGCCGGCAATTTGCAAACCTAATGCGGAGGCAGGGAGGAGCCTGGGCCCCGGCTCCCCCCTCCGTCTGCCGTCTGCAGCCCCGGCACCCCCCGCCCCCCATTAGCAGAACAAATGGTGCGGAGGCCAGACAGCATCTCCAAGGCTCGATAAATATTTTATCAGCCATAATGGAAATTGTCAAATTGATCTAATTGTACAATACGTTATCAGGGAGGTATCAACGCGGGGCCTGGCCTCCGCCTGGACCCTCCGTGCCCTCCCGGCGGCCGGGGAGCTGTGTCCGGAGTGCGGGGTGCATCCTGGCGTCTTATCAGTGACTTGTGGGCCCCGTTATGGGGATGATAAATTCTGTGGCATCACTGCCTCCTTCTGTGCTGGTTTAGGCCTCGTTTTGAGAGCCAGAGGGACAGAGAGAAGTAGAGACAGGACAGGCGGAGGGACAGAGTCCGGGGTCCCTGGAGCACGGGGCCCGCTCCCGCCCTCTGGTGTGGGGTGGCGGTCACCCTTACACGCTGGTCACACAGCTGCCCAGCAAAGAGCCAGCCTGGCCTGCTGGGCAGTGGTGGTGGTGTGTGCCCTGGGCTCACCGGGAGCAGGACCGTGCATCACGCATGTGCTTCTTTGAAATTCGGGGTCACGCTGTGCATGTGCCACCCACGGGGCAGACGCCGTGGCTGGAGCCAATGCGGCCCCTCAGCCTGCAGGAGCGGGGAGCACATTGTACAAGGAAGCGCCTGAGAAACTGAAAGTGTGCGGCACCTACCCCGGGGCCTTCGTGGGGTCTGGGCCTCCCGGAGGGGGGAGGGATGGGGCAGGGGGAGAGCCCAGGCGGGGGGTGGGCAGGCGTCTTTCACAGCCAGGCAAGCCCTTCTGATTTCTAGAACAAACAGCCATGTCTCAGACCTGGAGCCCATTTGCAACCCCGAGTGAAAACATCTGTGAACACGCTGCCGGCGAGCTGCCGGCCGGGCTGGCGGGGGAGCCCGGCCCCGGGCGCCCGGTTCCGGCCGGCGTCCCGCGCCCTCCTGCCCATGTCCCCACGCTGCTTCCTCGCTGCCTGTGTCCTGCTCTCAGAACGGGTCTGTGGACATCCAGGAGCCGGCGTCTCCTCCGGGGCAGGCGGTCACAGCCCGATGCCGAGACACGTGCGCCCCTCGCATGGAGGCGGGCCCAGCATCGGGCGTGTCTGAGCCACAGCGGCGTCCCGAGTGGACGCTCACCTTGACCTACACCTTGTCCCGGAGGAGGTCGGGGAAGCGCATATCACTGTCGCGGCCGCGCCGGGCGGAGCAGTCAGTGTGTGGAAGGAACAGCGGGAGGCAGGCAGGGAACCACTCCACCAGCTGGGGCCTGGCAGGCCGTGCCGCCGAGGGCTGGCCCAGGCATGGTACCGCGTGGCCGCGGCATCCCCAGCTGCCATGCACGCCACCTCCCTGCTTCCCAGACGGGCGGCCCCGCGGCTCACGGGCTTCCTCGGCGGCCCCTCCGGCCAGTGTGGGTCGCAGGCAGCAGCTTTTCGTTAGGGGACCCTGACGGTCAGGACGCAGGCTCGCTGTGCTCCTCCTTAGCTGTCAGGGGGCTGGGGACACGTGGGCACACGCTCGCACACGGAAGCCGGCCGTCTGTCTTTTTGGTCCCTGTCATTTTAAATAAAAAGGAAAAGGGAGAGTGTCGGTGTGGCGGGAGCCTCGGGAGGTGACGTGGCTGCTCCGTGGTCTCTCGCGTGGGTCAGTGTGGCCGGAATCGGGTGGGCTCTGGGTTCCCCGGCTGTGCAGCGAGGGGTGCAGCGAGCTCTGGTCAGGCGGCGGAGTGGACCTGGGTCTGGGCTGGGGCCTCGGGGCGTCCCTGCCTGCAGGTTGGGGTGTTATGACTGGGCCCCACAGGACTTGTGCGCTCCTTGTCTCTGTCCCCCTTTCTCCCTTCTTCTCGCAGAGGAAAACGACAGCAGCGTGTGAAACTTTCTCTCTCTCTCTCTTTCATTTTGTTTCATTAATCCTCACCCGAGGATATTTCTCCACTGACTTTTAGAGAGAGAGTGGAAGGGACGGGAAGAGACAGAGAGACGACACATCAGTTGGTTGCCTCCCTGCAACCGAGGTCCGTGCCCTTGACCGGGAATTGGACCCGTGACCCTTTGGTGCTCAGGCCGACGCTCTAACCACTGAGCCACCTTCTGAATAGCGAGGTCCGGGTCTCCTCAGTGTCTGAGGCCCCACAGGCAGCCTCATGCCTGCAGCCCAGGAGCCCCGGTGTGTGTATACACGTGTGTGCAGATGCATGTTATGTGCGTGCTAGGAGCGTGTCTGTGTGCGTGTGTGCCTGTCCGTCTGTGAGCGTGCCCTGGCAAGCAGTGCTCTGGAGTTTGGACTCCAGGGGCTGCCCTGCTCTTCTCCCACCCGCACCCCCCAGCCCCCGGGCAGCCATGGTCCTCAGGTGCACCTGCCCCGGCTGTGCTATGGTGGGCCCTGGGCCCTGTCGTGGGATCCCCTGTCTGTCGTCCTGGAATGCTCTCTCTGGCTGTGTGTCCTCTGCACATGGCTCAGTGGCCTGCGTTCGCTGGGCTGTGGCAGGTGGTGGCAGGGCCTGCTGGGATCAGCTGGGTGAGGCGGCACAGCTCTGCCACGGCCGGTGGCCCACGGGCACTCTGCGCTCCCCTCTCCCCACCCTCGCCAGCTGACGCCACAGAGCCCGAGCCTCGTGTCCACCCCTGAGTGGGTTGTCCGTTCCAGGTCCCTCTGGGAGCTGTGGCCGGGCCGAGCCCAGGGACCGTCCATCAACATCGATCAGGGCGGTGGTGCAGGTGGGTCGACCTTGCAACCCGGGCATGTGCCCTTGACCGGAATCGGACCGTGACTTCCTGGTTCACAGCTTGATGCTCAACCCCCGAGCCACTCGGGTTTGGGCCCACACGCCTTTTAAGAACCATTTGTGTTTGGTCCATGAGAGGAGACGCCGAGCGGGCCGGTGCCTTCCCAGCCCTTCCTGGCCAGGCACGGGGCTGGTACCCGAGTGAGTCCGGGGGCTGCAGCAGGAGGGGGTGACCCTGGGGAGGGCTCGGGGGCCACGGAGACGAGAAGCCGACAGTGGCTGGGCTGGGCCACGGGGACGGGTTGTCCTGCAGCGAGTCTGATGCCTGAGCGACTCCGGCAGGTTCCCGTCCACCCTGCGCCCGGTGGGCCGGCGGGGGTGGGGGTCGGGGGGAAGGGGGGCTTCGCCTCTGGGGCTGGGGCTTTGGAGGCCCCGTTCCTCTCGGTCCCAGAGTCCACACCCCTCGCGCCTCCTCACCTATCGCCGTATCCAGGGAGGGCTCACCTGGGATAGAAAACTACCTGGACGCTGTCTAGTCCAGCTGCGTGGCCAGGTGGGCGAACAGTGAGTCCGGGGCTGCCCCCGGGCAGTGATGGGACAGAGCGTCTGTCTTCTCCCAGGCACCCCGCCTCCGCCGCCTCCGTCCAGCCACCCTCCTGCCGCCTGGTGTAGGCCCTGGAAGCGGGCAGTGAGGGAGGCTCCGTGGTTCCCGTGCAGCTGGTACCCACCACTGCCCGGGGCCTGCACGTCCTGCGGCCTCTCCACGCGTCTCTGCGTTTCCCGCTTGTCCGCAGCCTGGGAACCGGGGCGTCTGTCACTGTTCAGTCAGCGGAGAGTCGGGACCCCCAAATGTGGCTCGGCCTCGGAGAGAATGTCGCCGGCGAGGCTGGAGGGAGGGTTCCCCGGAGCCGCTGGGGCTGGGGTGTGCCTCCCGCCCCTTTGCCTGTGTCCCCTTCGGGCTCTCGTGCGTTGGCCGCAGCGACCTCCCCAGTCCCGTCTCCCGCAGGTCTGGCCACGCAGGCTCTGCGGCCTGTGTCTGGGGGCCAGGACGGGCCTGGGAGGGGTCAGGGGTATGGGCTGGGAGTGGGGCCAGGAACAGGATGGGGACCTGGGTGGGTCCCCTGGGATTCTGGCTTTGAGCACACACGTGCACGCACATACATGTCTAGACATGTGCGCATGCGTGTGTGCATGTTCAGGCAACACTGTCTGTGCTGGGAACAGAATGCTCAGCTGTCCCTCGCGCAGCGGGCAGCCAGCTCTCCGGGACCCCTGGCTCCCGGGGGTGGGGGGGTGGGGCTGAACAGGGTGGACCAGGGCCGGGCCCCCATGGACGCCGATCCGCAACGCTGGCGCCTGTTCCTCTCGCTCGTCTTCCTCGTCTTCGGCCCCGGAGAGCCCGATTCCCGCTTTTGGAAAAGGCCGTCCTGTTTGGATCAACAATAATGAGCGCGGCTGGAAGTGGGGGTTCACGCTCCCGTTTAATCTGCGCTGATTAGTCCTGTGCTCAGCAGACAGCAGCTGAGTATTCAGCTCGGAGCCCTGAGGCGCGGACGCTGATGCCCGCCCGGACTCAGGCAACGCGCCGTGTCCGCCCCCGCAGTCATGTTATAACGCGCTCGGCCCCCGGGGTTCAGATCAGTGCGCACCCGGCGGAGACGGCTCTGGAGTGCGCGTCCCGGGGTCCCCCTGCCCGAGCTCCCCCACAGAAAAGCACAGCTTCCGAAGCCATTGGCGGGTGAACAAAAAACGGAGTCACGCCCTCCTTGCCCTGTCTTGCTCCTCCAACTGGGGTCCCACCAGGAGCCCTTTGTCCGAGTTCCTGATCTCAGAGCCCTGCCTCCCCAGCACTGCGCCCTGTCACGGGGCTGCCAGGCCTGGCCGGTGACAGCTCGTTAGGACCCGCCGTGGGATCCACCCCGCGCCCCTGAATGGGCTGAGGGGGGCTGACAGGAGGGACAGGGCTGTGTGTGCGGCCACCGTGGCCTTTGCATTTACAGGAACGGCTTGAACCTTTGGGGACAAAGGTGCCACGTGGGGCACTGTGAGAAAGGGTGGGGGTGCCAGGACCCACTGTACCCCACAAGCCAGTGGCCCCAGGGGTCCAGTTTTAGGCAGCTCACTTCCCTGCGCCCCAGTGGCCCAACTGGGCCCCGGCACGGCCTCCGGCTGCCTGCCCAGCGCCCCTTATGCCCATGTGGGGGGACCGTGGTGCCGCCGGGGTGGAGGAGGGCCAGAGCCCAGCCCGGGTTGAGCCCTCCCGAGGCCACCATCACCCCCTGACATCAGGGACCCAGGGGGACAAGTGTGGTGGGGGCAGCCAGGCAGGGCTGGGGAGCACCTGGGAAGCTGCTGTGAAATCGGTGCAGGCGAAAGAGAAAGAAACCCCAGTCTGTTCATAAGAAAACCAACAGGCACCGAAGATCAGCCCTGGGTGCGCGGTGACAGGAGGGTCTGCGGGGATGGTCCTTCCCCGCGGGGCTCCCCCCACCCCTCAGCCAGAGCAGGCCTGCAGGTCGGCTCAGTGATCCCTGCGCGAGCTGGGGGTGCCCCGACCTCTGCGCCCCCAGCTCCGGCCCGGGGCGGCGCG
>JAWPEG010064501.1:1614357-1627815 GCA_035771395.1 Myotis vivesi
CCCCCCCCCCCCCCCCCCCCCCCCCCCCGCTGCCTCGCAGGGCCGCTGCTGTCCTTGCCCCTTTCCCCAGGGAGGTCCCTGGGAGCGACTTCTCTGGCTCCTGACAGGCGGGCGAGGCAGGTGGGGGGATGGCAGCCGGGGCGCCTTTCTTGGAGATTTTAAAAGAAAATAAAACGGGGGAAGGAAAACCAGGCTGCGGGCCGTCTCAGGAGGCCCTGGCTTCCGTGTGTGGCAGCGTCTCGGTGGATTTTCACAGCCGAGTCTCCAGAGCGGGAGGAGGGGACCGGCTCCGCCATTTCAGGGGCGCCCTTGCCCCGCGCGGAGCACCCTGCCTGCTTTTCCCCACCCCCCCTCCCGCTGCCATCCCAGCCCCAGTGGGCCTCGCCCGCCTTCCCAGCGCCTGAGAAAATGCGATCCTTTCAAACGCCCCGGCTCCTGCGTCGCACAATGCGCCTGCGTTGGGGGAGTGACGGTTTGGTCTTTGACTGAAACAAAACCTGGTGGGTGCGAGGCTCCGGCCGCGGGGCCATTTCCTCTCTGTGACCCTCGGGGGCCTCTCGCCTCCCTCCCCGCAGCGGCCGGGGAATGGACGTCCTTAAATTAATAATGCGCAGGGGAGATTTACAGCACGCAGCTAAAATATTGTCTCTGCCTTTTATTTGTGCATTTGTCACTGTGGCCGCTGATCGAGGGGCGCGGGGAGGGATAAATAATGAAGGGAGAGGACGCCCTGTCACAAGGCCGGGCCATTTGCAAATTCATCACCGGTATTCCTGGGGAAGGAGACGGGGCAGGTGACGAATGTCCCCCGGCACTAATATATCTCCCTGGTCCCCCACCAGCCGCTCAGATCGCCTACTTGGGCCGTGACAGAGCTCGGGCAGCCCGGCCACAGACGGCTGGGCCCCGGCGGCCCGTATGGCCGGAGGACGGCTGTGAGGTGCTTGCTGGGGCCAGTGTGGAGGCTCACTGTCACCTAGTCCATTTCCGGCGACTTTGGGGGAAATTGTTCTCGAGGGGACGAGACCAAAGATGATTTCTGCTGGGAGCCCTCGGGTCTGGCTCTGCAGGAGGACAGGCGCCGTGACTTCTGTTTGGGGCTGGGTTTGTCCAGGTGGGCGGCCATTATTTAAAACATGGCCCGACCAGTGCGGCTCAGGGACTGAGCGTCGACCTATGAACCAGGAGGTTAGGGTTCAATTCCCGGTCAGGGCACAGGCCCGGGTTGCGGGCTCCATCCCCAGTGTGGGGCGTGCAGGAGGCAGCTGATCCATGATTCTCTCTTATATTGTTGATGTTTCTGTCTTTCTCCCTCTCCCTTCCTCTCTGAAATCAATAAAAAACGTATTTTAAAGAAAGAAAGAAAGAATTGGCCCAAACTCACATCGATTTCCCCAGAGGCGCGGGCGGGGTTCCGGGAGGACGGGGTTTGCCAACCTCTCTGGCTCCCGGGAGCCGTCCTCTCTGGGTGGTTTTAACCGACAGGTACGGGGACGAGGTGGGGAGTCTGCTCTGGGGAGTTTTGTCCACTCCTGACGGGGTTCGGCCCCCAGTGGGCTCCTCCCCACGCAGGTGGGCGGGACCAGTAGTCTCAAGCCAGAGCCTGGGGCCCGCTCCTTCCTGGGCGCCATGCGTGGGTTTAGCGTGGGCAGAAAGTGGCTTCCGTGGGAGCTTCTGCATCATGTGGCCTTCTGCATCATGGGACCGGGGTGGGGTCAGTTCTGGGCAGCTGCCTCGATGGGCACCAGGGCCCCCAGCGTGTCTAGAGGAGCCAGCAGTGTCCACGGAGGGCCCGGGCCACGGGTGGCTCCGGTGGCCGAGGGTCTCACTACAGCACCGACAGGCATCAGTCCCTGGGCACTCCGGGGAGTGGGATCGTCCCGAGGGGCTGGGAAGGTCGGTGTGACCCGGTGTCCTGGGTCCCCACAGGGCATGTGCCACCGGCTGATGGGGTCGTCCTGAGGTGCCAAGTCACCTGCCCCCCCCCCCAATGACCTCAGGGTGCACTCATGGGGGGCTGCTGTGTGCACAGCAGCTGCTTGGCGTGTAGGAAAGAGTGAAGGGGCGACATCCCTGAGGAGTACCCTTGCCCCCCACCAGGGGAGGGGCACAGAGAACTCGGGGGCCCAGGAGCAGGCAGGGCCCACCTTTCCTGGCAGTCGGGTGAGGAGCCTCTTGTCTCCATCAGGGTCCCGGAGCCAGAGCCTGGCTGATGACCGATCGCCGGTGACTGCCACACAGACCCCTCGCCGGCGGTGCCACGCTGAGCGCTTGGCAGGAATGGCCCAGTTTATTATTATTTTTATTTATTATTTTACTTATTTTATAAAATATTTTTATATTGATTTCAGAGAGGGAAGGAGAGATAGAAACACCAATGATGAGAGAGAATCATGGTTCGGCTGCCTCCTGCACACCCCCTCCTGAGGACCAAACCCACAACCCAGGCCTGTGCCCTTGACCAGAATCCAACCTGGGACCCTTCAGTCTGCAGGCCGACGCTCTATCCACTGAGCCCAACTGGCCAGGGCAGGAATGGCCAGTGCAATCCTCCCACCTCCACTTCCAGAGCAGTGGGAGGCCCAGAGAGGGCAGGTGCCCTGCCGGAGGCCACACAGCCAGGAGCAGTTGGGCTGGTAGGGCCTGGTGCTGTGTCTCAGGCCAAACCCTCCTGGGTCTGTGGCTTCTCTCCCCGACCCCGTGACCCCAGAAGGAGAGCAAAGGCCGCGTGGGGACAGGGCTCCTGGCGGACAGGGGAGGGAGGCGAGCAGCAGGCCGCGCCCGATGTCCAGCCAGGCACGAGGGTTTTGGAGTGTCTGTGTGGGGGGTGAGGGGTGGCTTTCACTGCTGGTGAGCCGGCCACTGCATGCACCGCAGCACCCGCTGGGAAGCGCGGGCCGTGACTGGCAGCCTGGCCCCCGGCCGGGGCTGCTTTGCTTGCCGGTCACAGCCGCACGGAGCACCGGCGAGGCTTTCCCACATCTTGTCAAAGGCCGGCGTTTCCTCTCCCCTTTCTCCTCGGGCTGATTAGCGGCCGGGCGATGGCGCGAGGACACGTTGGGGGTAGGAAGACGGGGGTCATTTTGGAAAACCTCTTTGTGGATGGGTCGGGAATGGGGAGAAAATGAATAGTTATAAGCTCATTTCCATAGAAACGGTCTCATTATCATGCTGCCTGCCCGCGGGCCGAGGCAGGGCTTCCTGCCAGCAAGCGGCTCCACAATGGAGTGGCCCTGCCCGCCGCTGCCAGGGG
Source organism: Myotis vivesi (assembly GCA_035771395.1). Lineage (NCBI taxonomy): Eukaryota > Metazoa > Chordata > Mammalia > Chiroptera > Vespertilionidae > Myotis > Myotis vivesi. The sequence continues at coordinate 1,617,611 of JAWPEG010064501.1, forward strand.
GCCGGTCGGGGCGATGGCGGCCCGGCTCGCAGCAGCGGTCAGCGCGTCTCTCCCGGGCCCTCGGACACTGGAGGTTCACCGGGAGCGTGAACATGGGGCGCTGCCCTTGCCCGCCATCCGCTCACGGTCACAGGCCGTCCATGGCCGTCCGTTTCGGATTGTCACTGGGCTCGCTGTGAGGTCTCCCGGGCGCCGAGACCGTGAACAAAAGACATGGAAAATCACTTCCTGGGCCGCGCCCCGAGTGTCTGTCCGCGTGTCCATCCGCGTGACAGCCCGTCCCCTCACTCGGGGGCAGCGCTGGTCCCTGGCTTCGCGGGCAGGAGGGTCTATTCGGGGCTGTCCCAGCGCCTTCACGGCTCCAGTGTCCGGCTCTGGGGAAGCTGCCTGGGGACCCGGGCCGCCGTCTGTCCCAGGCCCCGTGTTCACGCGTGGCGAGTGCCCTCCTGCCGTGGGCCAGCTCCCGTGGTCCTGGGTTCCTCACCACACTCGGCCGCTGGGCTGGAAATGGGGGTGGGGGGAGGCTCACGTGACCTGGGAGAGAAGACGGTTCCTTCCGCGAGGACGGACAGGAGCGCCCGGGAGGAGGCAGCCTCGCTTTGCAGAAGTTTCTCCCCCAAAACGGTCTTTTTCTTTTCATTGCGGCACAATGAGCATCGGCTAATGCTGTGGCTTTCACGGCTGGTGAGCCGGCCGCTGCATACACCACACTCGCTGCCTCACCGGCTCCAACAAAACCTCCATCGCCGCAAAACACCACCCGGTCGCCCAGCCCCGCGCCCGGGTCCTGGTCTGCTTCGCCACAGATTTGCTGGCGGTGACTAGGGAGCCGCTTCCCCGGAAGCAAAGATGATCTGAACTCAGGAGCCTGGGAGCGGCCTGCCCGCCACCCGGGGTCCAGGCTCTGCCTTTATTAACCGCGCGTTCAGCCTGGTTTTGGGAGAGGCCGGTGGGGACAGAGATATCCCTCCCCTGGGAAGTGAGTAACTTGGGGTGAGCCTGCCTGACAGGAGGACGCACCCCGGCCCCTGCCCTGGAGGGCGTGGCCCCGAGGGGGGCGCAGGGATCTGGCTGGGCATCAGGCAGGGGTGAGCGCTGCCCCCTAACCTCCAGCACCCCCCGAGTAGCTGGGGAGGAGCTGGCCGGTCCCACTTCACAGCCTCAGACGCCCAGGCAGCAGGAGGTCAAGGGTCAGCTTCTTGAACGCTTTGGGAACGGGGGCAAGTGGGGGAGCCCCAGCATGGAGCTCCACGGGTGTTTGTGGGAAACACTAGCTCTGCCCTGATCCATCCGGCCAGTCACTCGGCACAATCCTGTGTCCACACTCTGTGTCCACCCCGACGGCCTAAACGAGCCCCTTCGACCGTCTTGCACACAGTAGGTGCTCAGGAAGAAGTTGTGAAGAAAATCTGCCGGTTACGTTAGTGGGTCCTGGGGCTGTTGTAACCACGGCCGGGGCCTCAGCAACAGAGATTTAGGTCCAGGGGTCGTAGGGCTGGCTCCTCAGGCCGTGCGGGGGGACCCAGCCCGGGCCCCTGGCTCCTGGTGGCTGCCGGCATCGTTGGCGCCCTCGGCCTGTGGACCCATCGCCTGCTCTGCTCCATCTTCACATGACATTCTCCCTGCGTGCGCGTCTGCATCCAAATTTTCTTTTACAAGGTCCCCGTCACGGGGGATGAGGAACCCTCATTCTCACCAGCTCATTTGGAGCCTCTATTTCTAAATGCAGCCACACCCTGAGGTCCTGGGGTCGGGACGTCAGCATATGAAAGTGGGGGTCATAATCCAGCTCAGGACAATGGAGAGCAGCCAGGTCCTCCCAAGGCCCCGTCTTCGCTCGGCCTCTGGGGACCGGTCTGCGGCGGGAGCGTGGGTGCTGGAGGTGCTCGGACACCTCTCTGCGCTCTGTCCCGCCGGCCTCGCCGGCCCCTAAGACAGCCAGAGGTGCCGATCGTCCGTGGTGGTGGTGCGCACCCGCTGTCCCCCGCCGCCGCGCCGTCCGCAGGCCTCAGAGGCCACCGCCCGAGCTCCGTGCCACTCAGCTGCCGGCCAGCCGCTTGAGGACAATGTGGGCCGAACACGGGGGACGGCTCCGGTCCGTGGTTTCCTGAGGTTTGCATAGCGATTTAGGGTAATTTCAGGTTGTCCTGGGCTGGCAGCTGGCAGTCGGCAATCCGAGAGGCGTGTTTCGGGGGAAGGATTTCCCTTCCTCGTTTCTGATGTTTAGAAACATGATCGATGTCGGGCGGGGGGCCGGGCTGACAGCCTCCAGGATGCTTTCCTGGCGTGCAGGCTGCAGGCTGCGGGGCTGGGGCGGTGCAGCCCGGCCGCTGAGCGGGTGAGAGGCTCGGCCCTTCCAGGCTGCATCCCCCTCCCCACGTCCACCTCTCCGCGCGGGCCCTGGACTTCCCGGAGCGATCTGCCAGTCGGACGGGACACGGTCCCCGTGTGGCCGGCCGCGAGTCGGGCAGGGACAGGTTTGGAGCGTGAGGAATTGCCACCTAAGTGCTGGTGGCAGGCGGGCGGCCTGAACGGGGCCCCGGCCATAGGTGACCCGCAGGAGAAATGAGGTCACGGGCCTGGCCATGAGGGCTCCGTGAAGTAATTCTGAGGGGCTGTGTTGAGGGGGGGGGGGGGAAATGGGGCTGAGGGCCTGCACCAGGAGCTGTGGGGGCCATTTGGGGGATGGCAGGGCACCCCTGGACATCGGTCACCTTAGGAGGCGAATGGGCCTCCTCTCCCTCCCCCCCTCCCGCTACCTTGGGCCTGTTCCCCAGCAGTGCAGGGGGCTCTGCACCCCACAGGCCTCCCTCCAACCCTGTTCAGTCCTCAATCGTCGATTGGCTGTTGTGTGAGGGGCCCCGGGGGAAGCGTGTGCCTCTGTGCAGGTGGCCCGTCTGTGCGGAAGCTCAGCTGTGGTGGAGCCCATTGGGGTTCATGGGGGAGCCTGTTGGGGTTCATGCGGGAGCCCCAGGGCCGCTCCTCTGCTCAGCTCTTCTGGGGGGGACTTGTCTTACAGGCAGGCAGCCTCTTGGTGTGATACCCACCTGGGCTCAGGGATGGGTCCCCCCTTGGGCTCAGGGATGGGGCCCTCCCTTGGGCTCAGGGATGGGGTCACCTGGTCGGGGATGGGGATCTGGCCTCCTTTCCTGTGGCCACATTGCACGTGTGGTTGACGCTGGCAAAATGCGGGCTGAGAAGTGCCTGGGAGAGGGGCTTCCGGGGGGTGAGGCCGGCTGAGGGCTGGGGGGCACCCTGGAGCTCCCTGTGAGGGTTCCCAGGAGGAGAGGGGGACCCGGGCCCTGGGGCACGGCGCAGGCCTGGCCTGAGGACCGGCTCAGACCCGCGGAGGAGCGTCCACAGGAGGTGCCTGAGCAGGTAGGGCTGGTTCAGAAGTGCTGCCAGGCGCCCGCCGCCTGCCAGCCTCTGGGCTCGGGCCAGACGGGGCCTCCGCTGGGAGACGGCCTTGGGGCCTGTTCCCCCGTGGCCCGGGGCCTTCGCCGTGAAGAGACCGCTCCTGGGGGTGAGCGCCCCTGCGTTTCGCCAGGAACTGGAGGCCCTGCTCATGGCCACACCCTGACCAGAGCCCCTGCCGGGGTGGGGGTGGGGGGGGGAGACAGACCTGGAGGTGCCCCGGGCCACAGTGACCGGTGCGTCTGTGAAGTGGGACCATCGGCCGACAGGTGTGGGTGCTGAGTGTGTGCATGGCGTTTGCTCACGTCATCCTCACCCGGCCCTAAGAAGCAGGCGCCGCGGGGCTCAGACCTCAGGCACTTGCCCAAGTACACACAGCAGGACGTGGTGGAACACGGTTCAACACTGGCCTCCACACCCCTCCCGGGCCCCACCTCAGAGTGGCTCCCAGGGCTGCACCAGGCGAAACCACCCCCACATGAGAGACCATCTCCACGAGACCGCCCCCCACACGAGACTGCACCCACTCGAGACCACCCCCACGAGACCGCCTCCAGCCAGAGCCTGGGAGGTGCTGAGCTGAGGCTGTAACGGGAGAAGCTGAGGAGGGAGGCTCAGGAGAGCCCAGCCCCCATCCTGCAGGGGGGCCTCCAGCCCCCTTGATGCGCGTGGACTGAAGACGCCCTGTCCACAGCCGGCCGGCCAATCAGCAGCGCTGAGCATGACAGAGGGAGGCCTGGACCGCGCCTCTGCGCCCCCGTAGCCCCGTCTGCCACTAGAACCCACGCGTGAGTGCACGGTTATTCGGCGGTGATTTCTGACTCACAGCAGCCGTGGGGTGAGGAACAGGTGGGGAGGTCGTGGGGGCGTGTGACTTAGTCGCTAATGAGGAGAACGAGGGAACGTGCTGAGGTATAAACACGGGGAGTCCTCCCCACCCTCCTCCTCTCACACTCGGTGTGGACCAGGCTGAGTACACATCCAACGACCAGGCTAAGGGGGGAAATTGGCTTAAAATGTAAAGATGATTAATTGGATTCATGTGCACAAATGGTTGGCGTGGTGTCGGGGAACGAGGGGGGAGGGGCCCCTGCCGGCCTGGTCAGATCTGCGGACGGCCCGCCACCGTCCCGCCAGGCCCGGAAGAGGGGCCCTGCCACGCCTCCCAGGAAGGATGCGGCTCCGAGAAGCTCCGTGGGCCGGCCTGGCGTCCAGCCTCCCAGAGCCTGGTGTGGCCCACTTCCCCGCCCAGCGGTGGCCTCTTGGGATCTCGGACCCGGAACGGGACCAGGTCGGGGAAGGGGAGGCCGCTGCCCCTGGATCTGCAGGCCCAGAGGCCATTTGTCCTGGTCGGAAGGGAACCCCAGCACCAGTCGCTGTGTCCGGCGGACGGGGCTCCGGCCCCACCTGCTCGGGCCCTTCCTTTGCACATGTTCCTCTCCGGGCCCCAGGGGTCCCTGACTCTGAGCGGGGACATCTCGTCAGGACAGAATTTTCTGCTGATTTTTACCAGCAAAACCCATGTGACCCCAGGACCCGGGAGGAAGTCAACTCCGCGAAAGCCCGAGTTCTAAGATCCGCCTTCAGCCTCACTCGGCTGCACACACTTGATGGGAAAGTACCGCTGACCCTTGAACCGGGCGGGGTCAGGGGTGCCGAGCCTGTGAAACCGAAAGTCCGTGTAGAACTTTTGTCTCCCCCAAAACTGAACCCCTGACAGCCTCCTGGGGACCGGAAGCCTTACCGGCGACAAGGACAGCGGCCAGCAAGCCCTGGGCGTGTGTTATGTTCTGACAATAAAGCCAGCGGAGAAGAGACCGAGTTATTCCGGAAACCACATTAGAAGCCGCAAGAGAAAACGCATTTGCAGTAATGACGCCGCAGGCTCGCGGAGTCTGTCCACAGATGAGCGGCCGGTGGGCACCTCGTCAGCATCGTCTCGGATGCACAGCCCTGTGGGTGTTACAGCGTCACCCACACCGGGCGCCACGGATGGGAAGCTCGCGGGAGAAGACGCTCGTCTGTACTCGCGGGCTTGGCGGCTCCTGCACTGACAGCGAGGAAGCCGCGGCACGGCCCAGTGGTGTGGTGAGGAAATCACCCAGTCCGTGGTCGGCAAACCACGGCTCTCGAGCCACATGCAGCTCTGGCCCCTTGAGTGTGGCTCTTCCACAAAATACCACGTGCGGGCGCGCACGTGCAGTGGGATTGAAACTTCGTGGCCCATGCGCAGAAGTCGGTTTTCGGCCTGGGTGAGTCTATTTTGAAGAAGTGACGTTAAAAGAAGTAGGGGGTGTCGGTCGGTCGGTCGGGCAATGGGATACCCAGCTCGGGGGAGGCGCACGCGATTTACGATTTATGCACGAGTTGAGTGTGGATGGGAGAGTTGGAAGGGGTCGACCTCAGTGAACGTACCTCAATCACATTGAGGACGTTTTTAGCAAAGGCCAGCTTAGGAGTCCCCTAATTAAGTTAGTAACAATGTACCTACTTATATAGTTTAAGTTTAAACAATTTGGCTCTCAAAAGAAATTTCAATCGTACTGTTGATATTTGGCTCTTGACTAATGAGTTTGCCGACCACTGGCCCAGTCGATTTATTAAAAAATCTCTGCCTGTAAGTGGACCCTCGCAGCTCAAACCATATTGTTCAGGGGCCAACTGTATTGTTGTGAAGCGGATCAGGAGCCGAAGGAAACCCGCGGCCGTGACTGACCCGACACCCAGCCGCATTCTGGGGGTCAGGGTGGGAGACGTTGGTGCGGGGTCAGCGCGGGCATGGGGTCAGCGCCGCGGCACAGCCTGGCAGCTTGTTTGGCCCCGGCACTGCCCCTTCCCAGATCATGACCTGCCACAGATCCTGGCGTCTCCGTGCCTCAGTTTCCTGATCCATAAAATGGGGCAATAGTGGGCCTCGCCCCTGTGGTTGTGTCTTGGGGAATAAAGACGGTATTGGCGTGAACCTCCTGGCAGGCCCTGGGTATTGGCCGCCACCTCGCCGAGGACAGTGTCGCAGTAAAACAGCTGAGGAGGAAGCCAGGGAGCCCGGCGCCCACCGCCCACCCTCCGGCCAAGGCTCAGGATTGGGGCAGGAAGGGGAGGCCGGGCGGCCGCTCCAGCCCCTGGCGCCTTCGGAGCCCAGCCGCGGGCCTCCCCTCTGGCTGCCGGGCCGGGCCAGCGCTCGGGTCAGCGCGAGCTAACGCCTTTGTCAGGGTGATTAATAGCGCTGGGGATTGTCGTTAATTCACTGCCTAATGACTGCGGCCGGCCCGCTCCGAGTAATCGGGTGATGTATGTGAGGAGCGCCCACCTCATGGCAGAGGTGAAAATCATTTCGACAAGTCAAATATTGTCACAGGGAACAAATGGCTCTCCCTGTTAATAAAAATTAATGAATTTTTTTCCTCCCTTTCTCTCTTTTCTCGCCACTGGCCTGCTAAATGGAGCTGCGGCGGCTGAGCAGGGAGGGAGCCGGCCAGGCAAGCTCTTTATTTGATGCTTAAAACTATAAACGTCTTTATTAGGGCAGAGGCGGCCCGGGGGCCAGGGCGCGTTGGCTGCTGTGGCCGCAGCTGGGGGCTGCGCTGAGGTGGGGGTGGACAGCCCCTGTGTCTGCAGGGGTGAGGTTGTCCCTGGTTGTCCGGCCCAGAGGATTGGGGGGGGGCGCCCCAGTTTTCTCTCATCTCTCCTGTCTGCAGGCCTATCGTCTGGGCAACACGCAGGGGGACAGCAGGGGCATGGGAGCAGGTGCCTGGGCGGCAGCGGGAGGGTCTTCCCGGCACCCAAGGCATGCCTTTCCCGGGCACCTGGGCGACCGGAGCCCCCATCCCGGCTGCCGAGGGCTCAGCTGTGCCACTCCCACCCCCGCTTTGGTTGGGGGCCAGGGCCAGGGCCGGGCAGGGGGCCAGCCGGCGTCCAGCGAGAGGGAAGGGGGCAGTGGACTTGCTCCACCACCAGCTGCCCAGTCCCCAGGCCCCGAGGCAATGGCAACGCCGCCCCCTCTGCCGCCCCTGGTGCCAACGTCCGGTTGTCATTCTGCGAAGCCAGCGTCTCGGAGCCCAAAGCCTGCTCTGTGTGCCCAGCGGCCGCACAGCCGGAGGTCCAAGGCTCCACCTCCCACCCCTGGCGATGGGTCCCCTAGGCCCGTGGTCGGCAAACTGCGGCTCTCGAGCCACATGCGGCTCTTTGGCCCCTTGAGTGTGGCTCTTCCTAAGCCAGTGATGCCAAACCTTTTGAGCTCGGCGTGTCAGCATTTTGAAAACCCTAACTTAACTCTGGTGCCGTGTCACATATAGAAATTTTTTGATATTTGCAACCATAGTAAAACAAAGACTTATATTTTTGATATTTATTTTATATATTTAAATGCCATTTAACAAAGAAAAATCAACCAAAAAAAAATGAGTTCGTGTGTCACCTCTGACACGCGTGTCATAGGTTCGCCATCACTGTCCTAAGTCTTAGGAGGACCCTGATTAAGTTAATAACAATGTACCTACCTATATAGTGTAAGTTTTAAAAATTTGGCTCTCAAAGGAAATTTCAGTCGTACTGTTGATATTTGGCTCTGTTGACTAATGAGTTTGCCGACCACGGCCCTAGGCCTTTCTCCTCTCGCCACTCGCCCGGAGCCCAGCCCCAGGCCGCGGGAGCCCAGCCTTCTCGGTGGTGAGGGCACATGGTCTGCTTTCTTCCTCCTGAGACTTTTATTTTGGGGCCATATTTGTTACCTGTGCGACTTGCTCGGCCTGGAATGGCAGCCGCCGGCCCCAGGTGTGGGGGCTACAGAGACAAAGGCTGTGTAAGTAGTCGGTGGTCATGGGTGTTAACCCGTTCCTCCTCCACGTGCCGCCCAGAGGGCATGGGGAGCCGGCGGGGAGCCAGCCCAGCCCTTTTGTCCCCGACACTGTGCCCCCAGGTGGGGCAGCTCCTGGGCCACCCTGGCCAGCTTCCCTGGGGCCTCAGCCTCGTCCTCCAAACTCTCTACGTCCCGGGTGGCCCATAGCAACAGGCATGGCTATTGGGGCAGGTGACTGTCGCACCTCGGCCCCTCCCTCCGCACCCCACTTAAGCCTCTGGGTTTGCAGAAACAGGGTGTTTGTGGGTGTCGGGGTCCCTTCCCCACACCCACCCGGCCACATGCTGAGTGGCTGCTGCCCCTGGCCTGTGTGAGCTGCATCCCTCTGGGTCCCTCTCACTTCCTCCCCTGAGGCCCGGCACCAGCAAAGCCGCCCGCCGCCCCGCGTAGACGGGGCCTCAGAAATCCCAGCTGCTCAGGGCTGTGCCCAGCCCTGGGGCCCGACGCCCGTCCCTGGGGCTCCTGCAGGGCCTCCGCCCCGTCTGCTAGGCGCTCGCCTCCAGCGGGACAGGGTCCTCCTCGTTCCCGGGGTGCACTGGGCACGTGGGTGCCGGGGTGCTTAATGGGGATGGGGCATGAGCACTGCTGGCCTGCGGTGTGGGGGCGCCTGGCGGTCCTGCAATGGCAGTGCCAGGCACAGGGTCCCACATGCAGGGGCCTGTGGCCCTGAACCTCCCAACTGTCCCAGGTGGGATACACCCCGTTTTTACGGGGGGGGGGGGCTGGGGTCCAGAGAGTGTCTGTGTGGGAACCGGAAGGAAAGCCCGCTGGCCTGTAGGGCCTGAGAGTCGGTGAGTGAGATGGTGAGGACCCGCCCGAGGACGCGGCCTGGTTTCACTCGGTGGAGCAGCCTGGGAGACCCCATCGGTGGGTTTCGGTGATGCTCAAAGCACACTGTGGGCTCAGCCGGACACCTGTGCCCCCACGTTCAGAACAGCCATATCCACAGCAAGAAGGTGGGAACAGCCCAGTGTCCGGGCAGAGGGGGGGGGGGGCGGGGCGGGGACTGTGTGGCATCAGGCGGTGGAGCACCGCTCAGCCCTGAGAGGAAGGGCGCTGACACCTGCTCCGACGTGGNCCCCCCCCCCCCCCCCCCCCCCCCCCCCCCCCCCCCCCCCCCCCCCCCCCGGGGACTGTGTGGCATCAGGCGGTGGAGCACCGCTCAGCCCTGAGAGGAAGGGCGCTGACACCTGCTCCGACGTGGGTGGCGCTGAGGACGTGCGAGTGGAATGAAGCGGACACGGCCGGATGGGCGCTGGGATGTCGCTAGGATGAGGCCCCAGAGGAGTCAGACCCACAACAGAGCGATGCTGGTGCAGGGGCGGGGCGGGGTGGGGCGGGGGGGCGTGGTCAGTGGAGACAGAGGTCCAGCTCAGGAAGATGGAAAGTTCTGGAGACGAGGGTGGTGACGGCTGTGTGACTGCGTTTAAGGCCGCGGAGCTGCACAGACCATGGTGAAGACGGTGCATTCTGTGTTGTTGTTGTTTTTACCACCATTTTCTTTATGATTTTTATCTTATTTTTATTTCAGAGAGGAAGGCAGAGGGAGAGAGAGACAGAAACATCCATGATGAGAGAGAATCATGGATCAGCTGCCTCCTGCACGTCCCACACTGGGGATGGAGCCCGCAACCCGGGCCTGTGCCCTGACCGGGAATTGAACTGTGACCTCCTGGTTCATAGGACGATGCTCAACCACTGAGCCATGCCAGCTGAGCACCTCCAATTTTTTAAAAAATTGTGAGCTGCCGGATGGGAGGTGATGGACTGGTGCCTGGAGCAGCCTTCCTCTAACATTGGGGGTGGGGTCGGGTGGGGTGGGGGCGGCCCCTCTGGTGCATCTGCAGAGCAGGAGGTGGAGGGGCCCGAGGACACCCCGCTCGGCCACAGCGCACACAGCGTGCAACACGGACGGGGAAAGGGTGTGTGTGTG
>JAWPEG010064501.1:1631733-1656994 GCA_035771395.1 Myotis vivesi
GTTGGCGGGGGGGGGCCTGTCTCCCTGGGAGAGGGCGTGGCCTGAGGCCTAGCTGCTGGTTGACATGATGGGGACGTCAGGCCAGGGGCCCACAGAGCCCGGGTGGGGGTGGGGGCACTCCAAGAGCCCATGGGCCGCTGCGTGTGGCGGCCTCAGGAGGAGGTTTCGGCTGCAAACAGATGGGAGAGGCCTGGCCACGCGGCTCCACCGGACATAGAACCTGCTGTTTCCCGGATGTCATGAGGGTCCTCTCCCTGGGAGCCGTGCTAGGGAAGGGGGTGCTGGGGTCCCCCTCACCCACAGAAACCCTGTAATACAGCAGCAGGTGGCTCAGGGGGTCTTGAGTGACACCTCTGGGGGCCAGTCTGCAGAGGGCTGGGGGCCGGAACGCCGCCCCGCGGAGGTCCCTGGAACCTCCGTGGGAACCTCTGCTCACCGCTGGGCCAGGTGCCTTCTGTGGGGTATGGGAACTGTGAGCTCGGCCGGGAGCTTCCTGACCCGAGAATTGCTCTTTAAAGGCTCTGGTGGGAAATACACCGAGGCCCGTTTCCCTTGACAACCGGATGGGGTTGCTGGGCGTGGTCGACACTGGTCCTTGCAGCGGCTGTTTGGGGTGAATGGTCAGGTCGGGGTGGATGGAACGGGTCAGGGTGGATGGAGGGGGCCGGGGTGGATGGAGGGGGTCGGGGTGGATGGAGGGGGTCGGGGTGGATGGAGGGGGTCGGGTGGATGGAGGGGGTTGGGGTGGATGGAGCGGCCCGGACTTCCAGGGTGACCTGTGGCCGTTTTAGGAGGTTGGTTCCCTTCACATTCGCCCCTGTTGCAAACGGCATTTCTGACGCAGGCTGTGCACCCCCCATTCGGAGCTGCAGCTGTAGCTGCCACAGGCCGAGGGTTCGGGTGGGCACAGCCCGCTTGCCTGCAGCTGCCGACGGAGTGGGTCTCCTAGTGCCAGGGCACATGGATGCCATGGGTCTGGGGACCCCACGCTGAGCACCCCTGAGCTGGAGTGGCCAACCGTCCCCCAAACACCTGACACAGCTGGTCCCTGGCTCCTGACACTGACCAGCGCAGCCCGCTGGGCACGCCCTCCAGCGCCTCCCCTGGCACAGGGGTATCTGGGGCCCAGGGCTCAGGGCTGCCTCTGGGGGCGGAGCTTCGGCTCCTCGGCCTGACCCACAGTGGACACCTGTCTCCACAGGCAGCTCAGACCGGCACCGTCCCCTCTGCGTACCTGGTTCCTCAGACCCGGGCCGCTCCGTGGGGACGTTCAGCCCAGGGCCACGTGGTGTCCGTCTGACCCCTTCGACTGGAGAGGATTCCGCTCGGCCCCAACCCGCAACCCGCACGTCCTGTGCCCCACGTGTCCTGTGCCCCGCTCGTCCTGTGCCCCACGCGTCCTGTGTCCCGTGTGTCCTGTGCCCTGCGCATCCTGTGTCCCACGTGTCCTGAATCCTGCGCTGTGGGACCCAAGGGTGCAGCTTTGTGGAGCGGGCCGGTCTCCACAAGGAACCAGCACCCTTTTGAGAGGGGCTGCATTCATTCTCAGAGGCCACTGGGTTCAGAGGCCACCGGGTGAGATTGCCCTGGGAGCGCTCCTGGCCCGGGCCCGCTGATCTGCCTCAGGAAGGGGGTTGCTTTAGACCAGCGGTTCTCAACTTGTGGGTCGCGACCCCACAGGATCTAAGACCATCGGAAAGCATATATAATTACATATTGTTTTTGTGATTAATCACTATGCTTTAATTATGTTCAATGTGTAACAATGAAATTGGGGGTCACCACAACATGAGGAACTGTATTAAAGGGTCGCGGCATCAGGAAGGTTGAGAACCACTGCTCTAGAAGTTTCCAGAGGGGCCTGACTGAGCTGGCATGGCCCTGACTAGCCAGGCTGTGGGGAGCCAGCTGAGCCCCGGCCTGTGCATCACCCCCACCCATGGTGTCGCCGTCACGGCCCAGGGAGGCCGTGCTGGTCCCAGTTCACAGGGAGGAGATGTCAGCTCGGCCTGGCCGCGTCGGTGTCACTGATGACACGAGGGAGGAGCATGGGAGGCAGTGTCAGCAACTCCGGTCTGAGGAAGCGGCTGGACTTTCGGAGCTGGTTCCGTGGGGGCAGGGACGGTTTCTCCTCGGGGCTCCGTGAGCCCATGGGCCCGGGTGGCAGCTGGGAGCAGCGGCCACAGGGCGGGTGTGGCCGGCGTCGTGCTCAGCGGGCAGGGCTGTGCATCCCTCCACGGGGAGTGGGCGATGGCGCGGTGGGCGGTGGCTGACCTCGCAGGGCCTGGGTGGAGTTCGCTGCGAACCGGCCTTGCCGCACCAGTTCCTCCAGCAAACCGGGGCTGGGGGGCCCCGAGGGCCCACAGGCTGTTTCTAGAAGGTCACTCATGGGGGGGATCACCATGGCCTCTGACCTGTTCTCCCCCATTTGAGGGAATAGTAGTGTCTCCCCCCCCCCAAGGATCAGCAGAGGTCGACTTGCTTTTGACCTTTGACCCTGAGATGATCGTCAGATGGGCTGTAAAGGTAGGGGGGAGAAGGTGCAGATTTGGGGGGGCTCACTCCCTGGCTGGGCACAGGGCACCTTGGTGGCTCTGCCATCCCAGCCCTGCCTGGCACCACCGCCCTTGAGGTTGTTGAAGAAGGTGACGGTGATGGTCCCAAGGTGATTTCCTGCCCGAAGGCTCGGGATGGGGGGGTGTGGGGAGGGGGGGGGGAGACCGGGCCAAGGGGCGGGGTCTCTGAGACGGCGAGAGTAAGTAATGTTCTCCGGCTACTCAGAGCTGAGCAACACGGACCTGGCTTTTCAAGCAGGTGCTCTTTCATCTGAACTGTAACTGAAGTCATTGTAGGCTCGCACGCAGCCGTAGGCCTGCGAGAGGGCGAGACCCTGTGCCCTTTGCCCGGTTTCCGATGCTAAGGGTTTGCAGAGCTCCCGGCTCCTCCCGGTGCTGACAGGGGTACAATGGACAAGGACGCTATGAAGGATGTTGACACAATATCCTCTGTCTGACCTGGGGCTGTAATCTGGGCCAGGCGCATTCAGCTCTGTGTCCTGTGGGTCCATATCCACCACAGGCGGGCTTTCCCCTCCTTCTCCTCCGGGTCCCAGGCAGAGTTCAGCCACACCTCCCATCCCAGGGAGGCAGGGGGCTGGCTGGACCCATCGCTCCCCTCACGCTCCTCACGGACTCACAGGCACCCTCACACTCACACACGCAGCAGCCATACGCCCCCCCTCCCCCCCCGTCCCCTCCCTGCTTTTATATCCTGGCAGGTCTCCCCAAAGAACTTTTAGGAACGATGGGCTCAGGCCCGAATCCCTCTCCTGAAACTACCACAAAACCCAGTAAAGGAGCGAGGCCCCGTGCAGTAGCTAACACACATCGCCCAGCTGTTCCCACGTCATAAAACGCTCGTGTTCCTGGCTCTGTGTCCCGGCCTTGGAGAGGGAGCCACTGGACATGGGCCAGCATCAGGAGCCAGGGTGGCCGGTCCAAGGGGATGCACGTCCAGCCCAGGGCAGAGGGCAGAGGGCAGAGGGCAGAGGGGTCTGCCTAGGCGGCCACCGCTGTGTCCCTGGCCGGAGCGCAGGGCTGAGGAAGGATGGCCTCTGGATCCAGCCTCGGGTCGAGGACTCGGGGAGAGGGACGTTAGCCGTTAGCCCTTGGCTTGGCCAGAGCCTCTGGCGTCTCTGAGCGGCTCTCCGCTTCCTCCGGGGCCCGGGGGCGGCTCTTGACACCTCATTTTCTCCAGATGCTTCTGCAGAGTAATCAGGCCACTGGCCAGCTCTGAGGGGTGAGGGAGGGCAGAGACTGGTTCTCCTGGTGCCTCGGGAGAACCCCCAGCCGCCCAGGTGGAGGCCTGCGCAGCCGCCTTCAATCATCAGCAGGAAACACGCCCCCGGCCCCGCGCTCCTGTTTGTGTGGCCGGCAGGTTCAACACGCATTTAAGCTCGGTTACCCTCCAGCAGGCGAGGTGTTTGGGGAAGTAGAATTCACACAGAAACTGTAAAGGGCCCGGCCAGCTGGCTCAGTGGGTGAGCATCAGCCTAGGAACCAGGAGGTCGGGGTTCGATTCCGGTCAGGGCACAGGCCCGGGTTTCGGGCTCGATCCCCAGTGTGGGGCGTGTAGGAGTCAGCTGATCCATGAGTCTCTCTCATTATTGACGTTTTTCTCTCCCTCTCCCTTCCTCTCTGAAATCAATAAACAAATATTTTTTTAAAAAAGAAAATAACACCCCTGCCAAAAAAAGAGCCCCAAAATACACCTGCGTGTGCGGGACACAGTGCAGGGGGCCCGCGTGCAGCCTGGCTAGTCCCTCGTTGTCTGGAGCGCAGCCCCCACCCCCCCAGGAGTGGGGACTTGCATGGGGCCGGGGTGAGCTCTGTGGTTCCCAGGAACGAAGTGGCACCTTAATTGCCCCCTTGCAACCTGCCTCCACGGGGGGGCAGGGAAGGGGGAGGGGGTGCCTTTCAAACCTAAGTCACTGGGGTGCTCAGGGCCCGGGGGCTCCTGCTGGTTGCTGGGGGGGACCCCGCCAGCCAATGGCGGCCGGAACCGTCGCCTCTGCGAAGGCGCTAAGTGTCTAGGTGACCCCTCGAGACGTGTTCTCCTTGAGACTCTTTCTCCGCAAAGAAAACCTCTTGTTTGTCCTGCACCAGTTCTGCCTGGAGTCACTTTTCTTGTACTTAGAAGTCCCGTCACCATGGAGACCTCGGCCTCGCCGGCCACGGCAGGCAGGGAGCAGGGAGGGCTGAGGGCCGAGGTGACCACAGCGGCTGGGTCACCTTCACAGGTTTGCAGAGGGTGGGGCTGGGGCGGGAGCATGTGGACAGAGGTCAGCAGCTCGGGCCGGGTGGGTGTCCCCGCTGCTCCTCCACCCCTCCCCCTGCCCCACCCCCCATGTCCTCTGACTTCTAAGACCTCATGATGTGAAGTTCACATCCCATCGAGACTGGCCATTTTGAGTGAACGGTTCAGTAACATTTAGCGCATTTGCAAATGACATCCTAGCGCCGTTCATGGGGATGCGGGTAGTGCCACCAGCACCTCCGTCCATCCCAGACGTTCCTTCCCTGGAGGACACCCCATGCCCACACACGCCGTCGCGGGGGGCCCGCGGGTTCTGGGAACCCCACAGACAGGGAGCCCTGCGCTGCGTGCGTGGCCTTTCGGGTCTGCTTCTCGCTCAGCGAGGCAGCGGCGGGCCCTCCTGGCTGAGCCTCCACCTGTGGACGGGCCGCTCCTCAGCTCACCCGCTGATGGGCCCCAGGTGTGCCCGCCGGGTGGGTTATGGGTAATGAGCGCGCTGTGAATGCTCACCTGTCTTTTCAGCTCTTGGGGGTGATGCCTGCGTGAGCCTCTCCCGGCTGTGCCCCCCCTCACCCCCCCCCCCCCGCCGCCTGCTGGCTCCCCAGCCTGCGTGGTACCGCCCCCTCGGGGCTGGGCTATGCCAGGGGCACTGTCCTGGCACCGAGCGTCTCAGCAGGAGCCCCGCAGAGAGGACCCTCCCGCCCTTGGCTCAGCCCTGGGCCTCAGCCCGCGGGTCCCGGGTGGTGCCGTCAGCTGCCGCCCTCACCTGCCAGGAGCTGGTCAGGAACCGGGGCCGCTGCCCACCAGCTGCCCAGAGAGGCCCAGGTGTGGGGTACAGGCCCCAGGAGCCCAAGTCCCGAGTCCTCCCGGGAACTCGGGCCGCCTCCATTCAGGCTGCAGACACACTGGGTGGCTCTGGGACGTGGGTGCACCACCAGCCCCAGGCTGGGGGCCCGTGTGACAGCGTCCCCCACTGTCCCCAAGCTTGTGCCCTGTGGGTGCTCCTGTCCCCGCTCTCCCACACGTGGCCACGGGAGGCGTGGGGAACGCTGGTTCCGGAGGGAGCCTGGGGGGCGGGGGGTGGACATCCTAGTGCTGTTCATGGGGGTGTGGGCTGCTGGGTCGGGAGGGGCAGAGGCGATGTGTCCTGGGCAGGGGGTGCCTGGGTGCCCGGGGTTCCTATCCGTCCCGGTCCTGGGGGGTCCCGGGGGGTCCCAGCCTCGCGCCCAGGGGAGGGGGTGCCACCCGGCCTGACACTGTGCTGTTTCCCTCAGGTGACGGTGACGTTGTAAATAGTATGTACGAGCCGGACCCGGACCTGCTGGCGGGCGAGAGTGCGGAGGATGAGACCGAGGACAGCATCATGTCCCCCATCCCCATGGGGCCGGCGTCCCCCTTCCCCACCAGCGAGGACTTCACCCCCAAGGAGGGCTCGCCCTACGAGGCCCCCGTCTACATCCCCGACGACATCCCCATCCCCCCCGACTTCGAGCTGCGAGAGTCCTCCATCCCTGGCGCCGGCCTGGGCATCTGGGCCAAGAAGCGGCTGGAGGTCGGGGAGCGCGTGGGCCCCTGCCTGGCGGCGCCCCGTGCCGTGCTGAGGGAGGACTTCGGCTGGGAGGTGAGTGTGATGGATCGCGGTGTTTATCTCGGCTCCATCTATTTATAAGCCCGGAGCGCGGGCCGGCGGGAGGGCGGCGGGGAGCGTCCGACGGTCATGGTTCCCAGGCCTATTTTATCCAGCGGCTCGCATGACGCGACTCCCAAAGCATCGAGGCCCCAGGACCGGCAGCCCCACCGGCCACACGCCCCGACCCGGAAATGTGTCTTTAATGAGCTCATGTCTTAAACTGCCCGAGCTGCCTGTCTGGTCTGAGGTGCTAAGGCTGCGAGCTGGGGGCCGTGGAGAGGAATGGGGTGTCCCGGGACCATCTCCACTCCGGGGAGCCTCCTGCACATGGGGCCGCTCCAGGACACGCCCGTGGCCGCGATGCCCCATGCACATTCACTCCCGGCCCCCGCCCCCGCCCCCCGGCTCCCTGAGAGGAACCCCCGCTTCTCATATTAGTGGGGTGCACACTCTCATCCTGCCGGAGGGGAGTCGGCAGCTTAGCCCAACAGCCGAGGTCCGCCTCGATGGTCCTGCACCCCAGTGGTCAGGAGGGTGGAGGCACCAGGTGAGGCTGCTGACACCCCTGAGGTGTCCCTCCCTTGGGGGTGCTCTGCTCTGGCCACCAAGGGCCCTGGGTCCCATCTCGGGCTTCGCTGGTCTCACGGGTCGGCAGCCTTCGAAGCGGTATCGGCGGGGACCCTGCTGGGGAAACGCGGGTGCGCGCCAGGCTCTTGGGCTGGGTCAGGTCTGGCAGGAGGGCGCCGTGGCTGGGACCGGGCAGTGAGGGTCGGGGAGCCTCTCCGGAAGGTGGGACCGAGTGGCCCTGCCCATCCCCCGCCCTCCCATGAGGCTTTGCAGCTTCTAACCTGGCCCATCACACCCCAGCCTCTCCCCAGAGACAGCGCTGCTCACCCGCCCTCTTCCCAGCTCTTTGGAGGCTCCCGGAGCCCTGCCCTCCCGGCATCTCCCCTGCGCCCACCCGCTGCGCTCTTTCGTGGCTCCCGGGACGTCCCCTTGGAGCAAGGAGAGCAGCTCCGACAGGGACAGACTTGTGGTTTGGGCTGTGAGTGGCATTTGGCAGGCCCTGCCTGTCCCCGTCCCGCCCGGCTGGGAGAGTGATGAAGGTGCTGGGGACACGGCAGGGGGCCTGGGCTACCTCCTGAGCCCGTGGCTTTGGCCGCTGCGGTGAGCACGCACCGCACAGGCAGCGCGTTGGTGACCTGGAGGAGATTTGTCCGCTCAGCTCTGCCACAGGCTCCTGTTTGCTCCTTTTTAAGGAAACGGCCATGTCGTGGCTGCTTGCTGGGTGCCCGGCCTGGTCCGGCAGCCCTGTTATCGGTCCGGGCTGTTGACTTTGTGATAGTATTTATTCTCGGCGAACGTGAGGGAACGCTGTCCCCGCGGTGCCTCCCGCCTCGGCAGTGGGCTTGTCCGGTCGTGACCCGCCAGCTGCCTTTCATGCCAGCAGCTCGGGAAGGGCTCGCCCTGCCCACGCCCACGCCCACGCCCCCGGGCACTCAGGGCGCTCAGGGCGCTCAGGGCGCGGGCACGGGCACGGGCTCGTCTGGCTGTTGCAAGCTGGACACCGACTACCTACTCGGGGTCCGTCTTGGGGCTTCGTGGCTCCAGCGAGCATGTCGGCAGCTGTTTGCGTCCCTGTTGCATTTGGGAGCCTGCGGAAGCCACCGCCTCCCCGGAACCGAGGGACAGGGGGGCAGGCAGGTGTCCCCAAAACTCAGGGCAACCCCACTTTCCCCTGAAACTGACCAGGAGGCCAAGGCTGCCTTCTAGCTCAGGGCCGCCGTGTGGGCCTTGGGGGCAGGAAGCCGCTGTCAGCAGCCTCGTGGGGTTTTCCCGCAGCTCCCTCACCGAGTCATTGCCGTCTCGCTTGGTTCTCGCGCCTTCCGAGTAGGATGGGCGGCTCAGGAGAGCGTCAACTCTCAGGTGCCCCTCCCAGCGGCAGGGGAGTGGTCCCTGGTAGCACCGGGTGGGCACCGGGAGGCCCCAGATCGGAGCGGAAAAGCCGGCTCCATAGTCTGGATCTTTCTGGGAGTTCCCACGCCCCCAACGTAAATCCAGTGGCCTGACCCAGGGCCTGTCCACTCCGTCCTCCCGCAAGACGCTCTCCCTGGACCCACGGAGAGCCTGGCTAACTGGACACGCCCTACCGGCTGTGGCTCAGTGGATAGAGCATCGGCCTGTGGACTGAAGGGTCCCGGGTTCGATTTCCATCAAGGACACATATCGATTGCAGGCTCCTCCCCCATTGGGACTCATGAGGAGGCAACCAATGGATGTGTTTCTCTCATGTCACTGTTTCTGTCTGTCTTTCCCTCTCTCTTCCACTCTCTCGAAAAATCAATGGAAAAATATCCTCGGGTGAGGATTAAAAAAAGAGAAAAAAAGCTAATTAGACAGCGGTTAGCTCATGAGAGGCAGGTGAGCAGGTGAGGCGGGGCGGGCCCAGGACCTCGGAGCAGGTCCCGGGGACAGCGCCCAGAGGCCACGATCCTACCACAGTCCCCGATTGTGACTGATTGTGTCTGTGCAGTTGCTCAGCCTCAAGCTGGTCGTTGTTTTGTAAGTCAGGGTGGCCTGACTTTACCAGCGTCTACATGCTATTGGTTTCCTGAGAGAGAAGAGGTGGGGACACCTTAGCAAAGAGGACAAAAGACACCCGAGGAGGGTCCTGTGTGGGCGTGGGCTCCCGGGGGGCAGGGTCCACGCTGGCAGGGGGATTCCCTGTCCGCTGGGCCTGGGAGTCGGGCACACGGAGGGGGCCCCCCACAGACACGGGAGGTGTCACCCAGGCCTGGGTGAAAGCCAGGGTCAAATGGATTGCGCTTCCCCTCATCATGGGGCGCCCTGGAAACAGTTTTCTTCCCACCCTGAGAATAACGTTGTTTTCCTGGACGTTCCATTGGAATAGAATCCAAGAGCCCTTTCCTTTTGTCTTCGTGTGGCTGACTGCGGTTTGGCCACGCCCAGCCCCGGGGTCCCTCACGCTCCGGCAGGACACGCGTCTCTCCCCTGCTGGGCCCGACATGGGTGACCTACGACTTTCAGGGTCAAGGTTTCATGCAACAGTTTTTCTTCAGCAAAATGGGAACAAGGGGTTCGGCCGGGCAGGTGAACCCCTCCTCCCACATGTGCTGTAGACCTCCCGTCTCCTGGGTGCTCGGAGGACGCCTGGAGATTCCTGTCATTTTTAAAAATATTTTTTTATTGATTTCAGAGAGGAAGGGAGAGGGAGAGAGAGAGAGAGAGAGAGAGAGAGGGAGGGAGAGAGAGAGACATTTATGATGAGAGAGAATCATGGATCGGCTGCCTCCTGCACGGCCCACACTGGGGATGGAGCCCGCAACCCAGGCCTGTGCCCCGACCGGGAATCGAACCCTGACCTGGCTCATAGTCGATGCTCAGCCCCAGAGCCCCGCCGGTCGGGCGGTTCCTGCCATTTTGGAAGGAGACACCCCAGGTCAGGTGTATCTGCCCCGCACCCGGCCTGGCAGGCACGTCCATGGGGACAGATGGGAGTTGGGGTGAGTGGAGATGGCCCTGGGCTCCATCAAAGAGAGATAGCCTGTCCCCGTGCCCAGGTGACGCCTGAACACTGCCCCTCCACCCCCATGGGCGGCCTGCCTGACCTGAACACTGCCCCCCCACCCCCATGGGCGGCCTGCCTGCCGCCGTGGCCGCCACGCACCCTGCCCAAATAAATCACCCCCTGATTGCATTTCATTGCCCTGGGGTCTGAGAAACAATGATTTGATCATCTGTTGAGTAAATGATGACATTTATCATCGTGCTGTTTACTTTGCTAATTAAGAGATGGCTGTGAGTGACAGCCCAGAGGGAGGGCTGTGGCAGCGGGCTCCTCGGCCACCTGCCCGGGGCAGGCCCTGCAGCTGTGACTCCCCCGCCCCCCCCACCCCCCCACCCCCGCTGTGGGGCCTGGTGGGTGGGGAGTGCCATGCCCGGCCCCGGGAGCCCGCAGGGGTGAGTCCACCCCACTCCTGCCTGTGCCCGCTTGTCTCTTGGTTGGGTGCCTATCTCCCCAGAAAGCGAGGCCGGTGGTGGCTGGTGCTGAGAGTGGCACCGGGCCTGGGCTTTGACTGGTGCCTCAGCACCTCTGTCTCCGCTTAAGGGGCCGGCGGACATGTCAGCGTGAAGGGGGGCCTCCATCCTCCGAGCCACTCACTCGGTGCATCGCCTCACCCCAAGGCCTTAGCTTCTGAGTATTAACACTCATGTTTGCTGTTCAGCCAGCAAACAGGCTGTGTCTGGGCCAGGCCTATGGGAGGCTCCAAGGTCAAGGGGGACAGAGCCCCAAGGCCTGGGGCTGCTCAATGCTCCCGCGCTCTGACCACATGACCACCCCCCACCCCCCTGGCCGGTTCCCCCAGGGTCCTGGGGCCGATGGGAGGTGATAGGGAGGACCAGGCCCACCCTGCACCCCTGGGCCTGGGGCTGCGAGGCCAGGGCAGGGGACGCCACAGGAGAAAGCTCCGCAGCCTGCACCCCAGGTTCCAGGACACTCCTGGGACTTCAGGCCAAGTTCCTGTCCGGGACACGGGTCTGGAGAGAGGGCTCGGGAGGAGCAGTCGGAGCTCCGCCCACCTCCGTGCACCCCGAGGAACGTGGTGGGGGTGCTCCTGGCCAGGCCGCGCATCTCACAACGGGAGAAGCTGGGGGCCTGTTTTGGGTGGAAAGTGGCAGGAGGAGGACACGGCGGGGGGGGGGGCGGGGGGGTTCGGCTTCTGACTCTAGGACGGAGCTTCCTTGGGGACCCCGATGGAGTTCTCGGGTCCCAGCGGCTGAGTCACCCTGTGGGGGAGGGGCAGGGCCACCCGGAGTTCCTGCACCCTGGGCCCTCGCAGGCCGGCGGGCTTGCGGGGTCACAAGCACCCCCAGGGCTGCAGCCGGAGGCTTCCCCTCCACCTCAGTCTCCCCCCTTCCTGCGTCAGCGTCTCCCCTGCCCCCCTCCTCTTCCATACGAGTTTGCAAAGGAAGCTGTGAGATTGGCACTGGAGGGCCAGGATGGTTCCTGGGACTTGCCCGGGGTGTCTGGTCCTGATGGCTGAGGCCTAGATCCGGGGTCTGACCTGACCTGCATATTGGATCGCCGGGAGTGTCAGAATGACAGGTGCCTGGACCAGAGAGAGGCTCCGCCAGCAGCCCCGTGGGCCCAGGACTGTCCTGGTTTAGAGCCCACCTGGGTGTCACGCTTGTGAGAGCATCCAGAAAGTTCCATGGGCAGTCGGGGCCGGACAGTGGATCTAGAGAGGAAGAAGGAGGGTCGCCCGCCCTCCCACACCTGCGAGGGGCATTGGATGGCTTCCGGAGGGCGCCGCCTGTCCCAGGGGTCAGAGAGGGGTCGGGTGTCGGTCACGCGCAGACAGTGCTGCTTCGTGGCCAGTGTGTGCCCCGCTCGGCCCTCTCTCTGCCCTGGAGCCATCGCCTGCCCGCACTGGCTGGTGTGCCTGGCGGAGGGGGCACCTCGTTTGATTTTCT
Source organism: Myotis vivesi (assembly GCA_035771395.1). NCBI lineage: Eukaryota > Metazoa > Chordata > Mammalia > Chiroptera > Vespertilionidae > Myotis > Myotis vivesi. Next base: position 1,643,675 of record JAWPEG010064501.1, read on the forward strand.
TCAGCTCACCTTTGATTCAGATCATCTCATTGTTGCTTTTTTAGAAATATATTTTTATCGATTTCAGAGAGGAAGGGAGAGGGAGAGAGAGATAGAAACATCAATCATGAGAATGAATCATGGATGGGCTGCCTCCTGCTCACCCCCCACTGGGGATCGAGCGGGAAACCCGGGCATGCGCCCTTGACCGGGAATCAAACCCTGACCTCCTGGTTCAGAGGGCAGCGCTCAGCCACGGAGCCACGCCGGCCGGTCTCATTGCCTTTTTTCCCCTTGTCACTCTGATAGGGCCGGGTGCTGGGGGACAGGGTAGGGTGCTGGGGGACAGGGCTGGGTGCTGGGGGACAGGGCCGGATGCTGGGGGACAGGGCCGGATGCTGGGGGACAGGGTAGGGTGCTGGGGGACAGGGCTGGGTGCTGGGGGCCAGGGCTGGGTGCTGGGGGACAGGGCCGGATGCTGGGGGACAGGGCCGGATGCTGGGGGACAGGGTAGGGTCGGTCTAAAGGATAAAGACCCGATTCTGGGGCTTCCTGTGGGTCTGATGGCCACATGAGCTATGGCCTGGTGCTCTCTGCCCTGAATCTGGACTGTTCTTTGTCTCGGAAGCACCAGGACCCACACCGAGGACGCCCCAAAACCCTCCTCGCACTGGACGGGACCCCCAGATCGTCCTTGCGGTGGCTCCCCGCCGGGCCGGGGCGTGCCTGGTGCTGCTCCGCTCGGCCTGTGTCGCTGGGTTTTATTTGAGGCCTCGAAACACGGCAGGGGCTTTGCTTCTTGTTTTTCTCATGATCATTATCTGAGCGCATTTAGGAGGCAACACACACCTGCAGGACCTGCCAGGTCCGCGTGGCTGCCCTGAGCATTCCCACCGGTGCACACGGCGCCCGGACAGCGTGCGCCCGGGGGCCTGTCCCGGCCCATCCAGCAGGAATCAGATCGGGCCCCTCGGGGAGCTCCCTCTCCGGAGCCTCTCCCGGCGCAGTGAGGGGACCATGTCGCCAGCCCCCGCCCGCCCTCCCTCCCGGGCACCGTGACATCAGGTCCAGACATTTTTAGCCCAAGAATGCCCTGAAACGCGCGCTATCTCGGGCCCGGCCGCCGCGGGTACATCAGGAATTTAGAAAAAGGAGCGAGAATGACTAAGAATACCTCCCGGACGCTCCTTTACTTCCTTAAGGGGTAATAACTCAGCCCCGGGCCAGCGAGAGGGACTTGCTTTAAATAGCGCATCTGATTCACAAGCGAAAAAGGAAATGAATATTTTCTCTTCGTGTTCTAGAGACGTCCACGCATACCAGCGTCCTCCGCTATTTTCCCTTCACGTCTCACACCCACCATGACAGCCAGACCCACCCGCAGCCCGGGCCGCGGCTGTGAACAGGGGCCTGGGCGATAGCGCCAGGTTGTCAGGAGAGGCGGGAGGGGGAGCCACGCCACTCGGCCTTCCCCTGGGCCCCGGCTCAGCCCTTCCTGTGGGTCCCTGATCGCTGCCCAGGAGAAGGGGGCTTCCCTCCCTCCCTCCTTTTTCTCTTTTTTTCCCTCAGAAAAGGAGGGACAGCACATCAGGGGGGAGGAGCCAGGACACCTGGTGGCCCCGGGCCGGGGCAGGACTAGTGGGGCCGCCCGGGGCTCCCAAGGGCGGTCACCCTCACCGCATCAGCTATGCTCAGCGCCGAGGGTCTGGTCCAGTGGGGGAGGTGGCCCCCTGGAGACTGACCAGTGACGGGACCCCCTCCCCGAGGGCCAGGCGGTGATGGCCAAGGGGGGTCCCGGGCACGGGGTCCCGGGCACCGATTGTCCCGGTCATGCCTGGAAACCCGGGGTCCTCACCATTCTCCCCCAAGTCCTAGAGAAGGGAGGGGTCAGGCAGGGTGGCACGGGAAGTTGGCACAGGGGTGAGGACCAGACTCGGGACTCCTAGGCATCGTCTTTCTCCCCACGCCCCCGAAGTTCATGAGGCCAACACTGCGGAGAGCGGAGCTGCGGCCCCACCGCCTGGCGCCCCCAGTGAGGGCAGCCCCACTGTCAGGCCTGCGAGCGATGGCCTGACCCTTGGCTCCTCCAGGGGACGGGATGAGGAGTTGTGGGGGGACAAGGATGTGACCTTGGCCTCCGTCTGCGCCCACTCTGCCCCCAGCGAGGCTGGCTCTCGAGTTCGGCCTGAGCCTGGCCGGCCGGCCACCCTGCGCTGACCCCGTCTCCGGGGACCCACCTGCTGAGACCGAAGCATCTGCAGGGCCCGGCACTTACTGGGAAATATGTCTATTTCTAGCACTTTCCCAGCAGCGGCCTCGCCGGGAGCAGACCGGGCCAGGAGGGCGGCCCCTGAGGGTGGCAGCTACTGGCCAGGCGGCTCCCTGGGGATCCCCGGCGCGGCCCGGGCCAGCCCGTCGTCCAGCCCCTCCGTGGGCCTCCCCCGCCGGGTAGGATGCGCGTCCCGGGGTGGCAGGCCATAAAAGGTTCCCTGGGCCATGGGACGGGGCGCACCTCCCGCCGGGCCTGTCTGCTTATCGGGCTCCTCTCAAGCGGGAATCCGAGGCTGATCACCCCAGTGAGGAATGTGTTCTCAGCGAGTCGCAGGCCACCTCTCAGCCAACCCCCGCCCTCTCCTGCTCCGCTCGGCCCTGGGCGCTGTGGGCGGCCGCTCAGAAGGCCCTGTCGGGGGCAGGGGGGAGGCCGCGTCCCCAGCATCGAGGGTGCTCCTTGTGGCCCCCCGTGTGCTTCTCTCATGTCTGGGGCCTAGTGAATCCCAGGGCCTCACAGCCTCACAAAATCAAGTGACAGGTGCGGCCACTGCGACCTGTTCCATGTGTGTCCCCGGGAGTCCACTGGAGAACGGCCTGGCCTCCCGCGGCTGTACCCAGGGGCATCTGTGAGCCCAAGCTTGTGGCCCTCTGTCCCCGCCGCAGGCCTGCCGCCGACCGGGGCGGGCAGGGGTCCCGGGCAGGCTGCCGGCCAGCAGGCGCGGTCCACGCTGCCTGGCTCCGAGGCGGCGGTCCGCCGGCCGGGCGGGTAATTGCACATCCATTGTGTGAGCCGCTGCGCCGTGTTCAGACACCCACCTCCACTCCCTCCCCATTGACTCTCTCCGAGTCCACAGGGCTTATCGGCGCAGTCACTCCGTGAGCCCAGCTAAGGTTTCTGGCGTTTAGGCCCCGGGCATTGTCCGTGCCCGCGGTGGCGAGATAAACCCTCACCCAGAACAAAGTCGCGGTGACCTTTTACAAGTGGAAGCGCCTTGTCTCCCTCCAGACCAATTTATCAACCTCCCTTTCACTCCCGGAGGCCAGGCAGCGCTGCCAAGGGCGGGCGGGCGGGGGATGAGGAGGCCTGGCTGGTGCTTCTCCCCGCGGACACCCAGGGGTCACGGGCTGTGCGTGGCGGTGGGAAGGGAAGGGACTGGCCCGGAAGATCCAGCCAGGTGCTGGCCAGGGAGGACAGGGTCTGAGGGTGGCTGAGCCTGGGAGGGGGGCCCAAACCACTCCCCTGGTCTCCTTCAGGCCCCAAGGAACCGTGGGTGCAAAGGCTGAGCCAGATGCAATAGCCCGAGCCCCAGGAGGGCCTCTGGGACCCCGGGCGACTGCTCCTGGGCTTGCCCCCCCCACCTCCTAGGGCGGGGGCTAGGCAGGGAGGAGAGGCTGCCGGGGCCAGACCTCAGGCACGTGAGCACAGAGAGCCCTTGGGGCTGAGGACTTGGCCAAGAGCCCCTTTCTAGAAGGTGCCATGTGCTTGGTTCACACGGTGAAGAAGTGCTGGAGGCCAAGAGCAGGGGGTGGTCCAGCCCCAGGTGTGCGACCTCCCATGCTTCCCCTCCGGAGGGCACCCCAAGGGACCCGCCCCCTTTCTGACGTCGGAGCTTTCAGAGGTGACTGACATCGGAGCATCGGTGCTTGGGCCCTCGCCTCCTGTCATCTCTCGTCTCCAGGGAATTGGAGGCTCCAGGCCTTGGGGCAGCTGGGGGAGAGCCCGCAGCTCCTCGGGACACCCGGGTTCACCTGGGTGCCGGCTCCCCCAAACTAACGATGGCACCGCCCCAAGTTCGCCTCTTCCCAGAGGCTGAGGGCACCTGTCCAGCCGGGAGACCCCGCGGGGACGGCTGCCCGGGGGAGGGGACCCTGTGCTGCCCAGGCTCGGCCCGAGGTCCCCCGCGAGGGCGGCTTTCCGAATGGAGGGGGCTCTTCCCTGCACTGAGGCAGGGCCTTGGGGGCGGGTCTTTGGGGCGTGGCCGAGCCCCAGGGCCGGAGCCCTTGGTCAGCTTCCCCTGAGACCGAGGAGGGGGAAGGAGACACCTTGCCGTCGTCCGTGGGTCTGAGGGCCCAGCTCCAGCCTCCCCGACCCCGGCTGCTGAAATGTTCACGTCACGGGTGGGGATGGTGCGTGGGTAGAGGGGCAGCTCGGGCTCAGGACACTGGGCCGAGACCCCCGCGCACTGTCCCGTCTCTGGGCCTCAGTTTCCCCACTTGTTAAGCAAGAGGGTTGAAGCGAATCGTCCTGAAGGCACCCCCAAGGCTGGCCCGTCCCTGGACCCTCGGTCTTTAAGGGGAGACTTTCATCCGTGAGGTCTGGACTGTCGGACGGTACGTCCCCAGACTTGGCTGTGGTCTGTCCCTTCGGAAGTTGTGTTCCCCGAGACCGGCGCCCTCATCTCTGATGAGCTCTCTGTCGCCGGGGTCACCGATAAACGGAAGCTCCTGTCGGCCGCCTCCTGCCGGACGCCCGGGACCTGTGCCTGGCGTGTCCGCTGCGTTTCTCCAGGAACCTGCGCAGAAGGGGGCGCCGGGGCCTCCGGCAGCGAGTCCCACGCGGTCCCTCCGACGCCTGGACGGGGGTTTGAGGAGTGAGACGGCGCTTTGAGAACAAGGACGTCGCTGCCAACTAACCTCAGCGAGTTCTCATTCGACAGCAGCTTTCGAGCAGGCTGATTAGGGGGCAGCCGGGCCGTGAGAGGGGCTGCAGGCAGCGCCGGTCACAGCGCGAGGAAGGCGGGCGGAGCCGGGTCCCCGAGATGCCCCTCGGACACGGACTCGGCGCCCTGCAGTCAGGGGCCAGGGGTCCCACCCGGGGTGTCGGCAGGGCCGCGGGGAGCCGGACATCGCTGGCTCGTGGACACCTCACCCCAAGATCTCAGCCGTCACCCCCACCTGCCCGCTGCGCCCCTCTCTGAGAGGACGGGCCAGTCCTGCTGGGTGAGGACCACCCCCTGCAGTGCGACCTCCTCTAACCAGTCACCCCGCAGCACCCCGGTTTCCACATCGGTCCGATCAGCAATTCACCCCCAGCTGGTCCCCTTAGAGATCGAACACCAGCCGGGTCATTGCCAGGCATTGGGCTGGCCCACCTGGCCCTGCCTGGGGTGCCGGCCCCTCTCCGGGCCGCGGGCACCCGGAGGGAGGAGTCAGGACTGGGAGCGCGGGCCGCAGAGACCAGGGGGGTTAGCTAACGGAGGGGATTCGAGCCACCTTAACGGGAAGAGACTTTTAGGGTTCGCACTAGCCGCCAATTCCCCCATTTCCCACGTGAAGGTGGCAGCAGGGAAACGAACGGAATCGGAATTGGCCTGGTCACCCCTCGCCATGGCCTCCTGGGTGAGTGAGCCTGAACGCCACCTGCCGGCTTTGACACGGGTTCTTCAAGCGGGAAAAATCAGGGGCAAAATGTAGGGGTAGAGCAAGGTCGCGTGGACACCAGAGGGAGAAGTGGTCACCAGGACACGGCAGCGACAGACGCCATGCCAAGCCCACGGTCCGAGGAAGAAGCGGGAGACAGGGACCCCCACACGCCGGCGCCCCGATGCCGCCCGTCCCAGGTCCGGAGGAAAGCGTGGCTCCCTTCACAACCTCAGAGGCCGGCTGTCCAGCCACGTCCAGGCGTCTTATCTCCCGCAAGTGGGGCGGGCACGGAGGGAAGGCGGTGTGGACCCGCGCTCCGCAGGCGGGGAAGGCCGCCCGGCCTGGCCTGTGCCCCGGCTCAGGGGTGCACAGGCCGAAGGCCGAGGAGTCCAGTCCCAAAGGCAACAGTGGAAAGTGGGTGATGCCGGAAGAGAGTGGGGGGCCATGGGGCCCTGTGGGCGGCTAATTGGAGTACGGCCGGGCGTGGGGGACAGGCGGGCGCCCAGACAATGCACTTGGGGCCTGGAGTCGGGAAGCGGGACTGTTATGGAATGAGGGGGAGCCAGCACCCCCGAAGGAGGAGAGGAGGAGGGGAAGCTGCGGGCACAATGCGGCCTAAGCCGGCCATTCACCCGGGAAAGGCGCTTCCTCCTCTCCCGGGCGGGAGGCGGCTCCCTTTTGTTCCGCGGGGGCGGGCCGCGCTGGGGGGGGCGCTCACCTAGGCTGGGGGGCGGGCGGCATTGAGGCTAATCCCATGCGGGCAGTGGTGACAGCAGACACAATCGCACAGCACACAGCCGGGCTCCCGGGAGCCCCTCCGCCTTCACGAGCCCGCGGCCCAGCAGGCCTGACCCCCGCTTCCCGCCAGGCCATCCAACCGCTTCCTCTCCACTGGACACGCAATTTTCTGGGCGCTCAGGGGCCCAGGCGCCAGCGAGAGGCCTAGCCCGGTAGCTGGATGAGAGAATGATGTTTCTGGAAGCAGCAATAAAACCCCATAAAACACAGACATGGGCCAGCCGGCAACCTGCCCAGACCAAAAAAAAGTGTGTGGAGGGGGCCGGGGGGGGAGAGGGAGGGGGGCGATACAGGTTCCATAAAACATAAACACCAGCCCAAGCACTGTGCTCAGTGAGTTCACGCGTTAATTGATCCTCCAGGTGAGGCCTCCTAACCCAGCTTTAACGGAGCACGAGGTGAGGACGGAGGCGGCCTCTGGTTGTGGGCAGCTGGGCAGCGTGTGCAGAGGCAGGGGACGGAGGTGGGGTCTGGGCGCTCCCGGGGGCCCCAGGATGGGCGTTCCTGGCTGGCCCTCTGCCCCCAGTAAGTGCTGACTCAGTACTAGGGGGCCACCACAGGGAGGGGACCGGCCACCCCTCCGTCCGCTGCGCCGCTCAGACCCTCCTGTCGGACCCGAATGCCAATGGGTTCAGGGGCCCGTAGGACCTCCCGGAGGCGGAAGCGAGGCACCGCCCCCCGCTTTCCTAGCCAGGGTCTTGCTGGAGGGGGGAGGCCGGCACCAGCCCACTGACCACCCTGGCCGGGACCCGCCATCCCTGCACCCCCGAGGGCCCCGCAGGGCTGTGGTCAGAACGGGAGGGGCCCAGGTGTGCACCCGCCTGTGGGAGCTCTGGGGATGGGAAGGTGCTTGGATGGCGCCGTGGCTTTGTTTCCGGGTGTCCCTGGGGAGTCTGGCTCTGCCACTGCCCTCGGGGGCCACATGACCCTCCTGTCCACGGGGCCCAGGCCTGCCGGGTGCCCCCAGGAGGAAAGCCTGCAGGGCGGGCACAGACCTCTGTCCTTGGGGGTGACAAGCACATATGTTTGCAACGAGGAGTCCCTGTCGGGGCGCCGGGGGTCCTGTGGGGTGTCTGGCAAGGGGAAGCGAGTGACCTCTTATAGGGCCGCCCACAGTCCATCCCCAGCCGGCAGGTGCCTGACCCCCAGGGGTCCTCGGGCCTCGGGGGCGGAGACCTGAGTGTTCATGCTGTGCAGGTGCATGGTTACTTCCTCGAGGACCGTGACCCTGTCTCCTGAACAGTAGCCAGGAAAGCGCTGGCGGGCGGGCGGGCAGAGGGATGGGAGCTCGGGATGCAGCCTGGTGCCCGGTCAGGGGAACCCGCCTTACAAATAAGCGTCCCCAGAAACGAAGTTTGGGGAGTGAATTTTGAAACACGCTGTGGCCTCACACACGCCCCGTCACAGAGAGGAGGGCAAGGGAAGCATCGCTGGTCTCCTCTCCGAGGGGAGCGCCACATGGGGCCCCGGACGTCCACGCACCTGCCTGTCCCACCCACCGAGCGCCTGCGGCCAGGAAGGGGGGAGCAGCCAGCGGGACACAAGGGAGAGGGAGCCCAAAGCCAGGCCCTGAAGGGTGGTCGCCGGGCAGAGGAGCCTCCCAGGCAGGTGGCCTCATCCACGCTGGCCCGTGCGCCAGCTCCGCCTCCAAAGGACTTCCCAAGCCCGGCCGCGTGGTTCATGGGTGAGCGTCGACCTATGAATCAGGAGGTCAGGGTTCAATTCCCGGTCAGGGCACAGGCCCGGGTTGCAGGCTCAGTCCCCAGTGTGGGGCGTGCAGGAGGCAGCTGATCCATGATTCTCTCTCATCATTGATGTTTCTCTCCCTCTCCTTCTCCCTTCCTCTCTGAAATCAACAAAAAAAAGTTTATTAAAAAAGAGAGAGAGAAAAGAATTTCCCAGAGGAGTTCCAGCCCGAAGCTGTTTATCCCTTTTTATGACTTAGAAAGAAATTTGCAACTACCAAGTGGGAGGTCACTTAATTAATTCCATGACTTCACGTGTCCGCTCACGGTAGCGACACGTGACGCTCTGTCCTGGCGAGGCCAGGGCACGTCACCGGCAGCGTCCAGGAGGCAGCCGCGTGCACCTTCGTTCAGAGCCGGGCCGCGTGACGCCAGGGAGGAGCTGATGGGGGGGTCGTCCCCGTAGACTGAGTTACCCTGTAGGTGTGAGCAGCGGCGGCCGGAGTCCCTCGCGCCATTCCCTGGCCCGATGGCAGGGCGGTCCCCAGACCGTGTCCACCGCGCTGGACTTGGGTCCTGGCTGCGCTCTGTGTCCGCGGGGTGGCCCTGAAGCAGTGACCCCACTGTGCCATGCCCCAGTGCCTCTGTCCCCGTAGGTCCAGCCCCTCGGGCCGAGGCGTGACTGCAGGAGACTGACCTGGACCCGCCCGCCCGCCCGGGGCCTGCCCAGTGGGGCCGCGTCCAGACAGCTGGTCTGTCTGCGGTCGGGGTGCGTGTGCCTCGCAGTCAGAGTCAGGGTGTCTGCCCCCGGGGGTCACCCTGGGAAGTGGCGGGAAGGCAGGGGTGTACCCCCCACAAAGGCACCTCTGGCTCCTCCGACAGGCGGGCCTGGACTCTGACATGGGCGCTGTCCTGGGCATGGCGGGCATTGGCATGATGGGTGCTGGGCACCCCACCCCGAGCTGGGACACTCAGGAGGCTCCGGGCACGGCCAGATGTCCCCCCCCTGAGAGCACGGGGCTCATGGAGGGGCCGTGACCGCTTCCACGCCTCTTCCTGAGGAGTTGTGTCCTCGAGCCTCTCAGATACGTTGCCCTCAGGTGCCACCCAGGGTCCGGTGTGGCCTGCAGACTCTCACGTGCCCAGTGCTGGCCGTGCCCGGCTCGGCCCTGCCCTGCCCCGGCGTGTAGAGGTCTCCGTATGTGTGTTCCTCGTCCCTCCCGGCGCCAGGAGAGGGACTGATGCGCGTGGCCAGTCCCTTCGTGGGAGGATGGGGTGGCACTGTCGGTGGGCTTGGGGCCAGGCTGCTGGTCTCTTCGCGCAGCCTGCAGCCTGGGCACCACCCCTCCTTTATTCAGAGGGGCAGCCCCGTGGCCCCCCAGATTTGTCCTGAGGCTTCAAGGCTGGTGTCAGGAGACCCAGGAGAGACAGGGGGAGCGGGGTGAGGGGCCGCCTGCCGCGCTGACTGCTCCTCCTCCTCTAGCCTCTGTCCCACCCCGAGGGGCACAGCGTGGGGTGCACCCAGGGGTGGCTGAGCAGGTCCCAGGCCCTTGAGGTACAGCTCGGCCCCCTGCACCCCTGGGGCTGTGGCCCGGAGCGGGCTCAGCACAGGGATCGGGGCGGCCTTCCTGGGCTGAGCACGGCTGTGGCTTCTACCCCAGGACCCCACACGGGGCAGAGGGACTGGGGGCGCAGAAGGGGCCCGGCTCGCTCTTCTGGGACCAGATTCCTGCTCACAGGCACTGGCTCCATTTCCTTATTCAATGTGAAGGTCAGCATTCCGTCAGAGGTGACTGAGTCCCCCCCCCCTCCCCCCCGCCCCCGACCCCTCCCACCCCACCCGTCCGCCTGGGAGGGGGCGGCTATGGACATAGCTCCCCCGGGAGTTCACTCCATTGGGGCACCTTGGATCCCGAAGGAACTCAGAAGGGGGTGTGCTGTGCTCCACGGTGGGGCGGGCGGGGGCCGGGAGGCCATCAGGTGGCGTTTGAATGTCTTAGTCAAAAATATGGGGAAGTTTGGTTCCGGTGACGAGAAAATTAATCATTGACCTGAAGTCTGGGGAGAAAAGGAACAGGAGATAAGGGCCTGAAACAGGCCTCGCTTGGGGCTTGCCAGGCCGGTCACGCTGGAAACCTACGGATTCCAGCAAATGTCCCCCGTCCCATAGCCGCCGTGGCCGACCCCATGCCACAGGCTGTCCTGGCCGCCAGGCCCGCCACGTGATCACAGACAGACGGAGACCGTGGGCCCTCCCCTCTGAAGGTCACGGCCACATCCCCGTGGAGAGCCAGGCAGGCAGCCAGGGCTGGGCGTGGGGTGGCTTTGCTGGGAGCCTCGGTCCCACCTGCACGTCTCAGCGGAAGCCTATAGGTGCAGGTGGAATGTTCTGGAACGCCGAGTCGGGAGCTTGGTCGAGACTGATTTACTGCAAACAGGGCCGACCCCTCTGCTTGGGAGGTGTGCCCTGGCGAGGGACAGCGGAGCCTCAGGCCACCCCACCCCGCAGCCCCGCCTTCAGAATTCTCCAGACCCTGCGAAGGGAGGCCCTGCCGCCGGCCGCCTTCTTGGTCTCCGGGGACACGGGCCTGCGGGGCTGGCATTGGTTCGCACGCCCGTCTGTGGGCAGCGTTCCTGTGCAACGAGAAGGCTCGGTGGCACTTCCGCGGGACGTCTGCCAGAGGCCTGACACCTGAGGCCGTGTCTCGGCTACGACAGTCGGTGACGGTCTACCCGCCCTATTTGAAACGGCACCGCGGTGCCCCCGAGAACAGGACACGCTGAGCAAGTGCCGCGTTTAAGGCGCCGCTGCCAGGAACTGCATGCTGGGCCGCGTCCATTCCACGATGAAGTCCTGTCCTGAGCTTGGGGTGGGGGCGCCCTCAGAGGTGTAGGGCGACACCGACGTGACCCGGCAGAGCTGAGCTGCGACAGATGGGGAAACCGAGGCCCAGAAGGCGGTGCGTCTGTGTGTGACTCTCAGTTCCAATCTCAGTGGCTTCAGCCACACAGAAAGGTGGATAGAATGTTCCCAGGACGTTCCTGGTGCACAGACGCCACAGGCCACATGGAAGGGACTGGAATGAAAGAGAATTTGCCGCGGCGTGTCCCCCCGATAGGCGGGGGAGAGGGTGCGCACCGTTCTCGGCCTCGGGCCGCGTTTGCTGATCTCGCCACTCATTCCACACTTATTCTCCATCCCTGAGTTTACTCACCCCTTAGCTATTTGTCTATTTACTCATTCACTCACTAGGTATTTATTTAATCAATCGCCACACATGTATTTTATTCGCTTGACTGTTTATTAACTTCTATATGTGTTTACTCGCTCATTAGATTTACATGTTTATGTGCTCACTTGGTGAGGGCTGTTTTTTATTAAGTTATTAGCTGTTTATTTGTGGATTCATCCGATTACTTATTCGCTCAGACACCTGCCTGTTCACGCCTCCACTAGACGTGTGGGCTTCCTCCCCCACATGCGCGGGAGGAGCCGTGGGCTTGGGCTGCGTAGACGTGAGGCGCAGGCGGGCCCCAGAGAACAGGCCGCTCGGCTGGAAGCAAAGTCTCTGGTCCAATCGGCGGCTCTGTGGCTCCGCTCGTCCTGCTCTGTGACGTGGGGGACTTGGTGCCCAAGGTCCTGGCCTTGACCTTGGTCTTTCTGGGCGCACACGAGGCCATGTCCGCGGGAGCAGCGCTGGCCGCGTCGGTGCCCGCTGCACGCCCCTGGCCTGTCACTCGGCATGTCAGTCACCAACCAGGCCTGCTTCTTGGAGAACCAATGTGCAGGCAGTGGCCCAGGCGCCTGAACCCTGCGGGGGCCTTGCGTGTGCGTGCAGGGGGCCTTCCATGTGCAGGCCGAGGGCCTTTCGTGTGCGTGCAAGGGGCCTTCCATGTGCAGGCAGAGGGCCTTGCGTGTGCATACAGGGGGCCTTCCGTGTGCGTGCTGGGGGCCTTTTGCGTGCAGGTCGGGGGCGTTCCATGTGCCTGCAGAGATGCCTTACATGTGTGCACACTGCAGTGCCGTCCATGTGTGCGCCGACCCTGCAACGAGGGCCCGAGCTCAGCCTGCGTGGGGGCGGGTGTGTGTCGCGCCCCTCCCCCCGGTCGCCTCCCTCGCCGCAGAGGGCCATGCGGAGGGAACATGAAAGGGAGACAATGAATAGCTTCCTACCTTGCCTGAGAGCGTCCCAGGGATGGGCTAATCCTGCGCTGCCTTGGCCGTCAGTTTGGGAGTGACAGTAACAAGCCTCCTGAGGCTCCGCTAATTTGCACTCCATTCAGTGGCGCTGAAAACCCTCGGAGCTGCGGAAGGGCCGCTCGGCCTTCAATGGGGGGGACCTGGGAACCAGGCCAGCGTGCACAAAGCCCAAAAGAGCAAATTGGCGGCAGCTTTGTTCCTCCTTCCCTGTCCCTTTCATCGCCTGCACTAGTTAAGCTCCTCATTTGTCCCCGCCGGGGGCTCAGGGCCCGGGTCACCCTCGGGGCTGCCTTTTCAGGTGATCGGGACGCCCCCTGGCCGGGTGCAGCATAGCGAGGTGGGGGCAGGGCGGCCCGAGGTGGGGCCACCAGGGGAATTCTGGGAGCCGGGCCTGGCCAGGCAGGCCTGGACCCCGAGGGTGGCATGAGCCCGAGGCGCCTCCTCCCTCCGACCTCCACGAGGTCTTGGCTGGAGCTCTGCACTTGAATCCTGCAAGGCCACGTCCAGCTCCCGGGTCCCTGGCCCTCGCCACCACCTCACGTCCACATTACGGGCGCTCCGCACCGATTAAGGCCACAGGCGGTCTCTGTGGCTCCCTGTGCCTGCTCTGTCCCTCCACCCCTCCCAGGCCCAGCACTCCATCCTCCCCCTGAAGCTCAGTGTCAAAGGGGCAGGTTTTTGTTTTTTATTTTTTTTAAATATATTTTTATTGATTTCAGACAGGAAGGAAGAGGGAGAGAAAAATAGAAACATCAGTGATGACAGAGAATCACTGATCGGCTGCCTCCTGCACGCCCCCTACTGGGGATCAAGCCTGCAACCTGGCTTGTGCCCCTTGTCGGGACTCAAACCCAGGGCCCTTCAGTCCGCAGGCCAACGCTCTATCCACTGAGCCACGCCAGTTGGGCAAAGGGGCAGTTTGTAAGTGTCCACAGGGTCAGGCAACCTGGCCCTCTTTCCTGGGACAGGGCCCTGAGCGTTTGCTGTGTTGCTTTTATTGGGGACCCTTGGGGGGGGGGGGGG
>JAWPEG010064501.1:1657010-1684458 GCA_035771395.1 Myotis vivesi
CCCCCCCCCCCCCCCCCGGCCCCAGCACTATTTTAAACAAGTTTTTGTTTTTAAATACATTTTCATTGGTTTCAGAGAGGAAGGGAGGGGAAGAGAGAGAGAGAAACATCAATGATGAGAGAGAATCATTGACCGGCTGCCTCCTGCAGGCCCCACACTGGGGACTGAACCCGCAACCCGGGCCTGTGCCCTGACCAGGAATCGAACCGTGACCTCCTGGTTCCTAGGTCAACGCCCAGCCCCTGAGCCCCGCCGGCCGGGCCCTCAGCACCCTCCCAGCAGAGCCGTGTGCGGGGCCTCGGAGGGCGCTGCCTGCGAAAGGATGGGGAACCCCATCCGCCTGCCACGTGCTTCCCGGGAAGGCCTCGCGCGGGGTTCCCATCCCACGCCACGGCAGCCCCGAGTGGGCCAGAAAGGAAACACTCAGCCAAACACCGCCTCGCAGGCCCGGGCAGGTCAACGGCAGGACCTTCCGCCGCGGGGAGGGTCAGCCCCTTCCCAGGTCTTCGTGAGTCAAACATGGCAAGTCCAGCGAGGCATGGAGAGCCCGCTTCCTGCTTAGTTTGCTGCCACCACAGCTCCAGCGATGCTGTCGGGAGGGGGGCCCGCGAGTCCGGAAGGGGGGCCCATTTGTCCGCTCAGCTGTTGTAGTTGTAACACTGTGAGGGCTGTAATTTGCCACCCAGGCCTGGGAAGCCACAGGTGCTGGGCTGGGCTGGGCACGGCGTCTCCGCCTGGGGGACTGGCTGTGTGTCCCCTTCTCCCCTGGAGTGTGTTCCCTTCCCTCGGGGCAGCATCGGAAGGTGCCCGGCTGTGTGCTGGGCCCGAGGAAAGGCCGTGCCCGTCAATGTGCTGATTGACAGGTGGCGGCTGGCTCATGAGGTGCTCTGGGCACGTCACGCGTGTCTCCGCAGGACACCGGGGGAAGGCTTGACGAGACCGCTAGGGAGCAGGGTGACTGAGCCTGCCCACAGTCAAGGTCACAGCCAGGGCTGCAGCCAGAGGACTCGCCAGGCCATGCAGGTGCCCTCCAGGCGCCCTCACTGCCCCCCCTTAATCCTGCAAGTCCAGATCACTATCGGGGCGCTCGGCCTGGGACATTAACTCGGAAGCACGCGGGCGGAGGGAGTGGCGGGAGCGCCGCACAGAACGGCTGTGAGCTGCGCCTGACGCGTGTCCGCGCCGGTGCGGTCGCCTGGCAGAGACCAGGAGCCCCCTGCTCTCACGCCATCGCGACCCCTTTCCTGGAGGGCACATGGCCCGCCCCAGGGTCAGCACTGGCCAGAGCAGGCGGTGTCTGTGAGCAGTTTATTTCTAAAAGGGGAAGAATGACAAATAGGCCAATGGCTTTCCTGCTCAGACGGGTGCATTTCCTGTTGGACAGAAACCAGAACCTTCTAGACCTGGGGGCCTGGCACACCTGGAACCTCCCAGTGTCTTCTCGCCTCCAGGCCAAAGGGATGCCTTTCGGGCCACAGGCAGCTCCTCAGAGCTGGTTTCCAAGGGCGAGCGCTGGTCAGACCCGCGGGCCCCAGAACCACCCCTGGCAGGGGCGCCCATACAGCGCCCTGTAGGGCAAGAACAGCTTCACCCAAAGCGCCGGCATCTTTGGGGGCGATGCCATCTCCGCGCTGGGCCGGGTGCCTGGTCCCGGCTGGCATTTCCCACATCAGATACCGTGACCTTAGCTGGGAGCCGCGGCCCGAGCGAGCCCTGCTGGTGGATGCGGGCTCTTCCACTGGCGGGTCACGAGACACTGCCGTGATGCTCTGAGCATCCCCCCCAAACCTCCCCTTGGAGCCCCCCGGTCCCAGAGGCCCATAGCAGCAGCCGGAGACAGGGCCTGTGTAGACGGTTTATGTGCCCAGTGGCTGAAGGTGTTCACGTCAGCTGACCTGGCTGTCATCACAGGGCCATTTCAAGACACGGTCCGGCCCGGCCGGCGTGCCTCATGGTTGAGCGTCGACCTATGAACCAGGAGGTCATGGCTGGATTCCCGGTCAGGGCACAGGCCCGGGTTGTGGGCTCCATCCCCAGCAGGGGGCGTGCAGGAGGTAGCCGCCGATCAATGATTCTCTCTCATCACTGATGTTTCTATCGCTCTCTCCCTCTCCCTTCCTCCCTGAAATCAATCAAAATATGTTTTAAAAAAACAACACAAATACCATCCCGTGTGCTGACCTGTTCCCTCCATTGGTCAGCCCTGAGCTCGGGCGGAGGTTTCGATGGCGACCAAAGGGACATCGGAAAGACAGTCTGCCTCCCGGAAGTGTGTGTGGTGAGGCCAGCGCTGGGCCCGGCTGCCGTGTCCCACTAGCAGCATCATTCCGGCAAGACCCCGCCCGCGCCCTTGACCGGGGGCAGAGCACTTGAGAAGCGTGCCCCCAGCTCGGGGGCCGGGACTCTCCATCCCTCTGCCCAGCGGATGCCGGGGACATGGACCCCTTCCCGTGCCCATCCCTGGCGCTGGTGGCTTCGGGCCCAGCTCTTCCCCCTCTGCCCTTTCCCACTGGGCGTGGAGCGGTGGCCTGGCCTTCTCGCTGCCAGCCCTGCCCTCTGCCTCGGATGCCCTCGGGCCCCTGGCTCCCCCTCGGCTCTCACAGATTCTGCCCGTGTCCGCACCCTCATTAATCAACGTCAAGCACGACATGGCAACAAGGGCGGCATTCTTCCGCGCCCCCGCGCCTCCACATCCCATTGTCCCGCGACTCTGATGGCAGGGGAACAGCCCGGCCGCACATAAAAGAGATGAGACAAAAATGAAAAGAATCGCGGGAGCAAAAAGACGCGGCATTTCCCCCGAAACACTCGAATAAATGCCCGGCAATGATAATTTAAATTATTCATACATTTATGAAAACATCCATTGAAGCGCCGAGTGTATGAAGCTCTTTGTCTGTCTGTCCTTGTCCCTTGTTTGGGATTAATCTTTACTGTAACCCGGGCCGGCCGGGCCCGCGCACAAAGGCCACACTCTCTTTCCCTGGGAAAAATGTGCCGGCCGGGCCCGGGGAAGAGCCGGGGGATTGTGCTGAGGTGGCAGTCGCCAGGCCCTCCCGGCGCTGGACGGGCGACGTCCCAATAGTGTCCAAGGAACAAAAAGCCCGAGTGGTTCTCACGTCTGCATGGGGCAGTGACACGCGGTGCCTGGAGGCCGCAGGGAGCAGGCGTGCGGTGCCTGCAGCCCCGCCCCTCGGAGGGAGCATCCCAGCCTCCTCCACGTGAGGGCGGGAGGGCCCTGGGGGGGGCTGGCTCTGCCCCGGGGCCTGCGTTTCAGGGGGTCGTGCGGCCCAGCGGCGCTCCTGGGTGGCTGCCTGGGGCCTAGGTGGGCGGCTCAGGCTAGCCCGGCCGGCGCGGCTCAGTGGTTGAACGTCGGCCTATGAACCAGGAGGTCAGGGTTCGATTCCTGGTCAGGGCACATGCTCAGGCTGTGGGCTCGATCCCCAGGGTGGGGTATGAAGGAGGCAGCCAATCGGTGATTCTCTCTCATCATGGATGATCCTCTCTCTCCCTCTCCCTTTCTCTCTGACATCAATGAAAATGTATTAAAAAAAGAAGGCTCAGGCTGGAACCTGAAGGCCAAGGACATTTACTTTTTATTTTCTCTTTGTTATTCCTCACCCAAGGGTATTTTTTCCATTGACTTTCAGAGAGAGTGGAAGAGAGAGCGAACGACAGAGAGAAACATCGATGTGAGAGAAACACATTGATGGGTTGCCTCCTGCACACGCCCCAACCAGGGGCAACCATGGTAGGTGCCCTTGACCGGAATCAAACCCAGGACCCTTCAGTCCGCAGGCCGACGCTCTGTCCATTGAGCCACACTGGCCAGGGCCAAAGACATTGAAATCACCCTCCATGTCACTCAGGGAGGGACAGTGGCCTGGCCATCAGCGCAGTGGGCTGGAGCCCACAGGTGGCGCGTGGTCAGTCCACTGTCGCCCCCACCCCGCCACCCAGCACCTTCCTGCCCTTTCCCGGGGCCACCGCTGTCCTGACAGCCCGAGGCCCTGCCTGGGAGGTGCTGGGTGCCTCCGTGCCGATAAACTCGGGTCCCGCTCTGTTCCTGATCGGAATGTGCAGGGGCAGAAGGAGGAGCCAGGACGGTCGTTTCTATGGAGTGAGCCGCGTCCCATGCTCCCGGGCCCGGTGGGGTGACTTCCTAAGCCGGTTCTAAAGCGGGAGGAAGAGGTCCAGCGTGGACCTGCCCCTGCTGTGGCTTCAAAGGTGGTAGGCAGCCGGGCAGCCGTGTCTTCTCGCTGGAAATGACTCAGAACCGCCCTGGCTCCAGAGCCCGCGGGCAGCTCCTGGCTCGGCTTCGCGTGGGGGCCTCTGGGTGTGGCGTTGGGGACACGGGCGGCCGGGGGCTCTCTTGGTCCGGACCACCCTGCAGCAGCCTGCCGACCTATGTGTGTGGAATGGAGCTGGATCCGGGGCCGGCCGCCTGCTGGCTGGATTCATGGCCCGCCGGTTGAGGCCGGGTCAGGGCCCGAGGAAGGCCGCTCCTGGGCCAGGACGGACGTGGGCCCCTTGGGGGGGCTGCCGCGCAGACAGGCCACGTGGGAACTTGGCCGGGACTGGAGGGTGCGTCCCAAGCAGGAACAGGGGGAGGATTTCAGGACTCCAGCTTCCAGAGCAAAGCGTTGCCATTGATGTCCCTGCCCTGGTCACACCCCACCCACCCCCACCCCCACCCCCACCCCTGCGCAGCTCATCCTGAGAGTCTGTCTTTTTGGAAGCGTTCTCGAGGGACTCGGCTGGTTTCAAGTTCTGGCAAGTTCCATTGGGGAGCGGCCAAGATGCCCGCTCTTCTGCCCAGAAGTATCGGGGATACCACCTGCACGCCACTCCGTTCCCCACGGCCACCCCCCAGGCCAGGTGTCGGGGCCGCTGGACTGGACCCCCTGTCCCTCCCCCGTCGCCTCCCTCTGCCTCCGCCACCGACGGTGGGGTCTGGGAAGGTAGCCAAATGCCGCCGAGGACACCACGGCAATAAATCATCTCTCGTCCCACATCTGCAGGCCCCGGCTGCCCCTCACTGCCGCTGACCCCCCACCCCGGCCCTCGGACAAAACTCCTATTGTCATGGCCAAGGAAGAAGCCTCAGGCTCCCACTCACAAAGGCCTCGGGGCCAAGGCATGGACTGCGGAGGGAGGCTGGGCCCCGCGGGGGGCCGGCACGCTCTTTCTTCCTCCCTGGTTCACACTTTGCCTCTCTCGTGGGGGTCCCCCGAAGCCTTTCATTCGGCTTCATATTCACATAAAGACATCAAGAGAGAAAACCGCAGAAGGAATTATTAGGCATGGCTGTCACACGCTTTATCGGGGAAGGAGGGCGCAGTCTAACCCTTTCCGCGCTGGCCCAGCGGGGCGTTCCCGGGAGACCCCGGGCGTCGGGAGGGGCCCCGGTCGGCTCGGCACCCACGCACGCTCACGCAGGCGCACAGGTGGGTGTGTGCGTGGGTGCCGAGAAGCCGGTTTCCAAATTGCTGCACTTAACCCGGAGCTGCTGGGCCACTGGCTCAGGGCGGGCACGGCCCTCCCTGTGGTTCTTTCTTCCTTTGCTCCAGTCGGCAGGGGCCCGGCCCCTCACCCAGGCCCGGGCGGCTTTTCCACCCTCGGAGCCGAGAGGCGGCTGGAATGGAAAGTGCCGGGAGGCCAGAGGGCCTGCCTCCTCCCGGCGGGCGCAGCTGGCAGGGGCGGGCAGGGACTCAGAAATCAGATAACACAGCTGCTTTTGCAGACTGTTCTGTGCTGAACGGCATGGGCCGCCCTTGGCCGTTAACCCCTGGCTTCCTGCTCCCTCTCTCCTCGCAGGGCTGCCTCGTCAGGTGCCCCTGCCAGGGCTGCCACCTGCCTGGCCTGGCGGCATTTGGAGGGCGCACCGTGGCCACCGCCCGGCTCCTGCGGAGGAGGGGCGGCGGACGGGGGACGCAGGCCTCAGGGGAGCTGCAACTGGGGGGAGAGCCGGGGGCAGGCACCCAGCCACCAGCCGGCCCTGCAGAATCCGTGCTGCGGGTCACCCCAGGGTGCGTGGCGCCCTCAGATGCGCGGAAACCGAAAACCGCATGCCGACGAACGGCTCCCTCGGCAAACATTTTTATTTCCAATTAGCGGGAGAAAAATTGCTAATTTGCTGCCGTTGGACCAGGCTGACGTCTCAATCTGCGGAGTGTCAGGGCCGTGAAAGGAGCCGCCTCACACTGGGCCGCCGAGCGGGGCTCTGTAAAGAGGGTCAGGGCAGCGGGCCCAGAAACCAGATTGCCGGCCACGGTGCTGAATGGCTCACACAGACGCGCATTGTCTGCCATGCCAGCTCCCGAGGGCCCGCAGCTCATTCTCCCCGGAGGACAGGCGGGGGAAGGGTCCGAGCGTGGGAGGGAGCGCGGCCGCAGGCCTTTGTCGGGGCAGGGCCGGGGACGCACAGGAGCGGCGGGAGCCGGTTAATGATTGCCCGGGCCTGTCTGCGCCACCGGGAACAGGACAATAAAGCGCTCCCAGAGCCCGGCCGAGGCTCTGCACCCGGCAGATCCAGAACCAGATAATGTCCCCTGGCAGTTAATGACTGAACAGGCCCGGGACAGGGCGCCCGGACACGGCTCCTTAAGGCGACCAGGACCGCCCGTGCCCGCTGCCTCCCGACGGCTCCCCAGCAGCTGATGAGGGGGGGTCCCTCCTTGAAACTCGGGCACTGGGTCCCCAGGGCGAGCGAGCCTACAGGGCGCCTCCGGGAAAAGCAGGTGTGCTCCGGCCTTGAGGTCCGGTCACAGAGTCGGCGCTAGAACAGGACACTCGAAGGGGCGGCCCCGCGGGCCACAGACGTTTGGCGCGGAGGCAATAATGAGCCTCCCTGCAACCCAGTGACCACGGCACCTCAGGCGGTGAGAGCCCGACGGAGCCCGAGGACAGCGGTGCCTCCTCCCCAGACCGAGCTCCTCCCCAGCAGACATTCATTACAGCCCCCGCGAGCCGGATGCACACCCCCCCCACCCCCGTCCCTGCGCCCAGCCCACGCGGCTCCCCAGCTTCAGGCCTCCCCTGCCCGTCCTCGCTGGCGGTGGACCAGCTCCAGCAGCGCCCAGGACGGCTCAGGATCGGCACACTCGCGGGTGGGCTGAGCTCGCCGGACCTGCCACCGGCACAGGGCCCCAGGGGCACCCACTCCACCTCCCTCAGATCCTGCCGTCTCCCCAGCTGCCCGGGGCTCTCCTGTGCCAGGGCTGGTGGCCTTAGAACGGTCCAGAGGCCCGGCCTGGGCAGCAACTCCGATGGATGGAGGCCTGCGGCAGCCAGGCCAACAAGAGGGCAGAGATGAAGCCGCCCTGAGTGGGGCAGGTGCCTCCCGTGACCTCTTAGACACAGCCTGGTCGGGACAGACAGCCCGCTCGGCCAGGCCAGGCCTGGGAAGCCACCACCAGCCCAGCGAAGCTGGCACCAGTCAGCCACTCAGCCTGCAGGGGGCAGAGCGCCCACGCCTCCAGGCAGACCCTGGCTGGGGAGCAGGCCTCTTACAACCAGGACGGTCTGTTAGTCAGGGGCCTGGGCCTCGGGCAGGGGTCTGGCCACTGCTGACGTCTGCTTTAGACCCGCATGTGCCCCCTGGCGTGGAGGGAGCCGGAGCACGTGCAGCAGGGCCCGCTGCCTGTGTCGCTCTGACCCCTAAGGAAACAGCCTCCACTCTAAGGAGGCAGCGGCCTGGACGCGGACCCTCCGGTGCTGGAGCCGTCTGCTGCTGTGTGGCCTCAGACAAGTCACTTAACCTCTCTGAGCCTCTGCCTCAGAGGAACGGCGACGACCGAACTGGATAATGTATGTGGGACTTTCCTTGCACCGGGCGAAGAGCTGCCGGATGTGTTGTCTTTGTGCAAATGAGGGAAGAATGCCCGAGCCTGCATTGTGGGGACCCTTTGTCTCGAGTGGGCCAGTCTATAAGCACTGTATTTTCCTCCGGAAAAATAAAGAGCTACTGCCCAGGCCATCAATCACGGGAAAGACGGGCCCCCGGTGCACAATGCGCGCGCACTGTTCCCAAGGAGCCGGGCACCGTGGGCATCTTGCATCCGGCCCCTTCCTGCTCGGCCCCGAGCTGTGCGGAGCCTGGGTGCCAGGCAACACACGCGCTCACATACATGCGCACATGGGGAGAATGCAGTGTGCACACCTGTGCACACGTGTGTGCGCACACACGCACGCCAGCATGGAGACAAACATGCACCCATGTGCGTGCACCCACATGCACACATAAGGGTAATGCTGTGTGCACAGCTGTACACATGTTCACATGCACACATGTGAACAGAGA
Organism: Myotis vivesi; assembly: GCA_035771395.1. NCBI lineage: Eukaryota > Metazoa > Chordata > Mammalia > Chiroptera > Vespertilionidae > Myotis > Myotis vivesi. The sequence goes on from JAWPEG010064501.1 coordinate 1,665,313, forward strand.
GGGGTGCACCCACGTGCACACAGAAATCCCTCCTGGGGCAGTTCCTCCTCTCCTGCTGAGGCCAGAACCTCGAGTTTCCGGGTCTGGAGAGTTTACAGGAAAAGCCGGGAGGGCAGAGCACGGGCAGGAAACAGGACGCTGTCACTCCTGCTCCTGGACCCCGAGCGCCCAGGACACCGCAGAGGCCCTTCCCCCGGTGCCGGTGCTGGAGCCGGATGAGAGCAAGGCATGGCTGTCACAGGGCCTGCACCACAGCCCCGCCTCATGTCAGGTGCCGTCGGCCCACCCCCCACAGAGCAAACAGCGGGGAAGCTGGCAGCAGAGAGCACACTGCCTGCAGGAGCAGCTGCCCGCCCGCCCCTGCTCTGGAGGCTCCGGCCTGCAGCGCCTTCGTCAGGCCCCACGCAGCCCGGGCTGGTGCCACTGCCCCGGAAAGGCCCCCGCCCCCCCATGGGGTGGGTCTCAGCCGCCTTCAGCCATCCCTGCGTTCCTGGCGGCTTCAGCTGGCCCTGGTGTGGAGGCGCTGGCGCCTCTGGACCCTGCGACAGGCCTCGCTCTCCGCCACCACGCAGGCCAGGGCGGGGCCCGCTCTCCAGCTTGGCTGAGCTCCAGGATCACCGGACGTGCGGGGCCCTCCCCCGCCCCCTTGACGAGACCCAGCTGGGCCTGGGCACCGGCATTCTGCAGAGCCCAGGAGGTTTCCAGCGCCGCCCGGCCGAGGACAGTGGGTGGGGAATGGGACTGGGGCGCCTGCCTGCGCTGTGGCTGCCTCCGCCTGCGAGTCCCAGGCTGATGTTCGGGCGTTTTGCAGCCAAAGGAGACGGCGCAGCCTGCCCACCGCCATCGCGGCCTGTGGCTGCAGACTCTCAAAAGGGGCCCAGGCTGCTTAAGGGACGTTCAGATTGGCCGGGGAAGTCACAACACCAGGGTCTCGGGAGCGAGCGGTGCGGCCGGCTGCGCGGGATCACCTGCCCACAGGCGAGCCGCATCTGCCTCCACCCGGACGAGGCCCAGCGACCGACCCTCCCTGCTATGCTGCTGGGCGTGACCACAGGAACGGTCCGGCGGCCGTCACCAGGGCCAGCTCCCCAGCGCGGACCATGGAGCCGTATCGATTTTCTCGCAGCCAACGTTTCTTGGGTTTACGACACCTGTTATCTTTGACTAATGGAAGGGACGCTGATGAGTCGAAGTTCATCTTTGGTCTAAGCTCCTGCCACAGTGGGGGGTGAGGGGGATAGGGTAAGGGGGGACACACGCCCACAGATATATGCTCACACCTGGCCCCAGTGCACCCCGCCGCACAGCCATAGTCACGGGAGGTTGTCCGTCTCCTTGCTTTTCTCAACTCGAAATCCTGTGAAAAGACGAAAGAGACGGCCGGCGTCCCACCTGCATCGGGGCTGGACCCCTGCCTCAAACATTAAGATAAAAGGTGCCACTTTGGAAACAGTTCCCCGTAATGGAAAATTCATCGCTGCCATCCACGCCCTGTCTTCGGGGAGGAGGCGGCACGCATCAGCGCTCCGCCCTCAAGCAGACGGTCGATTTCCCCGAAGCTTCAATACCGCGAGGCCGTTTATGGCCCGGGGGCTTATCTGTGGGGCTGGGTGCAGCGGGGCGAGATGAATACCACAGCTTAACCTACGGGGGAAGCACTTGGTGCCTCGCACACAGAAAAGGCAACCTCTTTCATAGTTGAAGGCCGTTGCGTGAAATCCGCCAGAAATAGCTATCACACCCAACATAGAGCCCTGAGTCCCCGCGTCACAGGCGGGCCACAGTGTTCCCCGCCTGCCCCTCTCACAGGCCTGGCCCACCCACCCTGCCACGCTCAGAGCCGCAGCGCCGCCAGCTCGCCTCGTGGAGAGAAACCCTTCCCGGTCTGGGTCACCTTCGACGGGCACACCAGGATTGTGTGCGCGCGTGGCCCTGTGTTAGTCGGTCCTGGGCCCTGCGAGGTGAGGGGTGAGGCCGAGGAGTGGGATAAAAGGCGCCGTGGCCCAGCCGTGTGGCTCAGTGCTTGAGCATCAACCTCTGAACCAGGAGGTCAGGGTTCGCTTCCCGGTCGGGGCACAGGCCCGGGTTGCGGGCTTGATCCCCAGTGTGGGGCGGGCAGGAGGCAGCCGATCCATGATTCTCTCTCATTGTGGATATTTTTCTCTCTCTCTCCCTTCCTCTCTGAAATCAATAAAAAATATATATATATTTTTAAAAAAGGCGCCGTGGGCTACAGAGGACCAGGGAGCCCTGTGCCTCTCGGGAAGACGGCCCCTCACCCCCAGGGTGACCGGGATGCGCCCAGGTGCCCCTGAGCTTGTCCAACAGGAGAGACTCAAATCTCAGATCTTGGGGTGCTTGTCTCCAGAAAATGTGGTCATTCCCATTGGGCACAGCAAGGGGGGCTCTGGCCATGGGGGCTCTGGTCATGGGGGCTTTGGTCATGGGGGCTCCAGCCATGGGGGCTCTGGTCATGGGGGCTTTGGTCATGGGGGCTCCAGCCATGGGGGCTCCGGCCATGGGGGCTCTGGTCATGTGGTGAGTGGTCATGAGGGCTCCGGCCATGGGGGTGAGTGGTCACCTGCTGGGGCAGAACCTCAGAGTAGAAAGCTGGTGGCCGAAGGGCATCATCTTCCCAGCCGGTCTCGGTCACAGGTTTCCGGGCGTTGGGGGCGGGGGTGGCTCCATTAGTTCCGGTTCAGGTCTGTTTGGACTCCATGGACTTGATTTTCAAAAGAGCCTTGAAAATGTTAGCGCTGAAGGTCACACACACTTGGCAAAGCGTGACTCTTCGTTTGGAAGGAAAAAGGCATAAAGGGCATTTGGACACAAAACAGCTCCTTAAAACAGCATTTTGATGAGTTAAGTATAAATAAATCAGAAACACACGGCTTTCATTTCCTTTAAAATACCCGTGGGCTCAAGCACTAGCGGGAAGAGTGCCTGGCAAACGGCGGTTTGGGGCCGTGACAAACCCAAATATTTGGAAGAGGTTTCTGAGATGTTTGCACCCAGGTCTCCTCCTCCACCTTACCTTCCTCCAGCCCCAGCGGCGTCCTCCCCACCATCCGGGTGGATCGTCCGTGTGCGTGTGCGCGCGCACGTATGCACACGTGTGTGCATTCACATGTGTGCGTGTCGTGTGCGGACACACATGCCAGCGCGCCGAGGGAAATCTAAGTAAGCAAGATCTGAAACGAGATGAGGCGCTGAGAGTTAAGGAATCCGAGCTTTATTTTGACGAAGGGGGAAGATGAGAACTTCTTTCCAAGGCATCGAATAAAGGCTCCGTCTGCAGCGGATGCCAGGATGGGGTCGGGCGGCGGCTGCTGCCCGGACATCTGGATTGTGAGCAGGAAATCCAGCTCCGCCCCCAGAAATGTGTGATCCCACAGCGGGGTCGCGGGAGGAGCCAGGGGGTGGGGGGCAGAGGGGTGACACCCAGGACGGTGAGAGACGCTGAGGGCGATGCTCGCCTCGCAGGGACACGTTCCGCGCTGACCTTCCTCTCCCTGAGCCACGAAGCGATGGTGACCGCAGCGGCCGGCTGACCTGGGGAGGGTGGGCGGAGCCAGCAGGTGGACAGGTTCAAGGACACTTTGGTGAAACAGCTGCCCCTTCTCCTGGTAGCTCAGGAGGCGGGGAGGAAGGCGGAGACCTTCCTAATAAAACAAGTGAAAGTCTCTAAAACAAGAGCTCGTCGGTTTGCTGACCCGTGAAGGGGCGGAGAGCTGCTCAGAGTCTCCGAACTCGCTCTGCAGTTTTACAAACTAATAAAACTCGGGGCTCCCACCGAGCGTGCCGGGCCCAGCCTGTTCCCCGGCCGTAACGACCCCCACGGGCGCCTGGCGGACCCCCGGGCCGACCCCTCCAACGGGCCCCTGGCCGGGCCTCCGTGGCGCGTGCTGAGTCTCATCTGGAGCATCGGGCCTGTCTCGCATCTCCGCGGCTCCAACACGTAACTCTGCGCCCAGAGACGTAAACAGAAGGGCTGCCCGGCCACGGCCGCCCAGATGTCCTTCCCCACAGCGTTCCTTCCGGCTCCCGACGAGGAGCAAACTCGCAATCAGTGCTCCGCGCTGGGTGGCGGGGTCTCTGCAGAGCTGGGCTGGGAGGGTTTCATAACAAGGTTCCACTGCCCAGCCTCTCAGCTCAACAGGAAAATAAATATTTCCCCTCCTGATGCCATGGTGCTGCCAGGCCCGGGCGGGAGTGCGGACTCGAGGGAAGCCAAGGCGCGCTGACACGCCACAGGCAAGCCCTGCCCGGCGGGCGGCCGGGGGCCCAGCCAGGAGCCTGGGTCTGCGTCTGGCTCCCGTCTCTTCTCTCAATTGTACGCATTGCTCCAGTCAATGGCCGTGGCCTTTTCTCCTTCAGACCCAGACAGAGCAGAGCCCCAACTCACCCATGACACGGATGCGGTGTCGTTGCTAATTGGACCCGTTAGTGCCAGTTCAGTCAGAACCGGCGCTGGGTGCAAAAAAGGAGGTTCAGACGTTTCATAGCAGGCTGACCCCGGCAGCGGCAGCGCACGCACTGGCCCGCGGACTCTCTCTCCAGGTCTCGGGAGGCCGGTGGTGCTGGGAGCCGGGGACCCTGGGGCTCAGGCTGCCTCACCTGCGAGGGTTTGGCACGCAGACGCGACCCGGTGTCCGGGTGGGGAGCTCAGCCTCGGGAGGAAAGCAGAGCCTGTTACTCCAGTATTTATGGAGGGGCCGCTGGGGAGGCAATGAGGGTCGAGGAGCCGGCCCGCATCCTTGCCGGAGGCCGGCTTAGCTGTCTCACTCGGTGACCCCGTCAGCAACTTGACCTCCCCGGGCCTCCACCACTCAGCTGGAAAATTGGGTAAAAAGATTGTGGTGTCTCAGCCACGAGCCGCCAAGTGGAGGTGCTCCGGGCGGCGACCCCGTGACGGGGACCCGGCTGGGCTGGGGGTCTCTGCGCGCGTAACAGCCAACGGCAAGAGGAGATCAGAGCCGTGGGCCCCCGTCGGACCCCGGACCTGGGATCTAGGGCCCAGCTCCAGGGGCCGCCGTGGTGAAAGGCCAGGGCCAGAGTCCCCGGCTGGCCGCCGACAGTTTCTACCGGGCGCTGTGTCCCGAGTGGACGGGCCGTGGGGACAGCGCTGGGCAGCGTGGATGCAGCACCTCCCACGCCGGCCCTGACACGTGCCCGTCCTGCGCCCCGTGCCCCCGGCCTCAGCTTTCTTCCTCGTCCTGTCCTCCATTTCCACATGTGGCCCCGGTGCCCCAGGATTTACTGCTCCATCCGAGCGAACCCTTTCCACTTGGGGAGCCAAGGCGGGAAGGGCGTGGGAGGCCGTCTGGGCTGCCCCGCGGGTGAATGAACAGGCCGCTCCCGTCCCATTGCACAGGCTCCTGAGGGAAGGGCAGGGCCTGACGGGGCTCCGGGGCGGGTGTGCCTCCATGACCGTGGTGTCCGGGGAGCAAAGGTGACTGCCCGAACCCACAGCCCCAGGAGGGGGATCTGGGACGTGCATGCACATGTGTAGTCACGACTGTTGGACCCGGCGAAGCAGCACAGCCATGGTCGCCGGGAGGAGGGACAGACGCTTGGTGCCTCCCTGAGTCACTCTCTACGGCCGGTGTGAGCCCCAGGCCCAGCAGAGGCCGCCCGGGTTCGAGTGTGACTCTGGTCCTTAGTGAACTTGGGGTGTCCTGACTCAGGACCCTGCCTGCAGCATGGAGTGCCCATGCCCTGGGGCCAGGTCCTCGTCACTGCCCCTTCTCCCCGCCCGCCCTCAGTGGGCACGGTGTCTCCGGGGCGCATCTGCCTCTCTCTACCCCACTCATCTCTCTGTGTCTCTCTGCTCCCTCCATCTCTCTCTACTCCCCCATCTCTCTGCGTCTCCCCCCTCTTTCTGTCTCTCTCTGCCCCCCCCCCGGTGTAGGGCACCTGCCCCCCCACCCCAGGCAGTGGGTGCACAGAGCCTTAGGGGGCTCAGAGCCGGGAAGACCCCAGCTCTCCCCTCCGTGTCAGGAAAGAGCAAATAACTGATGTGGCCCCCCAGCATCTCCCAGCTGCACGGAGAGCGTTTGCGAAGCCCCCTGTGTCCGGGGGTGTTTCTCCGAGGTCACCTTTGCCCGATGCAGGCTGGGCGGACAGCGTCCTGGAGTGTTGACTCCGCAGACCAGCGAGGAGTGGGGGGCGGACCTGAGCTGGGGGTCCCCCGGGGCGCACCCTGCAGGGGCCCGGCCTCCCTGTGTGTCCCCGGCCCCTCTTCCTCCTGCACTAATGGGGGTCATATTCCCCAGCCCATCCCGCAGACCGACAGTGACCGGGTCACGTTAAACCAACTGGCACACGCGAGGCTGATGAGCCGCAGAGGCCCCTCCCCCGTCGGGGCTGCCTCGCCCGGGGACGCGCCTGCTGCCCTCACTGGGCTCAGAGGAGCCTGTTCCATCCTGCTTTCCGGGGTCTGTGCTCCTGAGGCCGGGCCACATCTGGCTGCTGCGGGGACTCCAGGGGAGGGTTGAGGGGCCCCCTCTGCTCAGGACTAGAGAGCGGAGATGAGCAGGTCTGTGCTGGGCTCGACGCCCCGGAGAGCAGCGGGGTCCAGAGCTGGGCTCTCGGGACGGACCGTGAGCTGTTTCCGTCCTTAGACAAGATGTGAGCCTCACGCACGCACACAGTGACGCGTCGAAGAGCACGGGAGGTGGCCCAGCACAAACCCGCCCTGTGCGGAGGCCGGGAAGGTCAGCAGGCCCTTTGGCGTCTGTGTTCTGTTGGGGTTCACGTTCTCTGTGTTCCCGAGGGCGTCCGTGGGGCCAGGACAGGGCCTGCAGGGCTTTCTGCAGCTGTCGGGTCCCCTGCCCCCGTATATCAAGTGCCAGGAGGGCGCACCCTCACCCCTGACCTCCCTCCAGGAGCCCTGGGGGGCCCAGGGCAAGCCCGTGGAATCCAGGCCACCCACCCACCCCCCCCAGGAGATCTGAGCACAGACCCCCTCGGCCTCCAGACCTGCCCCGTGAAGGCCCCTGCCCCCCAGGAAGCCAGACCTCCAGGGGCGTCGAGGGCCTTGAGGAAAGAACTCCAGGGGCGTTTGCAGATTTCCCTCCGGACAGTCCCTCAGGCTTCTCCTCACGGGAAACAAACGGGGGAAGGACAGGAAGTGGAAGGAATGGCGGGACCCAGAGCTTCTGATTCACACGTCCCCTCCTGGGCGACTGCAGCTGTCAGGGATCAGGTGTTCCTGGGGCTCCGCCTTGGCCACGGGTGTCGGCCGACAGTGCAAGCAACCCTCCTGGGACAGAGGAGCCACCTGCCCAGCAAGCCCCCGTTCCTGTGGGGCACAGAGTGAGACCCCGGTGTGGCTCAGTGGATAGAGCATCAGCCTGCTGACCGAAGGGTCCCAGGTTCGATTCTGGTCAAGGGCACGTCCCTCGGTTGCAGGCTCCTCCCCGGCCCGGGCCCTGGTTGGGGCACATGCAGGAGGCAACCCATTGATGTGTCTCTCTCACATTGATGTTTCTCTCTGTCTTTCCCTCTCTCTTCCTTTCTCCCTAAAATCAATGGGAAATATCCTCAGGTGAGGATTAAAACAAACAAAAAAGCCCCAAAACACAAAAAACCACACTCTGCACAGAAGGAGGCCTTGCAACTGGACCGGCCACCCCTCGAGGCACGGAGACACCAACCCGGTCCCCAGGCCCCGGTGTCTGCGTGACCGGCTTGTGCACACCTTAGGGCAGTGATGGCGAACCTTTTGAGCTCGGTGTGTCAGCATTTTGAAAAATCCTAACTTAACTCTGGTGCCGTGTCACATATAGAAATTTTTTGATCTTTGCAACCAGAGTAAAACAAAGACGTATATTTTTGATATTTATTTTATATATTTAAATGCCATTTAACAAAGAAAAATCAACCCCAAAAATGAGTTCGCGTGTCACCTCTGACACGCGTGTCATAGGTTCGCCATCACTGCCTTAGGGTGTCTGTGCCACGTGTGGTCTCTGCCCCACGTCCTTCTGTATTTTACAACCAAAACAGGCCACGGGCTGGTTGCGGGCGCTGACCCCGCCAGGAGCCGGGCCGCGCCGGGCCCTCTGTCCCTCTGTGGCTGTTTGTCAAGCACCCCTGTTACAGGTCCCCCCACGAGGGCTGGGGCTGCACCCAGCGGCCTCAGACACAGGCGCTGCGTCCTCAGTGGCATCAGGACTCGAGTTCCTGTCGGAAATGGGCCGGGCCGTAGCCGTGCGCATCTTCCTCTTCCCCGGAGGGGCCGTGGGCAGTTTGGGGGTGGGGGCATGCCCGGATGGGGGAGCTGGGGCTGTGTGGTCAGCAAGGCGCCGGGGGCTGAGGGGTGCTGCCAGGCCCAGGTGCAAAGCTGGCGGTGATGCCAGTTCCCTGTGCCGCCCCGAGGCCTCGCCCCACCCTCCGAAGGCTCCCGGGGAAGGAGGGTCAGGCTGATACCCTGTCTCAGCCAGCAGGGCTTCCAACACAGGCGGCCTTTGCCGGGTCTGCCGGTCCAGGGCGGCCGGCAGAATTCCCTCTGTTCCTCTCGGCGCTGGAGCCCCAGCTGGACATGCAGAAGGGCCTGGGGTTTGCAGGGAGACAGGAGGGGTGGCGGCGGGGGCAGCAGGAAGCGGGCCACACATGGCTGGGTCCTCCTGGCCCCCCTGCCTGCCCCCCAAAGAGCGGATGCGGCAGGGGTCCCGGCGGCAGCGCCGCGTCACGGACATGTGGTCCCAGGCTGCCGTTCTCACGGCGATCACCGGGATGCCTGGGCACAGCTGTTGCTGTCACTGGGTCCCATTAGAGAGTGTACGGTCCCCTTGGCGGCTCCCGCCTCCCGCCGCCCCACGCACGGTGGTCCCGAGTTAGCACGGCAGCTGTGCCTGGGCCTGGGCACGGGGGCCCCGTCTTCCCTGCAGATGGAAACATTCCTGGGGGAGAAGGCAGCTCCTTTCATCACCGCCCCCCCTTCTCCACATGTAGCCAGGTGTGCGGCGGCCACAGCGCCCCACGCTCCAGCTCGGCCTGTGGGAGTCCCGGCTCTGAGTTCCCGGCTGTGTGACCTGGGCGAGTCGCTCAGCCTCTCTGAGCTCTGCACTCCCAGGCAAGGGGGTCACGAGAGGGTGGGGTGAGCAGTAACAAGACAACCCCACGCGGGCTGTCGTCAGGCGGGAGTGGGATCTGGGTGCTTCCCCTCCCTGGTGGGCAGGTTGGGGGAGAGTGCGTGCGTCCCTGCTGAGGGGGAGGAAGGGGATCATTAGAGGCGAGGGTCAGACGGGCCGGGACTTGGTCAGGAACGGCGTTCTGTCCCCCGGTCATGCCCCCCGGGACCCTGATGATGGGACTGGTGTCCACGTTCCCTCGCCTTCCTGTCCCCACGAGGTGCTGAGCTGCTCGCCGTTTGTAACGGAGTTAGACTCCTTCTGCTTTGAGGTGGGGGGTGGTGATCTCTGACCCTCCCGCCTCCAGATAATCCGAGGGGACCCCAAGCCCCAGCGAGCGGGGTGGGCACATACAGCCCAGGAGGAGCCCGAATCCTGGGGGCGCCAGGAGGCCCCATCTCGGCCTCTGCCCAGCAGCATCCCCGGCTGCGTGCACGTGGGAGCGGCCACGGCTGGGACGCCTGCCCCTGTTCACTTATGATTATTAAAAGTCATCTTAACAAACAGGTGATCAATACGCAGGGGCCAGGGCCAGAGCATTCGTCCGAGTCTGTCAATACCCCGGTTATTGCTATAACCAAATTGGGTTGTGGATAGAAGACAGATCTGTGCACAGCACCAATAATTGACCCCAATGTACGTCCCCGGGAGACCGCAAGGTGCCAAGTCCGCCAGGTCTGCGCGGGGTCGCGGGCGGCGTCCAGGGGGGCTGCCCTCGAGGGGTCCGGGCGGAGTCTGTGCGTGGGACCGGCGGTGCTTTCAGAAGCGACACTCGCCGCCGTGGCCATGGCGGGGGACTTCGTTGTTGCACGAGAGTGAGAGCCCGTCTGGTGTGCGGCTGGGCGGCCGGGCGGCCGATGCTGCCTGTGGTTCAAGCGAGGGGTGTGGGCAGTGCCCCAACGCCCGGGGGTGCACTGGGCGTGGCGGCTCTCGCGAGGGCCGGGCAGTGTTCTGGGGCAGCGGCGGGCCAGGCTGTGCGGGGATACGAGAGAACAGTCTGGAAAGTCCAGCGAGGGCTCCTTCAGGCCATCCTCCGTCCCGTCTCCAAGGGGCCACTGGAGATGGGGGACCTGTGCCCGCGGGCCCTTCCTGGTCCGGCAGCGCCTGGGGCCCCCGGGTCCCTGGGGTGTTGGAGACACGTCCATGGCGGGAGATTCGCAGTTTGCGGTTCATTCTCCGGGTGTGCCCAGGCGCGGCGGGCGCTGGGAGCGGCCGGGGAGTTTGGAAGCCGGGCATGTGGCTGGAGGAGGGAGGGGATGACGGGCAAGGCCGCCAGCAGTGCCCCCAGCTCTGAGCCTCCCATGGTTCGGCCCCGCCCGGCGGCTGAGCCCCGGGAGCACCCACCCTCCCCACTGGGACCCCCTCTGCAGGGTCCGAGCTGCCCACAGCCCCACGGTCCCTGCCGCCCTTTGTGTTTCTCCTCTCGGACCCCAGAGCAGAAGGCAGCTCCGGCACCAGGCCCAGGAACACGCGGCCCCGCGGAACGTTCTCCATGTTTCCGGCACGCGCGTCGGTCCCCCCGCCACCGCGATCCGAGGCCCTGGACACCCGAGCTCCCCTTTCTGCGGCTGAATGTCATGGCTCGTCACGCGTCATCGATGGGAAGTGCCCGTGTCCCCTCCTGTGATGGACGCCACTCCCTCCGGGGCCATTGATCTTCCGGAAGCAGGGCCGGGGGCCATCCCCGGGCGGGTGGGACGCTGGATACACGGCGCCTGGGGACAGGCCTCAGCGCCCAGCACCCTGCCTGGCAGAGCGGGGAGGCAGGAGCCTGGCACAGCCGCTGCCCAGGGTGGAACTGGGCCTTCTCCCGCCTGCTCCTGGTCAGGCCCCCTCCCGCCCTCGCAGCCTGGGCACCAGCACGTGCCTGCGCCCATGAGCAGCTCAGGGTAGAGCCCCCGGGACGAGCTCCCACCGAGGCCGGGACGAGCGGGAGGGTCTGTGGGCTGAGCCCCAGAGGCCTGGCCTGCTCCAGGGGCCCGGGCTGGGTCAGCCACCCCCTCAGAAAGGGGTGACAGGGATGCTGGGAGGCGCCTTGGGTGGGCACTGAGGCCGGGGTGCCCAGTACAGGGAGGAGCCATCTGGTGGGGGAGGGGGAGGGACCAAAGCCTCAGCTGGGAAGGCCCAGCACAGAGGTTGGACGTCTGACTGTCCTACCAGGGGTAACCTGCTCTCTCTCCTCTGGGGGGGGGGCGGGGCAAAGAGTGGGAGTCCTTGCCACCAACCCAGCCCTGGCAGGTGGTCAGCCCCAGCCCTGCCCCCCTGCAGACCCTCCTCCCCGGCCCCCTCGCCCTGTCCTGCCAGCACCATGTCCACATCCTCCCTCAGAGGCCGTGGAGGCTGGTCTGCACACGGACGCCCAGCAGAGCCCCCGGACCTTTCAGCCCCTCGGCCCCGCCCTGCCTCTGGGTGCTGTTTGCCCCGCCCCCTCCCCCATCACAGTCCCCTCCCCACCTCCACACTCTGCTTCTGGATTCCTGCTCCCAGAAGCACCCAGCTGGGGCTCCCTTGCTCCTTGGGGCTCAAGGCACTGAAGGGGTTCACTCCATAGCCTCTGCCCCGCGTACCTAACACACTGGCATCAGTGCTATTGCGGGATTTTTGAAATTTCTGCCAAGCGTCCCCCCCGGCCATGCAGACGCCAGGCGCTCAGCATCTGCGTGGAGACGAGGGTGTGAGGTGCTGCCACCCTGCCCTCTGGGACCGTCCCCCGTGGAGAGGACACCGGGGGCGGGGCCGGGAGCCTGTTCCTCCAGTCTCTCAGGCACCCCTGCCACAGGGGGCCCAGGCCCTGGAGGCCGCAGGGGGCGGGGTTCCAGGCAGAGGGTGCGTGTGCGTGGCCGGAGACGGACCGCCAGTGCACAGAGTGTTCTGGGCACGTCTGGCGGTGGGCACACCGTGCCCAGAGGCTCTGGCTGGAGCAGGGCCTCCCTGGCCAGGAAACAATGGTCTGCCCCCCACGGCTCCCGCGGCCTGGGGAGCCGTCAGGTCCCGCTCCAGCAGGGGGGCCGGGTGGGGTGACGCAGCGAAAGCGGGCAGGAGCCTCCAGCACAGCCCCTGGCGGGTCCCCCCAGCAGCGAGCCCGGGAGTCCCTGTCTGTCACTTGCCCGGGGCTGTGTCCTCGGGTGGGACAGCGGTGTGGGCTCCCGGGGAGGACTCGGGGTGCGTGCCCCTGGCTCCAGGGTCCGGGCGGGAGGCTGGGGAGCACGTGGGGCGGGAGGCAGGCGGTGGAGGGGAGAGGCTGGCTGGGAATGTAAACAGCGGGGAGCCCCGTCCATGGGAGGCCCGTCCCCCCCGGAGGAGCTGGCCCTTCTCGGGCCGCACTGGGCTGTGTAAATATTTTCCTTCGGGTGAGGAGAGAGCCTCCATTCACGGGCAGGCTCACTTGAAAGGCTGAGTATCTGTTTAGGCAGAAAAGCTAAAAACAGTGTCTCAGGCGCCTCTTGAAAAAAATCACTTCTGCAGCTCTGCGCGGCCAAGCGGGTTTTTAATGCGGAAAATAAACAAATCCCGCCGCCCCGCCCAGAGCCCGAGAGTTTGTGTCAACACCAGGGAGCCTTTGCCGTGCAGCCAGCGGCCGGGGTGCCTGAAGCCCTTCGGGGTTCCTGTCCCCGTGGCCGCCAGCGGGAAGGCGCCCAGCTCGCCGCGAGCTCAGGGCGCGGCCCGGCCGGGGAGCCTGGCAGGCCTTCAGGTGCGAGTCCCGGTCGGTCGGAAGGGGCGCCATGTGGCTTGTTTCCGCGACACACCCAGCGGCCCCGGGTGCCCCCAGAGCAGAAGCCCGAGTGCGGAGCCTGGATTTGAACTTGGGTCTTTCCACTTGGCAGCTCCTTGACCTTTGCCCCATGGCCCCGATGCCCCAGCCTGTCTCCTGTCTGTCAGGCAGGGTCAGGGCAGCGCCTGCCCTGATGGGTTGTCCTGAGAAGGAGAGGACAGCCACCTGCGAGGTGCCCGGGACAGGCCCCACCTCGTGGCCCCGTGGCCCCGACAGTGCCCCCCCCATGTCGTCATCATGTCACCATGGCGACCGCTGCCTTCATGATGCAAGTGCAGCGTTTACACCAGCGCCAGGGGCAGTCATGGTTGGACTTTGGTTTGGACCCAAAATGAAGGATGAGAATTGTTCTGTAAAGACTCCAGGAAGAGAGGAGACGCAAGAGGGGCTGTGGGCACATATGGGGCTGTGGGCACATATGGGGCTGTGTGCACGCATGGGGCTGTGTGCACACGTGGGGCTGTGTGCATGTGTGGGCTGTGTGCACGTGTGGGGCTGTGTGCATGTGTGGGCTGTGTGCACGTGTGGGGCTGTGTGCACGCGTGGGGCTGTGTGCATGTGTGGGCTGTGTGCATGCATGGGGCTGTGTGCACGTGTGGGGCTGTGTGCACGCATGGGGCTATGTGCATGCATGGGGCTGTGTGCACGCGTGGGGCTGTGTGCATGTGTGGGCTATGTGCACGTGTGGGGCTGTGTGCATGTGTGGGCTGTGTGCATGTGTGGGGCTGTGTGGGCTGTGTGCATGTGTGGGCTGTGTGCATGTGTGGGCTTTGTGCATGCGTGGAGCTGTGTGCATGTGTGGGCTGTGTGCATGTGTGGGCTGTGTGCACGTGTGGGGCTGTGTGCATGTGTGGGCTGTGTGCATGTGTGGGGCTGTGTGCATGTGTGGGCTTTGTGCATGCGTGGAGCTGTGTGCATGCGTGGGGCTGTGTGCATGTGTGGGGCTGTGTGCATGTGTGGGTTGTGTGCATGTGTGGGGCTGGGTGCACACGTGGGGCTGTGTGCACGCGTGGGCTGTGTGCATGTGTGGGCTGTGTGCATGTGTGGGGCTGTGTGCATGTGTGGGCTTTGTGCATGCGTGGAGCTGTGTGCATGTGTGGGGCTGTGTGCATGTGTGGGCTGTGTGCATGTGTGGGGCTGGGTGCACACGTGGGCTGTGTGCACGCGTGGGCTGTGGACATGTTTTGTCGAGGCCGAGAGGAACCTGAAGCCAACGGAGTTCAGTTCGTCAACTCCTGAGGCCCATTTGCAGGCGTTGCTCAGGGCATGACCCCGTCCTCGGAGGGCAGGCCACATGTGGTCCAGGGCAGCTGCCCACTGGCCCATCCTGTCCCCTCCGCTCAGACTGTGTCTCCAGCAGCCCCTGAGCCCCCATGGCCCCCGGCACCCCCCGAGTCAGCAGAGTGAGGCTCAGAGACAGCAGGGGGAGGGGGCTCTCCATCCGCCCCAGGGACCCGGCCGTCCTCTCCTGACCCCCTGAGGGCCCCCCCAGACAGCACTGACCCCCGACCATGGCCAGCAGTCAGCCACTCAGAGACCCTGATTTCCAGCTCTGGGCATGGGAGTGACGTCAGCGGTGGACAAGGGGGACACAGGTTAGAAAGAGGTCTGGGCTCCAAGGCCAAGGGCAAGAGGTCGGTAACCGTGGGCGTTTGGTGATTTCAGGACCACAGGACAGACTGGGGGTGGGGGTGGGGGTTCACCCACTTTTGTCTGGTTTGGAAGCCGAGAGGCCGGCCCGTCGGGCCTCCTATGGGGATGCTTGCAGATCCCATAATAGCAGGTTCTGGGAGGAGAGAGCCTCTGGGATCCATTTGTGACACGAGCAGAAAGCCCAGCCCGGGGTGCGCGCCAGCGCCCAGAGCTGTGAGCGCACGAGACGGCTGTGTCTGCGCTCGGCGGGCTCTTTGGAGAACAGAGGGTATTTATTTTTAAGGGTCAGGAAAGACATTTTGTCCAACTCCACTTAGTTTGGTCCTGGCACCGAGACCGCGAGAGAAGCGAAATGCCGGAGGTCAAACCTCGCTCTTTTGGCTAAAATGCTAAATCAAAACACACCTAATACTTGTGCTGGGGCTGGGACGGGGCTGAGAGCAGCCGCAGCCTCTGCCAGCGCCCGCCGGCCCGCGAGGCTTGCGAGGGCTCGGCAGAAGAATAAAGAGGCGTTTCAGCGACGTGCAGCCCTGGGGGGAGGCGGGCTCGCAGGCTCCAGAGGAGCGCGTCCTGCCGCGTCCACCGAAGTCAGCGCTGGGTGAAGAGCAGAGGCAGCGAGCAGCATACCTGCCAAGGCGCCGGGGAAGAGGGAGGCGAGAGAAGCTTCCGGAACAGGGACACGTCAAGGTCACTGTGCAGCTTCCTCTTGGGAGGGCACTGGGCACGTGGGCCTCACGCCCACCTCTCCCTGCATCACGAGACTGGGGGGGCTTCCCTGGTCACCTGGTCCTCCCTGTAGAGGTGCTTCAGGCGGACACACTGCCCAGCATCCACGTCCACAGCCCGAGGGAGCCGGGGCCCGGCTCAGAGGAGCAGTGAGGACAGCCCGGGAGCTCCTGGCCCCGCCTGGTCCCCCCTGGCCCTGCCTGGTCCCCCAGTCCGTCTGGCCCCACCTGGTCCCCCATGTCCCCCTTGGTCCTGCCTGGTCCCCCCTGGTCCCCCATGTCCCCCCTGGTCCTGCCTGGTCCCCCCTGGTCCCCCATGTCCCCCCGGTCCTGCCTGGTCCCCCCTGGTCCCCCAGTCCATCTGGCCCCACCTGGTCCCCCATATCCCCCCATACCCCCCCCCCCCGGTTCCCCCTGGTTCCCCGTCCCTCTGGCCATGCCATAAGCCCTCTTCCCCCAGTGCTACGGGCAGGCCGAGGGGCCGGACATGACTGGCCTGCAAACCTCAAACCTGCTCCGTTATCACAACTGCCCTCTTCACGAACAGGCCAGGGGAGGGGGAGGGGAAGGCCACGGCCACCGGAGTCAGCGTGGAGCCTCAGCGGGACCGCGGCAGGAAGCAGGTGCTCCCCTAGAGGGTGGCTCGCCCTCGGGGCCCAGTTGTGGCCTGTGCTGGGGACCAGCAGGCTGGGGTCTGGGCATGCGGTGCTGACGACCTCCAGGGAGCGATGGGGACACGCAGGGACCATGGCCTGCACGTGGGCTCTGGCCTGGACGCTCCAATGAGCCTTCCTCCCACTGGAAGAGGAGGGGCCTCCTGGCGGGGCCCAACCAGAGGCCAGCGAACCCCACTAAGCCACTGGGCCATCCAGCTCCCAGTCGGGCTCCAGGGCGGTGCGGGGGGCGAGGGGTGAGGGTTGAGGGGCGAGCAGTGAGGGGCAAGCTGTGAGGGTGAGGAAGGCGGTGCTGGCCAGAGGCTAGGAGCAGGTTCACAGTGTCACCTGTGTGGGTGGCACTGACTTCTTGGGGACCCAGAGAGACCCCTCTAGCCAGGAGCAGCGGGCGAGGAGCGGCTGGAGGCCGGGGCTGGTGTCAGCCACGGGGATGTGGAGTGGAAACCAGGCAGACGAAGGAGGAGGGCCAGCCGCCTGCTGCTGACCTCGGCTCCAGCCTTGGGCCCATCTCCACGGCCCGTCCAGCGCCAGCCTGGCAGGGACAGGGCCCCGCGCCCCCGTCTCCGCAGCTGCGCCGGGGACCATCCGGCCTCCCTCTGCACTGCCCACCCTCCTCCCTCTTCCCTTTATTCGCTGGAGTCACCTTCCAAACCACAACTTCAGAATCTATTAAAAGAAACATAAACTCCCCAATTGGTTAGAATTCTCAACATTTTACAAATATGACTTCGTGTTATTACAGCTGAGCCCGGGAAAATGCGCCCGTGTTTTGGACCGCAGCTTCCGGTCCTCACACCTGCCCATGTGGGCACTGGTGGGCGCTGGAGGGCCCTGGCAGGCGCTGGCAAGCACTAGAGGGCACTGGCAGGTGCTGGTGGGTGTTGGCGGGCGCTGAAGGGTGCTGGTGGGTGTTGGCAGGCGCTCTGCTCCACGCTCGGACCTTGAAAAGGCAGCAGCGTAATTTTCAGGGGAGGAGAAGTAACATCCCTGGATGGACCCCGTTTCTCGCTTGATTTCTCAAACGTCCGTCTCAGTCCCAGTTTGCAGTCCTCGGGAAGTGACGGTCCAGTTTCCGTGCGTCCGGCGGTACTTGGCTCCAGAAGGGAAACCTCACCGTGTCGCTGAGCTGTCTGTGTGCTTAGCCTAGAAAGCGCCTGGGACCGTCCCCGAAACGCTGCCCTCGGGTGGAACCTGGTGGTTTTCAGGAGACGCCTGCCAGGCGACAGGCGACAGCTGTCCCAGCCCAGCCGGGACAGCGCCAAGTCCAGGCTGCGAGGAAACCCAACGTGGCTGGCCTTTCCCCCTCGCCGTCCCAGGCCAGTGTCTGTGTGGCCACGGGACCCGCCTGTCCCCCTCCAGGTGCTCCCGGTGGCACAGTCACCCCCACACGCAGGCCCACGTTGCTGGTGGAGCTCAGAGGGAGCAAGGAGAGCTGATGACACGGCTCCAAACACCTCCGTGTCCCCGCTGAGCTGGCTCTAGTAACGCGTGCAGGTCTCCGCCCCGTGTCTCAGGGCCCAGGGTGAGCGACACGGGGTGGCTCCGTCCCTGTGGGACCCACTGCCTTCAGGGAGGTGACGTCCCGGGGGGCGCCTTACCATCTCAACACACTGGGGAGAAGGAAGGAGTCCGCTCTCCACAGGGCGCTGCCCTTCCGTTGGGGAGAAGCCGTCGGGCCGCACACTCGTTATTCCAGAGAACACGCGACCGGCCCCGTTCGATGCGCGGCCGCGGAGCTTGGGAGCCGCACAGCCCGGAACTCACCCCCTTTCCGTTGTTTTGCAGCAAATGCTGACCGAGGCGGAGGTGTCGCCGCAGGAGAGCTGCGTCCAAAAGGTAGGAGAGCTGCTCCACCTCTGGGCCTTGTCGTGGGCGTCCTGAACGGACGGGTGTGCGGGCGGGCGGCCGGGCGGGCGGCGTGGGCCGTCCTGCGTGTCATGTCCGTGGGCTGCCCGGGCACAGATGGGCGCGTCCCTGTCATTGGGACGGGCTGCCTTCATCGTGTTAGCTGAGCTGAGAGTGGGCAGGGCCCCGACCTGCGGGCATGCGGCGGCCAGGCGACGCTGACGCTAAGAACACGCAGGCGTTTCTCACTGTCGCCCCTGGGTTGTCCCCCGAGAGCGAAGGGGAAGGGACCCAGGTGGCTGCGGCCGCCGGCCTGTGCCTCGGGCACGCAGCCTCCCAAAGGGCTCCTCGTGGCGGTGAACACGCCGCCCGCCCGTCAGGTGCGAGGAGGTGTCAGCGTGGCCGTCGCCCATGCTCTGTGCGTGGCGACGGGGGAATGCGGGACAAGCATGAGCTCTAAGAGGTCGTGAGAGTGAACATGGCGAGGAGAGGACCACACGGGCAGGTCAGTGCCTGCGGCCGCCGGCTGCCCACTGCCCAGCGGCAGAGGGGTCCACGCCCTCACATCACCTCCCAAACCCTTGGCCAGCCGGTCATCAGGCAGCTCAGCCTCTAGCCAGTGGGCCATGCCTGAGCACGCACATGCACAACACATGACACACACGCACACACATGCACGGTGCACACACATGATACACACAGAGGCCACACTCCCCGCGGCAGCTGGGCCAGGACCGCGTCTTCAGTAGACGTAAAGGACCTGCTCTCCTTCGGCATCTTTGCGGCAAAGCCCCCAGGCAGAGCGGCGGGCGGCGTGTGCTGCGTGCACCCCGACAGCGTCAGGGGCGCCGCCCGGCCCGGGAGTGGTGAGCCGGCACGCTCCGTCTCAGGGTCAGAGTCATGGAGCATGTGCTCACGTCTGCCAGGCTCACAGCTGAGCTTTCACGTCCGGCAGGGCCCCTCCCTCCCTCGCTCCCTCGCTCCCTCGCTCCTGACATGAAAAGTTCGGCCAAACTATCCTGGTTCTCTGTGCACCTGGTGGGTGGATGGAGCTGGGACATCCCACAGAGTTCTCCATGGGAGGGGCGCCCTCTGTGCAGACCTACATGTGAGGGGCGGGGCCCCATGTGGGCAGACCTACATGTGAGGGGCGGGGCCCCATGTGGGCAGACCTACATGTGAGGGGCGGGGCCCCATGTGGGCAGACCTACATGTGAGGGGCGGGACCGACTATGTATGAGGGGCGGGGCCGACTATGTATGAGGGGCGGGACCGACTATGTATGAGGGGCGGGGCCGACTATGTATGAGGGGCGGGGCCGACTATGTATGAGGGGCGGG
>JAWPEG010064501.1:1686043-1717175 GCA_035771395.1 Myotis vivesi
GTCTCCCCACTCTTGCATCCTCCTCCGTACCCTCCCCCCCCCACACCCCCCTGTCCCCGTGTCCCCTCTGCAGCCCCAGCAGCCTGGAGACTCAGACCTGTGCCCACCCCATCCCTGTGCCCTCGCCAGGGCACCCGGCCCTCATGCTTCCCCTAAAGCCGCTTTGGCCGCAGGTCCTGCTGTGCTGCCTTTTCTAGCTTCCAGGCCGGGGCCTCTGGGACTGCCCCCGCCAACGACTCTATTTAGTCTGTTTACTTAGTGGGAAAGCCCGCGGCTCCGGGAGAGCAAACATCTGCGGGAGATAATCTAACCAGTGGTCCATCCATCACTCAGGTCGCCCGCTCCCTGGAGAGCCCGCCGGAGCCGGTAATAAAAAGGCCGGGCGAAGAGGCTTTGGGGACGAATAAAGAGCCGTGTTAAGGGCCCGCTGCAAATGGATGGGAGACATTGTTAAGGCTCAATGGCCGTCTTATCAAAATCCAATAGGATAGACATTTGGCAAAAGGCTTAAATGTATTCTTTACTTTCCGAGGGCTGGGATTTATCCCCGAGCAAGAGTGTAGTCCGCCCGGGGAGATGGTATCAGCGAAAGGAATTTTGATTCAATCTCTTTGGCGATATGAACGGGGGACACGGCCCCGGTCGCCTCCGCTTTGTGCCACTTCGTCTTGTTTGCTGGACCGTCTGGAAAGGAAGGACGGATGTGTTAACACAGAACAGCCCGGAGCAAACACACAAAGGAAAGTGGTCTTTAAAAAAAAAATTCTCTCCTTCTCCTCCACCAACACCCCCATCCCCCCACCCCCAAGAAATAAATAAACCGGGAATTCGCAGGAGCAGGGCTGGGAGGGGAACCGGCGAAGCCGGGGAGGCCGTGGCCGCCCCAGCCAGCGCTCGGGGGAGGCCGGCGAGCCAGGGCTGAGAAGGAAAGACAAAAATAAATCGAGCTAATGAAGTCCTACCGCGAGAAGAGGGGGCGTGATGGGTCCATAAATCTCTCCTGTTATTACGTGCAAAATGCTACAGGTCATACAAGTCATCCGATAGCCCCGCCGGCATTGTCCAAACAGGGTGATGGATGGGTAATTATGATAATTTGTGAAATGATTATTTGGATGTTAGGACCGCGGCCTGTCCCATTGGGCTCCTGTGTGTGGACGTTTTTCCGTCGCCTGACCCGGGCCAAACGCCTCCGGTGACGGGCAGCCGGAAGGTCTCCTGTGTCCCTCCGTGGGGGCGGCTGATGAAGGGTGCACGGGAGCCAGGAAGGGGAGCCGAGCTGTGTGAGCCCCGGACGAAGGCCGTGGAGACAGGCAGGCACCTGTGAAATGTCTTTGTCCGGCAGGTCCCAGAAAAGGCCACACACCGAGGGCTGAGCCTTCTGCGCCTGCCTGGGTGCTCTGCGGCCTGACTGGGTGCCCTGCGGGGTGGTCTCGGCTCCCCGGCTGTTTAGGCTCCGCTCTGCACAGCACCGCATAGCCAAGCATTTGTGTGCGTCGCCGCGTTATGCAGTTTATTTCTTTTGCATTGTTTTCCCCGAGGAAGCGGAGCTATTTTCCAGGTGGCTGGATGGGGAGGGAGGAGGGGGAGGGAGGTGGCCGGACCGAGAAATGGAGAGACCACAGGCACCGCACCCTCAGAATGCAGCGCCGCGTGCACGCGCCGGGCTGGGCTGGGCTGACGGGGCCTGCAGTGAGTCCGGGTGGCGGCTGCTCTGCGTCGCCTGTGCCGCGGGGTGTGCGTCGGAAACGCCTGCCTCGGCCTCTCTGCACCCCAGCCGGCAGCGCTGTCACTCCGGCTGGGGCCACCTACGTGAGCTTTATGACCGAGAAAGCACCCCGAGCCCGGGCCCGGGAACCCCACGATCGCAATTATGAATTTGCATGCGGGATCGGTTATGTCTTTATGAAATCAAAGTGTGTTTAGCTGCCACGGGGACAGCCCCGAGTTGGTTTTGATAATCTGGGGCCGAATAGGCCGGCCTCGTCGCGGTAAGCCCGGGACAAAAGGCTGGACAGTGGCTGAAAGCCCTTTGTTCGGGGGCTGCTGATAAAAGAGCCGGGAGTCCATTAATTCAGTGCATGAACATATAGGAAAGTCAGTCCCCTCTTGAGAACAATAATGTTGAGGTCAGCTTCGGTTGCCATGGAAACTAAGTACTCCTAAGAAGTCTGCACCCTTGATTTTGCTGAATCGAAGGCTGCACAGCTGAGGTGTAATGGGGCCAAGACGCAGAAGGTCGGGAACTGGGCCGCAGCCTCCGCCCGCCCGGCCCTTCCCGCCACCCGGGAGGCGGGACTTCGGTGGCTCCAGTGGCTGAGACAGAAAATCGGGCCCCTGGACGGACTCTGACCTGCGCCCCCTCCGAGCACCTGAACTTGCCCGGGCGGCGCGGGGCCCTCCCTGAGCAGATAAGGGTGATTAATGAGCCCCAAGTGCGGCCGGCAGTTCCGGCAGCTCTGCGCGGGGCGATGACATTATCAAGGCAGCCTTTTGCGTGTTGCCCCCGCCCCCGCCCCCACCGAAAGGTCCCTGAAAGCAGCTTCACCCACCAGATTAGCCTGGAGAGTGAGCAGCAGGTGACCCGTTCCCGTCGGTGATTCATTACCTGCTGGGCAGGCCTCCCTGAGCCCCGCCCCCCCCCCCCCCGGGTGCAGGGCTCAGCGCAGGCGTGGGGTGCAGCCTGAGCACCACACCTGGGGGGACGAGAGTTTGATTTTTCCCTTTTGGGGAAGCGGTGGCCGGGATTTCTCATGGCCTGAGCTCCCCTGTGAGAGCTTCTGAAAGGCATCGGGCGGCATCAGGCCTGGAGGAGGAGCATGGAGAGGACCCGGGGCCCACAGCAGCGCCCGGGTGTGAGAACAGGTGCGGGGGGAGGCCTCTTGGTGGGCAGGCCCTTCCCCCACCCGCTGAGACTTTCCGCCCAAACTGAACCTCAGCCGCAGGGAAACCCCATCTCGGAGGACAGACTCGGAACTTGAACGTGGGTGAGAACCCCAAGGTGAACAAAGACCTCATTTCCCTGGAGGCCGGCGGGCCCCTCGCCTCCCAGCCCCCAGCACCCTCCCAGCCTGGCTCTGCCCTGCACGGCGCCCTCCTCTGAACGGGACTGCTGCCGGGTTGCTCTTCTCTGCGGCCAGGGAGCCCCCACAGCTCCGGCAGCGCGTGGCCGGGCATGGAGCGGGGGAGCGGAGAGCAAGCGGCACAGCCTGGGCGTTGGGGTACGGCGACGTGCTGGCAGGGGGCCGAGGGGGCCGGTGTGGCCCTGGGTGCTCGCCGGCCTGCGAGGGTGTCAGGTCTTTTCGAGGACACCTGTCTGCTCGTGGTGCCGTGGCACCTGCCGTTGGTCAGAGTTCACAGCGCAGGTGTCTGCCCGGGCCCGCCTGGCTGGCAAGAGGGAGCTGGGCAGGACGCCTCTCCCAGGCAGCAGCTAAGGACCCAGATTTATTATCTGATCACCGCCTAGAGGAGCCAGATGGTGGTGTCAATAAACTCCGCCATCTTCAGGGGAGGGGGCAGGGCGGGGGGGCGCAAAGTGAGTTAATTAAATTGCGCCGCATTCTTAGGAGGGAAAAGACATCAGCCCTGGGCTCGGCTGCGTCTCCTGCGTTAGACGCAGACGCGCACCTCTGCTAAGGCGGCGGCTGGCCCTGGGGCCTCCCCCTCCAGCGCAGCCCCTCCCCCGGGAGCAACCCCGCATCTCACCAGCGTGGTCGTGGCCGTCCCACTTCTGGATCGACACGTCTGTGTTGGCGGCGGGTCCGTCTCCGGGAAAAGACGGCAGCCCGAGCGGTGCTGCTCCACTTCTCTCTCGGCGGCGGGTGCAGGAAGCATCGGCTCTGGAGGCCGCCTTGTGCCTCGGACAGTTGTTTCCCCGAAGGTGTTGGGGGCCAGGCTGTGCCGCTGCCGTGCACTGGCAGCCCCGGGCTGGCTTCCCGGCAGGCGCTGGGCAGGCCCTGCCCTGAGACAGGAGCAGAGCCTGGGTCCCTCCTCTCGGCCCCGGGCCCCGCTGGAGCTGGGACCCTCCCTCCTGTTCCTGGGGTGCGGGGCCTCATCCTCCCAGTGGGGCCGCCTTTGGGCCTCGGAGGCCTCAGCGCCCTCGGGGAAGGCAGGTCCTCCCTGCCCCATCCAATGGCCACCTGCTGCCTCCTGTGGACAGGCACCGCCCAGCTCGGGGATGGCCCTACCCCTGCACCCAGCTTCTCTCCCCGCTGCTCTGAGGTGCGGCCCAGCTTCCTGCCACAGAGACTGATGTCGCAGGGGTGGGGGGGGGGCGGTGCCAGGGTCCTGGTGGGGCCTCTGGCCTCGGGCCTCAACCCTCTGCAGCTCCTGGGCCTCCTGTGGCTGCTGCGCTGACCATGCACTTGGCCATGTGCTCAGGTGCAGGGCCCAGGGGAGGAGGAGAGCGGCAGGTGAGGGCTCCTGGGGAAGGGAGCCCCCCCCCCGCCCCGCCTGCCCCCAGGGAGGCCAGGTGCCCCCACAGAGCCCTGCAGACCAGGCACCAGAGACCCCCCCACTGAAGCCATCTCCCATCATTGCTGGCCCGGCCCGGGGACTAGGAGCACGGATTCATGTCCCCAACCCCACAGACAGGCGCCATCACCCACATCCCTGCCCGGGAAACAGGTACGGAGTGTGAGTCACTCACCAAGGCCACACCTTTCCGTGGAGCGTCTCCTAAGTAGCGTGTGACACGTATGCCTCCAGGGCTGCCCTCCAGGCATAAACTCAGAGCCAACCTGGACCCTCTGGGAGCTCAGGGCAGAGTGGCACTGAGCTGTGGGTACAGGACAGAGAAAGGAAGCCTGGATTGGGCTGGAGTAACTGGAAGTAAGTGTATCAGTCAGCTATCACCACACTAATGCCGCGTAACAAACCACCCCCAAACTCTGACACACTCATTGATTCTCTCATGGGCAGGTCAGCTGACCTGAGCCGGCTCAGCTGGGTCTAGTGCCAAGCTGATGTCCAGTTTCCTCTGAATGCCTCACCCTCCTTGGACAGTGGGCCCCTGGGCCGTGCTGTTCTCATGGTGAAGGCTGACAGTCATAATCCCTTAGGCCTAGGCCCACATCAGCCGAGGCCAATGTCATGGCCACGCCAACAGCACAGGGTGGGATAGTCATCTCTGCCCGCCAGGGGGTGCAGCCCCGAGGCAGAGGGCATGTGGGTGTGGACAGTCCTCGGAAGCAGGCCACCTGGGGAAGCTGGCCCTGGAGCTGACACGTGGCCGGCTCCCAGGTGACAGCGAGAGCAGGTGCAAACACTGCGGTGAGGCGAGGAAGCCGTGAACATGGCGACAGAGCAGGGTAGAGCAGAAATCAGCCGCTGCCCGTGCAGCCACGTCGGGGACACAGCTCCTCGCCGCACCCTGGCCAGGAGTCCCGTGGAGGCGCCTCGCCCTGGAGAAGGATCCTCTTCCTTGCAGGGAGGACCTGGTCTCCGGTCCCGAGCTGCCAGGGGACAGCGATACTGGGCCCGTCCTGGTCCCTGTGTTGGGAGGGATTCCGACCAGCATCTGGATGAGACTGAGGGGCAGGCCAGGCAGCGTCCCCTACGGTTGCCCCTCACTGATGGGCAGTGGGGTTGCCCAGGACAGGGACGAGGGGCCCAGGAAGGGGAGAAGCCAGCCCACCTGCCCAGTGCCTGGCAGGGCCCGGAGATGACCCAGCACCAAAGAGAGCGCTTTGCTCTCGGGCCACAGAAACTCCTGGGGAACCTTGAATGCATATTCTTTTTAAAATACATTTTTATTGATGTCAGAGAGGAAAGGAGAGGGAGAGAGAGAGAAACATCACTGATGAGAGAGAACCATCGATCGGCTGCCTCCTGCATGCCCTCCACTGGGGATCGAGCCCGCAACCCGGGCATGTGCCCTGACCGGGGGTCAAACCCTGACCTCCTGGTTCATAGGCCAACGCTCAACCGCTGAGCCACGCCGGCCGGGCTGCATATTCTTGAGTGAAAGGAGCCAGTCGGAAAGGACTACAGGCTGTGTGACAAGACAAAACCATACGGACGATAAAAGCATCAGTGTCGCCAGGAATTAGGGGGGAGCAGGCTGGACACTGAGGGTGTGCAGGGCAGTGAGAACACTGTGTGTGACCACGTGAGGGGGTGCATGACACGATGCATTTATCCAAACCCGTGGGAGGCACAGCCCCCGGGCGGACCTTCAGGCAAACTATGGCCTTCGATGATCTGTGTCAGCAACGGCTCATCAGTGTGACAAGTGACCAAGCGCATCAAGGTGTTACTAGCAGGGGAACTGGGCAGGGGAGGGGGACGGGATTGGGAGGAGAAGCTTGGAGGGGAGAAACTGGGGCGGATCAGACGGGAGGTACCCAGAAACTCTGTCATTTCCACTCATCTTTCTATAAGCCTGAAGCTACTCAAAAAGATAAAGCTGTTGCTTTTTGTAGAAAGAGGGTTTTCAACAAGACGCACATCACCCACACGTGTCGTACACGAAATATATGCACGCAGCTGAGGACACGTGTACATGCAAAGGCGGGGAGAAGATGTACAAAATAACACTGTCCCATCCTGGCCTGTGCTGGCGAGTGGTTAGAGCATCAGCCTACACGCTTAAGGGCCTTGGGTCTGATTGCCAGTCAAGGGCACATACAGGCCCTGACCGGTTTGGCTCAGTGGATAGTGTCAGCCTGCGGACTCAAGGGTCCCAGGTTCGATTCCGGTCAAGGGCAGGTACCTTGGTTGCAGGCACATCCCCAGTGGGGGGTGTGCAGGAGGCAGCTGATCGGTGTTTCTCTCTCATCGATGTTTCTAACTCTCTATCCCTCTCCCTTCCTCTCTGTAAAAGTCAATAATATATATATATATAAAAGGGCACGTACAGGCAGTCCTCGGGTTATGTCGGACTCGACGTACGTCGTTTCGTGGTTACGTCGCCATCTCCCATTTATTTATTTAAAAAAAAGTTCCGTCATTTTGACGTATGTACATCTGTGCTTTATGTTTTTTTTTATTATTTATTTACCACAAGTAAAGGTCAGGAATTGTTCTCTTTCTTTTAAATTGTTTTTACTGTTTCCCTTTATGACCGCTGTGTGTGTGCTCCATGTGGGTGACGTCGGTGCTTATGCGGGTGGGTTCCGACTGACGGCGAAAATCGCGTTTCGTCTCCGTGGGAACGGGTCTCCGACGTCACCCAAGGACCTGCAGTACCTGGGTTGCAGGTTCCATCCCAGCCCCAGTCGGGACATGCGCGTACAGGAGGCGACCAATCGACGAGTCTCTCTCGTATCCATGTCTCTCTCTCTCCCTCTCCCTCCCTCCCCTCCACAATCTCTAAAAATCAATGGAAAAAATATCCTTGGGTGACGGTTAACAACAACAGAAAGCGCGGTCACTCTGGTGGTGACTCGGTGATTGTTAAGAGTTGCTGCTGTAGTGACTGACTGTTCAGCCGTCAAGCTTGCGCTGCGCCTGGCCTGGCCGGGCGGTGTGTGTGGGAGACGCCTGCCGCGTCACGCCAGGCTGAGCCGCCAGTTGCCGTGGGACACCCTCCCGAGCTCTCGGCCCTCCGGTTCAGCAGCCAGAAAGTTCCAGAAGATGCGAGGTGATGGCCATGAGCAGAGCTGCCCTGTGAGCCACATGGGCGGACAGGAGAAGTGAGACTTTTGCTCAGCCTCTGGCTTTGCTGGCTGTTTGTCGTCGAGGCCCCACCTCACCCCAACTCACTAACTTAGGGGTTCCCAGTGCTGAGTCCAGCTCTGCACAGTCTCACCCGCCTTCATTCATTCCCTTGTCCGCCCCCGCCCGGCACATCAGCACAGAGCACCTACTGTGTGCGGGACGCTGTCCCAGGTGCTGGAGACACCAGGGGGAAGTCCCCACTCTGTGCCCTCTCACGGTCCTTGTTCTGAGACACCGTCACCTGTGCCAGGGGCCCCGGCCTCAGTTTTGGGGGTCCCGGTCCCTGGGACGGCCAGCGGCAGCATCCACTCCAGACACGCCCCCTGCGGGTGGCAGGCTACCGGGGCCTCTGGTGCTGTTTGCTCGGCTCCTTCCCCACAGACACACCCGCCCATCTCGCCCTGTGCGTGTGGGTGTGGCCCAGGCCCTACAGGTGGGTGAGTCCGAGGAGATGTTTTTCTGGGCAGGTCCTCCCCTCCCCGATTCTGTGCAGGGGACGGTGTGCGGGTAGCGGACGGACTCAGGCTGGGGAGAGAGGGATTCCCGGTTTAACGGATGCGGTGGGAGCCGCGGTTCCTCCTCCGAGTGAGCCGTCCTTCAGCGCCGGCCACCGCTCCTCTCCAGTGCTAACGGGCCCATCATTCCGCACTACGCCCCTTCCATCAGCCCGGCCTTCTCGGGGGACGGCTGCTTCTCACCCGGCTAACAAGCCATCTCTTCGGTGGAGCGCTGATAAATTAAGTCATAAAAGGCGAGACTTATTATTTCGCGGGGAGCCTTGCCTGTTATTTCTGCGCCATGGCCGAGATGCGGGGTATTAGCCACAGAAATGTGCCCGCTGCCAGGGAAGGAAAATGATCACATAAACGCAGCTGACGTGGCATTTATCACGGATCAGCTGAGCGCAAGGAGAGAGAGTCAGAGACAGGAAGAATCATGGACGCCGTTTCCCCCCTCACCCGGGGTGGGGGGCCCGGACTCCGTGTGCCCGGCGTTCATGGCGGGACGCCCCGCGGGCCTCGGCCCGGCCCGCCTTGCTTCTCGCCTCCAAGCCCAGGCTCCGGGTTGCCAAGGCCGTGAAAGGGCACATAATTATCGGAAGAGAACCTGGAGCGTGGGCACCCCAGAGAGCTGCAAAAATAAAGTGAGGAGGAGGAATTTTGAATAGATTTCCTCCCTTTGTATTTCTGCTTTGGACGGGGCGTGCAGAGGCAGCGAGGAGAGGGAGCTGGTGAGGCAGCGCCCACCACCCGTTCGCCCTCGGGAGGCCTGGAGCGGCAGCCACCCTCGGGGCGGGGGCCGGGGACGAGGGGCGTCTCGTCCATTCTGCGGACGGACGTGCCGCCGTCCCGGAGGCAGAACCAGCGGAGGGGAGGCCGAGCTTCTCCTGCTCACGCAGAGGGAAGGTCAAGGCCGGTGCTGACTCGAAGGAGCCTGGGTGGGACTGAGGCCAGGGGCCAGGTGGGGGACGACAGTGCCGGTGCCAGGCACATGGCTGTCTGCACGAAGTCAGGCCACGTTGGGGCAGAGGCCACATCTGCACGTTCACAGCCCCGGCCCCAAGCCTGGGGCTCGGACAGATGGCCTTGCCTGCCTGTGGTTGCTAGGACAGTGAGTGACAAGCATGCCCTCTGCAAGACGCCCCCCAACCCAGGCTCAAGCTCGGGTCCAGAGGCACCCACAGGCATCGGCAGGACGGCCAGCAGGCCCTGCCCTCCTGGGTCGTCACTGTCCTGGCGTCTGCATGGGAAGCGCACGCCGCTGCGACCAGGGGCCACGTGCAGGCCCGAGGGAGCTGCCTTCCTCGGCTGGGCCTGCGCCCCCGCCTCTCTGGTGGGTCTCACTGGTCATCCGCCCACTAGTGCAGCACATGCCACTCCTGTGTCCCTCGCTAAACACCCAGACTTCCCGTTCAGAACCCCATTGTGGCCCCAGAATCACTGAGATACCCCTCAGAGCCCTCGCCCCTCCGGGGGCCAGTTTCCCAGCATGACCCGTCCCTCACCTGCTCAGAAAGCCCCTTCCCACAGCGTCTCTCCCCTGCCCGCCCTCCCGGCCCCACATCTGCACCGCACCCTCCAGGGAAACCCAGCCGTGGCCGCGTGGGAGCCGGTTCTGTGCAGGCTGACTCCAAGCTCCCAGGCCCAGGTCCCACATGGGTCAGAGGCCACGCGGGGGTTCGCTCAGCTCCAACCCCACGGGCTTCGCGGCCTCCTCGGACCGGCTCCAGCAGCCCCCTGAGGCCTGGCCACAGCACTGTCTGTGGTTTCAAGGTTCGATAGAAGAAAACACTTCTCAGAAGGCCAAGACTCCGAGGCCTTCCTTACCCGCTGGCATCTCCATTTCCTCGGCTGTAAAATGGGGGTGATCATAGCTCCTGCCGCAGAGTTGTGGTTGCTGATTGCACGAGCTACTCTCTGTAAAGCGCCTGGCACCTGCTTAGGGCTCAGAGTGAGACCAAGGTGATGGTGGTGATGGTGGTGATGGAGGTGATGGAGGTGATGGAGGTGATGCAGGTAATAGAGGTGATGGAGGTAATAGAGGTGATGGAGGTGGTGATAATGATGATGGTGGTGATGGTGGTGGTGATGGTGATGGTGGTGATGGTGATGGTGATGGTGATGGAGATGATGGTGATGATGGTGGTGGTGATGGTGATGATAGTGATGATGGTGGTGGTGGTGGTGATGGTGATGATGGTGGTGGTGGTGGTGATGGTGGTGATGATGGTGGTGGTGATGGAGATGATGGTGATGATGGTGGTGGTGGTGTTGATGGTGGTGATGGTGATGATGGTGGTGGTGATGGTGGTGGTGATGGTGATGGTGATAGTGATGATGGTGATGGTGGTAGTGGTGATGGAGATGATAGTGATGGTGGTGGTGATGGTGGTGATGGTGATGGAGATGATAGTGATGATGGTGGTGGTGATGATGGTGGTGGTGATGGTGATGGTGATGATGGTGGTGGTGATGGTGATGGTGATGATGGTGGTGGTGATGGTGATGATAGTGATGATGGTGGTGGTGGTGATGATGATGGTGATGGTGATGATGGTGATAGTGATGATGGTGATGGTGATGGTGATGATGGTGATAGTGATGATGGTGGTGATGGTGCAGAGTTGGCAATAATAGTAATGATGGTGATGAGCCCTAGAGGTCCCGTCCAGACACCACTGCTACAGGGGAGAATCGAAGAGCTCAGGAGGGGACACCCAGAGGAGCATGAGCCGGAGGAGCGCCAGTCCTGGCTCTGCCATCACCTGGTGTGACCTGGGAAGGTCCCCGAAACTCTGGGAGCCCCGGTTCCTGACTTGGCAGCACAGGGCAGACGTGGGGCCCCACTCACGTTCCTGGGTGGGAGGACCTGGGTTCAAGGCCCGGAGCAGCGCGGGGCAAGCCCCTCACAGACCGAGGCGACGCTCAGAAAACACAACAGGAAGAGATGGAAAGAAAACTCATCAAGGGGCCCACACGCTGGCCCTCCGCGGCGACCTCTCACATGGAGGCCGGGCCCTGGGGAGGGAATAAGAAATACAGGACTTCCTGTGAGATAGCGAGCGAATTGTGAGCCGTGAATTACTTTTTTCCTTTGAAACATGATGTAGTCGGGTCAAAATATTTTTGCATTTCAAACACTTGAGTTCCTTTGTCCTCGGCGCTGACACGGCCCGGTTTCCATGCAGCCGCACAATGCGTGGAAACACCTTCTAACCGCCGCCGGCCCTCTGATAAGCTCGCCAGCTCCTAATGCAAGTGTGGAAAGCTGGGCGGTGAGAACGGGCCCTTTGGAGAGCGTGTTTACACAGCGGGAGAGCCCCCCCCCCCCCCCCCCCCCCGCCAGTAAACAGGCTGGAGCGAAGGCTATTGAGCGCCAGGGCGGGTGGGGCAGGGACACAGGACGGCCGCCCGCCCACCCACACTCCGCACCCAGCCGGCCCTCCGGTGGGCCTGCCCGGGCGCCCCGGAGCCCGACGCCCAGGTGACGCGTCTGCCCCTCCAATGACTCTGGTCTGTGACAGGGCGGCCTGCCTGTCTCGTCCGCGAGCCGGGGTCTGGGAGAACCACCTTCTGTCGCGGCCTGTCTGACCCTCCACCCTAACCCCAGCCCAGGGTTGTCCCCGGCGAGGCCGGTTTGCTCAGCTGACGGTGGCTCGGAGCCGCGACCTGCTTGGCCCTTGGTCAAGGGGAGCCCGCCTGGCTGCCGTGTGGGCCCCGAGGCTGCAGGATGGGGAGGAAGGGACAGGGCCTGAGACCCTCCGTCCCCTTCCCTTTCCCAGCGGCCTCCCCGTGGCCCCGAAGCTGCGAGGAAGGACTGGAACCAAATCTGCTCACGTGTTTGGCGCTTCAAACACTTACTGGGCAAGGCTGGCTCTGGGGCCCACACCCCAGATCAGTGCCCAGCCTGCGGCGGGAAGTGCGGCACAGAGAGGTTAAGGAGCTGCCCGGTGTCACACAGCGTGCGAGGGAGAGCCGGGGAGAGAACCCAGGAGTCCGGCCCCGTGACCTCAGCAACCCTGACTCGGCGGGCCCGCAGGCCTGCTCCGTGTGCGCTCTGCTGGACGCTGACGACCCCGGGCCCCTCACCTCCCGAAAGTCCTCGCATCGCCTGTTAGCACCCGGATCCAGGGGTCAGCCCCCGCCTGGGTGTCCATCGCCGGCAAAGCCAGCCAGCCAGCCAGGCAAACACACCGCGGAGGGAGCCGGCCCCGCCTGGCCCCGCGGACCCTCTTGGTCAGAGGAAACGCGGCCAGGTGCCCCTCCTGCCTGCACCCTGAGTGCCGGCTGCTGCCGGCCGCGCCGCCCCCCAAACTGGACCATGAGGTTGGAGGCCGGCCTCTGTGCGAAGGCCCCGAGGAGGGCGGGAGCCTGGGGGAGCCACAGAGACGGGTCCCGGGCCCACGGGTGCTCTGGGAGGTAATTCAGGGCAACTGGACGTGAGGATGGAGGTGGCAGCAGTAATCATGGTGCAGCAGCAGGAACAGGCCACGGGGTGGGCTGGGCTCGGTCCTGCGTCCGCGGCTGCTCGAGGAGTGGTGGGGCCGCGGGGATCCCAGGGCCCCCCTGGAGGTGCTGCGGGGATCGCTCAGGTGTGGGTGACGCCAGGTGTGGGGTGGGCTCTGACCCTCGCCCTCCTGAGACTGAGCCACTGCGCCCAGAGCTGCACCTGGCGGCATCACACGGTCTGGGCGGGGGGGGGGGGGTGCTCCCCAGGCTAGGGGAGGTGGTGCCGGGCCCTGGCTCCTCTGGCCTGGCCTCTGCTCGAGGCCGGGCAGCACCCACTCAAGGGTCTTCCAAACCCCGGCCCCCTCTGCACCGGACGTCCCTGCCGCTCCCACCCCCGGTGTGTCCCCAGGGCCACCGGGAGCACTTGTGTCTGGTGTTCGGTTGCAAGGCCCGGGGATGGGAAGGCCGCTCTGCGGACGCAGGGGGTTAACAGGACCGTCAGCAGCCCTGTGGCGCCCGAGCTCAGCCTCTCACTCCCCTGGGCTTGCCTGTGGCCTCGCCCCTGGTGTGGGACAGCGAGGTCCCGGCAGGCGTCCTGCGGCGATCCCAAACATGCCGAGAATGCCGCTGACCTGCTGGCCCCTCCCAGGCCGGTCCAGACAAGTCCACCTGGCGAGAGGTGGGGTGGGGAGGGGCTGCTGCTCCCTGATGCTGGGCCTGCCTGGCTGCCGGCCCTGTCCCCCGGGCCTGAGCCACCTGCCCCGGCTCCCACCAACGAGCCCCCGGAAGTCAGCAGCCAGAGTGCAGCCCACAGCAGGTTCCCGTGGCACATCCTTCCCTTTGGAGGATCCCACCGTGACCCCCACGGCGCTCGGCCGGCGTGTGGGGCTGCGCTCCGGCTCCCGGGCCCGACACCAGCTCAAGTCCATTCCTCTCGGCCGCAGCAGCCGTCTCGCCGGCAAACCTCGCGCTTCACTGTGGAGAGGGTGCCTGGGCAGGACTGATAACCAAGGGGGGTCTCCTCACATAGAAGCAGGGAGCAGCCTGCAACCCCTTTGGAAAGTGACTGCTGGTCCGCTGGCAGAGGCTGAGGGCTAGCAACACTCATTCATGCATCCACTCACTGCTCATGGGCCGGGCGGGGCCGCCCCTGTCGGACACTATCCCCGGC
This sequence comes from Myotis vivesi, assembly GCA_035771395.1. NCBI lineage: Eukaryota > Metazoa > Chordata > Mammalia > Chiroptera > Vespertilionidae > Myotis > Myotis vivesi. The sequence goes on from JAWPEG010064501.1 coordinate 1,699,823, forward strand.
GTACGGCTTCCTGCTCCCCCAAAGGGCGGCTGATACCCCTTGAGGACCTGGGTTCCGGGGCTCAGGAGCTGAGCCGGCCCCCACCGGCCTCACCCCTTCGCTGCCCCAATGCACGTGTTTGCTGAGCACATGCTCCCTGCGGCCTGCGCTGGCTCTGAGCCGCGGCTGTGCATGGTCCGGCGCTTCCCGCAGCCCATCCGCTCCCGTCTGTCTCAGACAGCGCGGGGCTGATCAGAAATGCCACGGGCGCTGACCTCTCGCCGTCAGAGGCTGGAACATGCGATCGAGGCCCCGCCGAGTCCATGCCGGTGCGGCCTCTCGTCTTGGTTTGCAGATGGGCGTCTCCTCCCTGTGTCCTCACACATGGCGGGGGGTGTGGGCTGTAGGGGGGCAGAGGGGGAGCAAGCTCTCCTTCTCTCCCTCTAAGGCCCTAATTCCATTGGAAAGGCTGCACCCTCGTGGCATAATCACATCCCAAAGACCCCATCTCCAAATGCCATTATTGGGGATTCGGGTGTCAACGTGTAGATTTTGGGGACACAAACACTCAGCCCGAAATGCTGTTGACAAGGCAAATAAATGCAAACAGAGCAATAAGTATGTGAGCAGGTTCACGTGACCAGAAGTGGAGCAAGTGGGGGCTGTGACAGGCCCCGGGTGGGGGGGTTGGAGGAGGTCCCTGAGACCGAGGGGCCGCCAGACCTGGGAGGGCAGAGCTGAGAGCACCCAGGGCCCCCGAGTGCAAGGAGAGAGGCTGGGGCGGGGTGCGGTCCAGGTGGGGGTCTTGGAGACACAGGGTGTCAGGAGAGGGTGGGAGCGGGGAGATGAGCAGTCGTATTTGGATATTTTAGAAGGAGAAGCATCAGTGTGTGGACCGTGACGAGGGGCCCAGGGCGGCTCTCAGGACAGCGGGCGGCACCGGGTGCAGGGGGAGGCCGGGCATGATGGCGGTGGAATGGGACGTTGGCCGGCAGGTCTTCCACTGCGTGCCCCTTAGACGAGCGCATCCGGAGGGCAGTGGCTGCGGAGCGATGAGCCCCGGACCCGGGGAGCAAGCACGGAAGGGCGGCAGGAAGCGGAGCAGCTGCGGCCTGCGTCCCGCGGAGGGAGGGGGGAGAGGGCTGAGCGTGTGAGGGCTCAGGGTGACCGGGAAAGAGGACAGAGCGGGCTGGGCACCCTGTGACCACCGGCCTGGGCGAGGGCATTGCTGTGGGCTGGGGCAGAGCTCCACTGGGCTGGCATGCGGGTGTGGGGCACAGCAGGTGTGGGTGGCAGCTGGGCGGGAGCTGGCAGGGGTGCTGGTCCCCAGCGGAGGAAGCGTGGGGGCCCCGGTGAGGGCTTGCCCTGGGACGGAGCAGGTTACAGTCCGTGGGGGGAGGTGAGCCGCCTGCCTGGTCTCCCTGTGCCGTGGCCTGTGAGTCAGGGGTGCTGCCTGAGGTTCCTGGGACAGATCGAGGGGTGCAGGGTTGCCATGGAGATGGAGTGAGTGACGGCCAGGGCCCACTGAGGACCCCATTTCCGGGTGGGCCGGGGGCCCTCGCTGCCTGTGGTCACCACCGGGTCCAGCCTCGTTTCATCGGGTCCATTGTCTCGGGCGCGGGCGGCATGGCCTGTTCGCTGAGTCAGCGGAACTGCGGAGCCGGCAGCACGATGCATGTTTAATAGCCATGTTCTCGCCGCTCAGCGACGGGCCGCGCCTTCGGCTGGTAATGAGAAGTTAATAAAAGTGGGATTTTGTGCAACGCTGGCCCTCTGACATCTTAATCTTTATTAAAGAGACGGAAACTTGCACAGAGCAGGCGGGCCTGCCTGGCACAGCCGGACGCCCGGGCAGCCGGCGGGGTGGCCGACGACCGCCAGCACCCCTAATCCCCCCGAACAATGTCGCGGGCCCGCACCTCCCGCGTCGCTGCTGCTGACCTCAGCAGCCCTGAGCTAATCCCCCAGGAGCCCCGGGAGGCCAGCGCCGACCTGCCGCGTTCGGGGCGAAGCAGCCGCATGGCCACCACGCCAGCCGGGCCCCGCGGGGCTGCCTCTGGCTCCACCTCCACTGCCCCTTGGCCTTTTCCGCTGAGTGACGTTCACACATGCGTGCACGGTTAGAAGTGAAGGGTGCAGCGGCCCTGGGTGCATGCGGGGTGGTTCTTGGCACTTTCCTCAGCCCCACGGTGACCCCGGCCCCACCAGCAGTCACTCCCCGCCCCCACAGCCACGAATCCACGTGGGCCTGCAGCCGTGGCGTCCTGGCCTTTCCTGTAAATGGCACCGCAGTCCGTGGCCTTTGTGTCTGAATGTTCACGGAGCACGTCCCTGCGCGTGATGCCTGGAGGGTCAGCCACGCTGTGCTGTGTCCGTGCCTTCTCTTGGCCGAGGGATCCTGCACTGCGTGGGCCTGCCACCCATGTCGATCCAGCCACGGTGTCGATGGACCTGGGTGGTGCCCGCCGTCGGCTGCCGTAGATGTGTGTGGTCATGTGTCTGACTGCATCCTGTTTTCGGTTCCCTTGGGCGTGGACCTGGGCGTGGATGTGCGGGGTCCTGAGGTGACTCTACATTTAACCTGTCGGGGACGCGCCAGACGGGTTCCCTCCGCGGCTGCCCCGTTTCACGTTGCTTTGACCCGGCTTCTTGCTCAAAAGCAAGAGTGGGCTTCACAGAGTGACTCCAGGTCGGCCCGCGGGGCCCAGGTGACCTGAGCGCCTCCTTCTGTAGATTGGGGTGCAGGACAGCACCCAACCCCGTCAGTGCGGAGGCCTGGCCCACAGGTAGGCCCCCCCCCCTGACTCCCCCTCCCCCCCCCCCGCCCATTTGCAGGACGAAGGACCCGGAGGCCAACTCTAATCTGAGTCAGAACCTCGGGGACGCGTTTGGTCCCGCTCAGACCGGGGCCGGGTGCCTGCACCTCACAGGCCGAGTCCCCGAAAGCGAGCCGGCTCAGCCCTGACCTCAGGTCGGCACCCCTGCCAGCCGGGCCCCACCAAGGACCTCATGGGCACACACAGGTGAGCGCGTGCCGAGCAGCCCGGGCTCAGCCAGCTGCCCTGCGCACCCAGCTGACCCCAGGCAGGGCCCTCTGCCCGGCGCCCGCGGGGACACGGCCCAGCCACGCGGCCAGTGCGCGCGTGCGGGTGCTTTTCACCGGCTAGGCCGCCGAGGGAAGGGGAAGAGGAGAGTCTTTGTCAGGCTCCGAGCAATTAGGGTAATTAAACAAGAAAGCTCATTGGGTAAACACGCTCAGGATTGTGACCCCTTAATTGATGGGCCGTGGGGGGAAATTACAGCAGCAACATAATTAACACACGCATTAGAGGAGCCATTAGACGGGTGTCAGGGCAGGCCGCGGCCGGGCTGAGCGGGGCGGCCGCTGAGGTGGGGCGCCTGCCCCGGACACGTGGTGCCTGGGGCGGCCCTGCACCGGCCGGCCCATCCGCCGACCCGGCTATGGGCCGGTCAGAGGGGGCTGCCCCTTCATCCCCACGTCGCATCAGGAAGAGGAGAGTCCATAGTCCTCGCAGAGACCTCGGCCTCAGCCAGGCGCCACCTTGCTAAGGGCACGGACGGGTGGAGCCATGGGCCCCTGGAGGGCCCCCCCCACCCCCGTGGGCTTTCCCCTTCATGCCCCAGCCCGAGAGGCCCGAGCCACTAAAATATGTTACTGTGCCTACGGCAGGGCCCTCAGCGATGGCCTGGCCCAGGGCCCCGCCTCCCCCCCCATGAGCCAGCGGCTGGTCCCCCCGAGCAGGTCCAGCCCAGCCCCGCTCGATGTGCACCTCGAGTTCACGGGGCTCCACTCTGAGGCCACTGGTCGGGGGGTTGTCTCCTCCACAGTGAAGCCCACCCGTGTTCCTCCTCCAGGGGCACAGTCCTGAGGCTGCGGGTCTGCCTTCCGGGGCAGAGGGTGCGATTCTCCAGGCCCGTAACCAGGGCCCACCCGCCAGCACACTGTCCCGCGCGACCTGTCTCAGCCAGACTCTGCCAGGCAGGCCGCGCGGGGGCCTCAGCAAAGGGGGTGTCACCGGCGTGTTTCCCGATGTCCAGGCAGGAGCAGGAGATGCTAAATAAGGGTTTGCGGGGCTTTCAGAGGCTCACGGGAGCAGGGCTCCTGGGCATCTCTGGAATCTTCGGAGCCGCGGAGCAGGAGGCAGAGGGTGGGGCTGGGTGGACAGGCCTGGGGGAGGCGAAGGAGCCGCTGGGTGCGCACCCAGCTGCAGGGGCAGGCGAGGCTGGGGGGAGCTCCGCTGGGGCAGGGGCGGCCCCTTTGGAAGTCTGGGAGTCGGAACTGAGCGCCCGGCTCGCACCACATCTCCAAGAGGCAGGAACTGAGGCCTCGGTCCACCCAGCGTGGAGGCCGCTCCCTCCCCTACACAGACTTCGCAGCCCCCACCCGGCCCTGCATCTCAGAACAGGACCCCTGGTGGCCGCTTGGTCGCCCAGAGAACAGCCACTCAGGGGACCGCGGGGTGAAGCACTCCCCGCCGACCAAATCCAAGAGTGCAACCTGAACGGAGGCCCCCGGGGAGCGGCCCAGTGAGGGTGCAGCCTCGGGTCCCACTGCTGGCAGGGCGGCCTCAGACTCCGTCCTCTGTCCTTTGGGGGACAGGTGGCGAGTGGGTGTCCCCCGTCCATGTCTCCTGAGATTCTATCCTTTTTTGTGAAATTGATTGGGGTGACATTGGTCAACATGAACATACAGATTTCAGGTGTGGGTTCCTATGTTACGAGATCTGCATATTGCACCACCTGCCCACTGTGGTTCTGTTCTTAATGCCCTCTGGTCATGTGTGTGAATATGTGTGGGTGTTCCCATATGACATATATGTGTGTACATCTGTGTGTGCGTATGCATGCATGTGTACACGTATTATGTGCATGCACATGTGAGTATGGCTGGGCAGGTGTGTGTGTGTATGTCTGAGCGCATTTATGTGCGTGTGCACACGTTAGCATGACTGGGCAGGCGTGTTGCCCGTGTGACACATGCTCCTGTGAGGAGGCGTGCGGTGTGGGTCCCGAGCGCAGCCCCCCGCGTGGGCTCAGCGTGCAGAAGTCACAAAGGAGCCGCGCAAAGTGAAACTCACATCGCTCTCCGATGAGTGAATTAGGACCCAATTTTTTAACTAATGGAGCACATTAAATCGAAAAGGGAATCGGGGGGGAAAAAAAGGCTAATACCAGACACTTTTCAAAGCTTCTTTAATAAAAAGTGTATTTGGGGTTGACCTTAATGGCCGGCCTCGCTTGCCAAAACCCGGCGCCCCGGCAGGTAGCGTCGGTCCCGCGGGCCCGAAGCGGCACCTAAATGAATTAGCAATAACGCGGACTTAGGCCGAGCAGTGGGGCCCCCCATTAATCTCGGGTTAATCACTAAAGAGGTGCCATTCACTCTTCTTAAGAAATCACATTTCTCTCCCCTCGCTGGCGACCAGGCTTCGTGAAGGAACATGTCTCTAATGAAAGGTCTCGGCTGGAATTAAAGCCGGGCTATGCAGATTTCGCGAGTGATTGCTGCTGGCATGGGCTCGGAGCGCGGCGGAGGGCGGCGCGCTGAAAGGGCCCAGCGTGCAGTTCATAATATTCTTTGAAACGAAATCGCGCACTTGTGCTTAGTGGCTTTAATCAGCCCTGACTTTTGATAGTCAAACAATAGCTAATTACAGTAACACCTGCCTTCCGGCCCCGCCACGCCGCTCCCGCCGCCCAGGCCTTGTCTCCGAGCTGCGTGAGCCTTACAGGCGGCCGACAAAGACGGGCTGACGCGCAGCGAGTCTGGTGGCCATTAGGAAGGTTTATTTTGCTGCCGCGTTCCTGGCTTCCCCATTACATTCTATTCCTTTGTGTTTCGGGGGTGGGTGGCGGCCGGGGCAGGGAGGCGAGAAAGGGCCTGGTCCCGGGGCCTGGGGCAGCCACCTCGGTCACTAGGCTCCCATGGGCTGGCGATTTGGAGGTGGGTGTTCTGGACGCAGGAGCCCCCGAAGCCCCGTGGGCAGGCGGCAGGGTGGGGACCCGGCGTGTGGGCGCAGTGCCAGCAGGGCAGCTGGGCGCCCGTCTCGTCCTCCGTACCCTCAGGTGCATTGGGAGTGAAAGGCACAGGGAGCCGTGGGGCAAGGGGGGGCCGCCCGGTGGAGTCATAAATTACTATCTCGTTTAAGTCTTTCTCTTCTCATTAATTTCGCTGGCAAATGAGCCTGCGCTTCCGGACTCAGCCCGTGAGAGCGTCGGCCTGTCAGCGGGCGCTTCGAGGGCCCGGTTCCGGGTCCTGGAGAGGCACGGCGGGAAGTCAGGGTAAACTCGGGGCGGCATCTGTCCTGTCCTCGGGCCCAGCGGACCCGCCATGTCCCTCCCCGCTGTCTGCTGCCACCTCCCGCTCACCCCCGCGGCCCCTTGGCAGGGCACGCAAACAAGTAGAGACAGAGGGGGGTTCTGGCCGGGTCAGTCCAGGGGCCAGCGGTTATCCAACATGTGGCCACTGGTGGGCATCCTCTGACGCTCTGGACCCCACCTCACTCTGTCCATCAGGTCCCCTGAGGAAGGGCGTGGCCGGGCTTCAGAGGCCCTCCCTCAGCCTCTGGGTGACCTTTCACGGGGGTGACATGAGAACTGGGAGGCAAAGCCAGGAGGCCGGGAGGGGACTCACCCCAGTTCTGGCCGCTGCCCGCGCAGCCTGCCGTCTTCCGTGCCCGGGGCTCCAAGCCGCGAGGTGCTGCAAGCCATCTGCACGGAGGCCAGGACAGAGCTCCCTCAGCCTGTGGTCAGGGCACCCGTGGAGAGCAGAGGGGGTGGGGGGAGGCGGAGGCGCACACGCGTGCCTGCGGGCCGCGTCCCGGGCCCTCTCACGCTGCGGGTGCCATTTCCGTGCTGCTGGCTTTGGTCTCTGGACGCCGCGCCTTGTTGACAATTACCCACAGCCCGGACTTGCCAAAACCTGCCGCTGAAAAGGCCCCGCCGAGGAGAACACATGGGAAAGCTGTTTTCTGTTAAGGCGGGTTTATTTTTCCTCGCAATTATGTCCGACTGAAGCGTCCTTGTGCCGGGGCACCACCCCAAGAAAGGTCTGATTCATCTGCCCCGGGCGGGCGCGGGGCCGCCTCAGCCGGCCTGTGCGGAGCTCAGCCCGTCCCCGGGGCTGCACAGCCTCCTTGCGGGGTGGGCCACTTGGCCGGCCCGTCTCACGCCTGCTCCAGGCCTGCGCACAGAGCCGGTGCCAAGGAGACCCCGTCCCTCGTCCCCCGCCAGCGCCCCCGCGGCCGGCCTCGTGAGGGAGGACAGCGTGTCCACTGAGGGCCTGGCCTGCGGTCAAGGTCAGCGTTTAGCACGCCACCCTCCCCAGTCCCCCGCGCCCGCCCCCTGGCTGACCCGCGGCCCCGAGGCCGGCGTCTGCCTCTCGTCTCCCCCGTTTGCCATCCCCGATCAGTGTGATTGATCATCACTGCGGCCACAGGTTGGTAATAAAGCCATTTTGAGAGCCTCTCACATTTCCCCTGGGGCCCCGTCGGTATGACAGGACTTGACACGGGCCATCCGTCACCTCTGCCTGTTGTCGCCGTGTGCGATGGCCAGCAGACAGACAGGAACCAGGCCCGGATGAGGCCTGGGGGGCGGCTGGAGCACATGGTGTGTCTGCTGCCAGTGGACCCTGCAGAAGGGGGTGGAGCTCCAGCCACTGCCAGCTCCCCGGGGCCAGGTGCCACCGGGGATGTCACCAAGCACCAGGCACCCTGTGCCCACCCTGCCCACCTCCGAGGGCAGCCTGGAGGCCCCAGGCTCATGGACCAGAGGCTGTTGGATCCCCGGAAGCCCCTGCTGGCCCCTCCATGGAGCCGCTTCCTGAGGCGTCTCCCCAGCTCTTGGCCCCCGCATCTCCGAGACAAAGGGGCTGGGAAGGGAGGCCTCCGCCAGACCCCCCTCCTTCTTGGGGTGAGCACAGCGGTTTCTGGGATGAATCTGCCGGTGCCCCTGGGGACGTGGCCAGGGACAGTGTGGTGCCAACGTCTCGGATCCTGGGACCTGCACCACAGGGCACGGACCCCGAGGAATCCAGGGGGCACCCGGAGCAGGGCACGCGTCCCTGTGCGCCGCACAGCCCTTCACACGTGCGCGCACTCACAGGCACACACGTGCGCGCCATCCTGAGACCACTTCTGCCGTGTTCCTGGGGGCTGTGCATGAGCCGTCACTGCAGTGGCCAGAGCAGGGGTTTGGGGTCCCTCCTCCGGGTCCTCATGGCATTTTCTCTCCCATCCAGATGCCCCTTGACCCCCGCATGGCCAGCCTCTCCCTCCTCGTGGGTTTTGCCTGGTTCTCAGTTCTCCCTCCTGTGGCACAGAAACCCCGAGGTTCCCGGTCTCCTTGACACCAGATGCCTCCGAAGATGTCCCTGCCGGGGGTGGCCTGGCCTGGCCCCGCCCCCTTGGGCCAGCGCCCTAAGCCGGTGACACAGAGGCGACAAAATAAACAACTGCCACAGTCAGGACCCCTCGGTGGCCTGCGCGCGGGGCCGGGCTGCTGGGATACCTCGCCGCGCACCCTGCAAAGCAGAGGGTCAGCAAACGCCACGTGCCCAGGAGTGATCCCCTCCCCCCGAGCTGGGCATGAAACACCAGGCTCCAAGCTCGGGGTCCCCTCCAGCGCCCACGGTGAGCCCAGACACCCAGTGGCCGCTGACAGGCCACCAGGCAAGGCAAGGCCTAGGGGACAGCCGAGACCCGTGGCAGCTGAGGCCTGGCCCAGCAGGACGTGGGGATGTGGCTGGGGCATCCCCGGGCCAGGCCCTCCCTGAAGGCTCGCACTCCCGGGACCCACGGGACACTGGCCGCCCAGCAGCTTCTCCAGTTCTGTGGACACGTGACTGCTGGCGAGTTTGGGGGGTTGGGTCTAAATTCAGAACCCCCACCCGACCCCCGGCCTGAGGACTGAGACGGGCGGGGACGGGACCGTGAGACTCACAGAGTAAACCACCCCGGGCATCCCCTCTCGGTGGCCCGGCTCCTCGAGGCCTTTGGGCAGAACTATCCGAACCCACCCCCTCACCGCTCCAGTCCTCCAGCATTTCCTGCAGGCGTCGGAGCTGCAGCAGTGGGGAGGGGGCCACGGCGTGTCCGGCTTGGGACACGGTGCCGTGTGCTTTCTGTCTGGTATCATCAGCTGCCACTGCCCTGCGGCCCGGGGCGGCCACTGCGCTCGCTCGGCGCTGCCTCTGCAGAGAAAGTGGGTGTGGGAGCTGTGTCCATGGCCCCCAGAGCAGTTTGGGCCCCTGAGGTTTGGGGGTGACTGGGAACCTCCCCATACCAAAGGGCAGACGATCAGCAGGGCCCCACAGCCCTGCCCGTTGGCCCGGAAGGACTGGGCCTCTCAGCAGAGGGAGGCCGGGTCTCCTGCCAGCCTGGGCCTGAGGGGCAAGCAAATGGGGCGCATGAGACACAGCCTGCCGGGCCCAAGACACTGTGGGTTTGGGGGAGGGCGGTTTGTGAGAGTCAGGGCATTCGGGCCTGAGCTGGGCCAGGCCTCGGCTATCCCCTAGGCCTCAGCTGCCACGGGTCTCGGCTGTCCCCTAGGCCTTGCCTTGGCTGTCCTCAGGCCTCAGCTGTCCCCTAGGCCTTGGCTGCCCACGGAACTCAGGCCAGACACCCCCTGAACCCCATCCTCGCCCACCCAGTCGCAGGCTTCCTCTGAACTGCCCTGACCAGAGCCCCCTTTGGTCCTGGGCTCTCTGGCCAATTGGAGGGAAAAGAGACCAGTAAGAACCTCTGAGAAAGGCATGCGGCCCGCACCCCTGGAAGGAGGGAGCCAGGCCAGGGAGCAGGCGGCCGCGGGGGTTGGGGGAGGTGGTCTGCTCTTAGACAGGGCAGCTGGGGAGGGTGGGTCCTACAGGAAGGCTGGGGACACAGTGGGGCCTGTGGAGGGAGGGAGGTGGGGACAGGAGGGATGGCAGGACAGAGCAGGCCCCTACTGTCTGCCCTCTGCCCCCTGCTCCCTGCCCCCTGCCTAGGCACCCATGGAGGGAGGCCCACGCAGAGGCCCGGGCACAGCCTGGAGCGAGGTTGGGCATGGGGGCCACCAGGGAGGTGACAGGGAGGCCGGCCTGTGCCCTGCGCGTCCCTGACAATGTCCCCTCCCGCCTGTCCATTGGACAGAGCCTGAGGAACGCTGGGTGCCTCGGAGAAATGCCATTTGTCTCCCGGCACGAGAGGGGCATGTTCCTTGTGGAGCCCTCAGTGGGGGAACAAGGTGGTGTAAACGGGAAAATCACAATGAGTGGCGATTGCTCTGCTCATTCATAAAGACACGCCGTGCGCTGCAGGGGGCACTCCCACCGCCAGCAAACCCGTGAGTGGCGCCTGTGTAGCGGGGTCGGGGTGTCTGTGTTCAGACATGGCCTCCGCGTGGTGCAGGGGTTAGCGCAGACACGTGTGCGCGAGGGCTGTGCAGGTGCGCGCTCACACACACTTACACACTCGAGACCGCAGCACAGACATGGGGTGGCATCCGCTCTTCTGTTCACCTGCTCAGGGGAGCGCTCGCGGCGGCGGGACCTGCTCCTGCATTTTGACCTGGACACTCGTCGGTGACAGTAGGTGGCCACACTGGACAGCGGGCCGATGGCCTGGCGGGATGTCACTCACCTCCTGGGCTCCCTCCCTGCTCACCTGGCAGGTGGCCTGGCCAGTCTGGTCTCCCGCCCGCGGAGCAGGTGTTCTCTCCGTCTCCCAGCCCACCTGTTGTCAGCGTGCAGCCCCGCGGCAGGGCGTCCACAGTCGGTCCTGGGCTGCAGTGTCCCCTCCGCTCCAGGCGCGGGCGGCTGGGAGCCCCACCACGGGCTGTGGCTTCCAGAAATGCACCCTGGGCAGCAGCGAAGGCTTCCCCGAGGCCTGGAAGCAGGTGCTCAGCTTGGACAACGTAAATACGGGGACGCAAGGACGGCTCCGGGCTGAGCAAGAAGCAGGTGGCCGCCGGCCAGGGACTCCGCGGCTGCTCTCGGGACAGCGAGCCTGCGAGCTCAGGGCTGGGCTCCCGGGCACACAGGGACTGGGCATGCGGGGACTGGGCACGAGGGGACTGGGCATGCGGGGACTGGGCATGCAGGGACTGGGCACGCGGGGACTGGGCATGCGGGGACTGGGCACGCGGGGACTGGGCATGTGGGGACTGGGCACGCGGGGACTGGGCATGCAGGGACTGGGCACGCGGGGACTGGGCACGCGGGGACTGGGCATGCGGGGACTGGGCACGCGGGGACTGGCAGGAAATGGGGAAGCCGATCAGGACAGCGTGGAGGGTTGAAGGATTGGCTCAAAGTGGGTGGTTTTTCCCCAAATTCGGGCTCCGGAGGGTGAGGGGCTCAGAGAGCAGAGCAGTGGCCTGGCCTTGGCGAGGGGAGGGGTGCCGGGCGAGACTCCCCGGGGCTGCCGGGAGCAGGGAGGGAAGGGAGGACGTGGAACCTGGGCCTTGCTGGCGGGGGGCCTGCCACACGGGGCGTGTTGGGCCTTCGGTGGGGAACAATGGGGCAAGGACCCAGGTGTTCCCTCCGACGGTGAATTGGGCCACACGTCCTGTGGGCTCCTCACCCGCTTCTGCCTGAAGACCCCCATGGGTCCTGGCACCCGGAGGGACGGGACGGCGGGGACCGAGGTGAATGGGGCTGCAGCCACGTCAGCCATGGGGAGGGCACGGGGCCTGGGCAGGACCCCGAGACCTGGGGCCGCTGCCGTGGGCTGCACGGTGACAGAGCCCGGCTGTGGCTCTGCTGACCTCTGGTCCTGAGCATGGCAGGCCCACTGGGGGTGCTGGTGAGGGGTGCGGAGCCGGGGGCAAAGGGGGGAACCCCACGAGAAAGTGACCCTGGTGCCGGGCCCACAGCAGAGCATCCCCACAGCCCCGGGGCCCTCAGGATGCACACCTGGGCTCCCACCAGGTCACGCGGGACGATGCCTTCTGCGTGGCCAGAGCCCCTCGCAGGCGACCTCGCTCTGCTGGAGCAGAGGCCTGATTCCTAACGGCCGGGTCCCGTCCAGCCCGGGTGGCGACGCCAGCTCTTCCCTGGACCAAGGAAGCCTGTTGGCCTGTGAACGAGAAGCGTCTGACACTGGTACCAGCTTGGCTCCGGCTCCCGCTCCCAAGCAAGCTGCTCCGTGAGGGCTCAGTATGTTCTAGAAGAGGAATGTGCCCGGGGCCGGCTTTGGCAGGCACATTTCCATGGAGGCCGGGCAGTGCCAGGCCCTGGCAGCCACCCTGGGAATGCAGGCTGGCCCCGCCGGCTGGGCAGCTCCACTGTCTGTGAGCCGGACGAGGCTCCGGCTCCTGGCTCAGCCCCCACACATCCTTGACCCAGAGACCTGGCCCCCAGCTCTGGCACTCAGGCCTGTGGACACCCTCTCCCCCCGAGCCTGGGCCCGGGTGCCTGGTGGGCCAGCCATTCTGCCGGGGGCTCCGGTTCGGGAAGCGCCTCCCGGGATTCCCACACGGAGGGGGCCAGTGACCTCCCCCCACAGCGAGGAGGGCCGTTTCCTAATGGGACAGGGAGCGTCTCACAGCCGAGGGGCCAAGAAGCCCGGTGATGCCAGGTCCCTGCGGTAACACGGGGCCCAGTGTGGTGTCTTGGAAACACAAGCAGCGGAGGCAAGCCGGCCCGTGACCTTGGCAGGATGTGGGTTCCGAGCCTGTTCCGGGGGCTGCGTGTAACTCCGTGAGCCTGCATTTCTCCCTCCTTGGGGGACAGAGGTCACCCGTGGGGGACACACGTCACCCGTGGGGGGGACACAGGTCATCCGTGGGGGGGACACAGGTCATCCTTGGGAAACTGAGGGAGGAGGAGCCGTAGGTGGGATACACTGAGTTGGGGTAACAGGCTGAGGGGTCAGTTCCCAGTGACCCGGCGAGCCTTTCCCCCGAAGGCCCAAGTGAGGATGTCAGTCACACTGCAACTGGAGGAATCTGGCCCAGGGGCGGGCATGGCTGTCTGTCAGCTTCTCGATGCCTCCGGGGGGGGGGGGTGACCCCCTGCAAGGGAGGGGCCAGGAAAGAGGCTCCCAGGCCACATCCGGGCGGGGATGAGGCTGGCCTGGGAGACCAGCCACTCGGGCTCCAAGGGGCCACACGGGGTGACACCGGCTCCCCACTGGGCAGTCCCAGCGGCACCTCCACACGGGAAGCTGGCAGGGCCGGGCCGCTGACTCCGTGTCGCAGGCGGCCAGTCGCCCTCGGAGACCCCAGTGGCTGGTCTGCTGCCTCCTGAGGCCTGGGGCAGGCTGCCACCGCGCCCGGAAGCTGGGGTGCAGGCGCCCTCTATCGCCTGCTCGGGGACGCTTCCCTCCAGAGCAGCCGCTCACAGAGCCTCTGCAGACAGCAGCCAAGCCCGGCTTCCCAGCGTTACGACGTTATCTGCCTTTGGGGAACCTTTAAATAAAGAGCTAAGCGTTCACAGCTCCGGTCTGACTTTTAATATGAACCGTGTGGGCCTGGAGCGAGTCTGTTTTTAAGCATGTAAACGGCTCCCATTCAGTCCGTTTTCGCAGAAAAGCAATTGAAGATATGGCCCGAACGACGGCTTAGTTTTCCCTGTGGCCTAGAATTCTGTCGGGAGCAAAAGCATTTCAGGACGTTCCAGAACCCCAGGCGTGGGCACGCCTCCCGGGCCTTTGCTGGGCCCTGTCTGGGTTCAGTGTTTGGAGTGGGGCTGGGTCCTCGGGCGCTTCTGGAGCTGGCACCGGGGACCACGGCCGGAGTGGACGGGAGGGCACCAGACCCCGGGGGGGGGGGCTCGGGGAAGGGGGAGGGCTCCCTGCCCGGGAACAATCCTCCCCTCCAGTTCACAGCGCCTCTGCGGGCTCAGACATCGGGTTAGTGAGCACCGACGACGCTTTGCGGAGGGTTTCATCGGGCTTTCGGGTTTGTTGTTAGTTTGTTGTCTGGTGTTTTTTGATTTCTAAAAGGTGTGTGTGTCCAGGAAGCAGGCGTGGGATGTAGTTTTACCTTGGAGGCTGTTGGTTTACTGCTCGGTGACTGGCTGCAGGGACAGCTATGCCCTGGGGCGTCCGGCCAGCAGGCGTGTGGGCCTCACCGGCTTCCGAGTGGGCAGCTGTGGGGCACCGGGGGCGAGGCCGCTGGCCAGCAGCGTTCACCGGGCAGTCCCTCCCGAGGGGGGGTGGCCCTGAGGTCCTTCCCCAGCAGGACCAGGGTGGATGACAGCGAGGGGAGGGACCCATCGAGGTAAACCCAGCTGGCCCGCCCTGTCCTGAATTCTAGACGGGACCTGGAGAGGCGGGCAGAGGCCCGGCGGCTGGGAGGTGGGGAGGCTGGGAGACAGGCTCTGGGCAGGTGTCACCTCCGGGTGGCCCGGACATCAGTTCAAAACTGTGCGGCTGTACTCACCTCGGGCCACAGCAGGAGGGGCCTGGGTGACAGGCCGCGGCACCGCCCACCCACACAGTTGGTTTCTGACAGCCCGGGAGACACTTCCGGGCATGGGGACCCGAGTGACAGCTACGCTTGCGAGTGTGGCTGTTAATCTGTGGGCACCGCCATGGAGATGTGGGTGCGGAGCCCTCCTGCGAGGCGAACACCCCTGCGCCTTGTCGTAAGCAGAGGCGTGCGGCCCGAGAGAAGGCGGACCATCTCCATCCCGGCAAACTGCCTGTGGGCAGAGCTGGGGCCTGTGGACGGGAAGTCGGGGGGTTTGCCGGGGCCTCGCAGCTTGGGAGTCATGTCTGTGATGGGCCCCCCGAAAGGGCCTTCCACCTACAGAGCTTCAGGGACCAGTGAGCCTCAGAACGCCAAGGGTCCGCCCAGGGTCGGGGGAAGGATGGGTGGGCCGGCGCGTGCGTGTCCTGTCCGCAGTCCGCAGCCACTTCGGGAAGCGTCCGGGCTCGATGTCCCCAGGTGGCCCATGCACCTGGCCCCTCCCCCTCTCCCCAGCGGTGAGCCCAGAGCAACGTGGGCCTGGGTGGGTCCTCTAGCCAGCTGGGTCCTCGGGTCCCCAGGGTGTGAGGGCGCCCCGGACGACATCGGAGGGAGTCGGGTGGCGCTCTGTGTCCCCCGAGTTCTGGGCCGGCCCAGAGCATGTCCTGGGGAGGTGCTCCCAGCTCCATGGGACCATCACCCACGGCCCTTTCTGAGGTTCTCAGGGCCCTTTCTGAGGTTCTGAGGGTCGCACTGCGGGACCCGGGCGGGTGTGCAGTCTGGTTGGGACCCTTCCCTCTGCCACCAGCCCCACGGAGGGCACGTGCCTCTCGCCTCCGCTGGCCACCTGGACGGTCTCGTTGCCTCTGCAGGTGTCGCTGGGAAAGCCGCTCCCGCCCCCGGCACCCCATTGTTCCGCAGCCTCTCTTTTAGGTCCTTTTACATTTGCACCTGATCCCTGTAATTCCGCAAAACACTCCCAGGCCAGCGCCCTGCGCAGCTGGGGCCCCGCCCTGCTCACAAAACTCAGGGCAGCACGGCCTTCCTCAGGCGCTGGCCCTGGGCGAGGCCAGGCCGACAGCCCCTGGGAGGGGACAGAGGCGTGCTCGGACCCCTCTTCCACCCGTGCCCCGATGTCAGCACTGGTGGTCACAGCCCCTGGGGCCCGGGGCACAACCCACCCACTTCCTGAGGGTCCCCGGCAGCCTGTGCCTGGACGGGGGAAGGCGCCCCCGTGGGCCCTGGGGAAGGGGTGCCGGCCGTGGCTGCAGAGGCCAGTGCACGTCCGCGGGGAGGGGGGCAGACCCCACCGTGGGCGGACTCGAGCGTAATCAAAGCCCGCATGCGCGAAGCCCCTGCGGCGAGACACCGCAAAAATAATATCCGAGAACATTTGAGGAGCTCAATACATTGATCATATTCCCCTGAACCTTCACCTCATAACGACGGGGCCATTTAAATGCTAATGTCATTTTTTAAAAAGTCAATTACAGGATTTTGAAGGCACGGAGTCAGCATTCTCTGCCCACGGCTCCCTCTGCCTCCGCGGGCACTGGAGCGTTCGGTCCCCCGCAGGGAACACCCTCTCCGCGCCCGTAATTGAATCCAGCTGCAGACACGCACTCTCCCACGCGCGTGGGAGGCGGAGAGCACGTGTGGGTGCAGCCGCAGTGCTGTGCATGGAGGGGGCCGCCATCTGCGTTAACCCTTCGAGGGCATCCGCTCACCCCCACCCCCACTCACGGGCCTGGCCGTGTCCCGGCTGGAAGAGACCCAGGGCGGGGGACGCAGGAGCCTTCTGGAAGTTCCAGAGATGGCGCCGTTCCCCATCACCTGTGCTCCCTGGTCCTCTGGGTTGGCATTGGCTGCTCTGGGCCCCTGGAGAGGATGATTGGTTCCCGCCCCACCCCGAGGGGGCACGCACTGCTCTGCTCAGGGCTCAGGCCTGCAGGGTCTGAAAGCTGGTACTTACACTTCCTACGTCAGCGATGCCCGTGATGACGGCCTGGTCTGTGGGTGAACGTCCGGGTGCTGGACAAACTCCCAGGAGGCCTGGCCAGGAGGGAACAGAGGCCCGGGTGGGGCTGCCTGCTCGAGCGCATGGCCAGGAGCGAGGCCCTCGCAGCCGGGGTGCTGCCCGCGGGTCCTGAGAGTCCAGTCTGGCCCCACAACAGTCCGAATCCCAGAAACCAGCGCCGGGGGCTCAGGGAGAAGGCGGCGGCCTTCCCAGCACCGGGGCTAGGGTCCGACGTGGAGGAAGCCTGTCCCGACGCCCAGTCAGCATCGGATGGTACTGACCGGGGTGCTGCTCCCCCCCCCACCCCCGGTGCAGGGCACCCACGGGGCAGGTTCCGGCTCGTGGGAGTGGAAAGCAGGCAGGGATGAGTGACACACGGCTCCCGCAGCCCAGCACGGCTCTCAGCTCCCAGGGCGGCAGCTGGTGCTCCCTCACCTGACCGACAAGAGGGTCTCCGCGGCTCCACTGCGCAGAGGAGGAAACTGAGGCACGGAGAGGCTGGACCTGCCGGTCTCCCCAGAGGCAGGGTGGGAGGTGGACAGGGAGAGCCCAGTGCTCCCAAAGGCACTGGTCATCCGTCCCTGCCTCCGCTCTGAACACCGTGTCCCAACGCAGACCCACTGAGTCCCCAGCTGCTCCCCTGACGGACATGGAGGCTCCGCCCAGGACAGCCGTGGGGCCCCTGTCATAGCGAAGGCGTGTGGCCCCCACAACTTCCCCTAATACTGTCCCTGCTGCTAGCAAAGCCCTGGGCCCACGTCTGCTCAGTGCTGGGCGAAAGGAACACCGCCCCCACCTGGAGCACCCCCCCACCTGGAGCACCCTCCCCACCTGGAGCACCTCCCCCACCTGGAGCACCCCCCCACCTGGAGCATCTCCCCACCTGGAGCACCTCCCCCACCTGGAGCACCTCCTCACCTGGAGCACCTCCCCACCTGGAGCATC
>JAWPEG010064501.1:1718828-1731039 GCA_035771395.1 Myotis vivesi
CCACCTGGAGCACCTCCCCCACCTGGAGCACCCTCCCCCACCCGGAGCACCTCCCCCCCAGAGCAGCGTCCCCACCCGGAGCACCATCCCCACTGCCACAGGGAAGAATTGGGCTCCAAGAGGACTTGTAATAGAGAAAGAAACTCAAGACAGGGCCATGGACCTCAGAATATTGCAGACTTCCCCGAGGTGGCCCTGTCAGCCCTGAAACGGGATCCGTGGCCTGAACTTGGCCGCATAAAGCAGCTCTGTCTGGGAAGAGCCGGGTCACGGGGCCCCGAGCCGTCTTTCAAAGGGCGACAGTTACGGAAATTAGTGGTGCAGAAATGCGTCCCGTCACTCATCGGGGGCCTTATTAACCGTCTTGCGACGTGACCGGAGCAGCCTGGCCTCCCGCCACCGGGCCTGGGAGCGGCTGGCTTCGCCCTCCGCGGGGGCAAGGTGCAGGGCGTTGTCCTGGCCGTGCCGCCAGCCTGTGATTCCCGGGCCTCAGGGACAGGCCTCAGGGACGGCCTCAGGGACCGGGTGCTGGTGAGATTGGAAACCGCAAGAGAGGAGGATCTGCCGTAGCACGTGCCCACCGGCCTTGTTCGGGCCGCGGCCCCTCCTGGCGCCCGTCCCCTCGAGCAGACCCCCCAGTGGCCAGCCCCTCCCCGCCACGTCCTGCTGTCACCCAAACCGGTGCCCACGTGAAGTTAGGTCCAAATCAGTGCCGTGTGCCAGGCCAGGGCCGCAATCCCCAGCGTCACTGGGACCCCGTTAGAAACGCAGGTTTTTGGGTCCGGCCAGACCCAAGTGTGAGCGGAGGAGCAGCGGGTGCTCTGCGGGCGAGCCTGCGGGAGTGACGGGCGACTGGGTGAGACCCTCGGGGCGGACACTGAGGACAGCCCGGTTCAGCTGCTGTTCTGACCTTGCTCTGTAGAAAGGTCACAGGGCCTCCTGCTGCCTGGGACCCACACCGGAAGCCCCAGTGCCCCTCCTGGGCCTGTCTCCCCATGCCACATGGGCACGTCTCCCCGGGGGCCCCCGTGGGCGGAACCCCCAGACTCCCGGTGTGGGGGCACTGGGTCGGTTCCGAGAGGCGGGTTAGAGGCCGGCGTCTTGGGGCGGAGGCCTTGGCAGGGCGCTCCCTTCAAGGTCGTGCTCGCAACCTTCCACATGTGGTGGAGGGATTGAGGGGAAGCACGGGCTGTTCTGTCCAATGGCGTCGCCCGCAGGATCCTCCGGGCCGGGCCCAGGCCGTTACTAAGCGCCCGCCTTATTACCCGGAACCGCCGAGCCCAGAGCCCAGAGCGCCGAGGCGATAAGGCAGCGGGAGGCGCAGGCCCTGCCCAGACCCGTTCATTTTTAGCCCCTTCAATCAAAGGTGCGTCGGGCTCCTCCGGGGCTTTGATCCCCGCCTGCGTGTCCCCGCCCGCGCAGAACCCGGGCGCAGAAAGATAAGAGCACTTGAGCGGGTCATGCTCGCCCGCCGCGCGCTATCTGCTCCCCGGGCGTTGAAAGGAGCTCTCTCAGCGAGTGGCACCGCGTAACCTTCACCCTTGACCGCACTGCCTGCTGGCAGATAAGAGCCGGGGTGTCGAGGAGGGAAAGGCGAGGATACACAATCCCCCGCCCCCCGGAGGACCAGGCGGGTGGCGTGGGAACCCTGCCAGGGGCTGGGGGGCTGGGGGGCTGGGCCCAGGAGATAGGACTCGGGGGACTGGTGCGGAGGCAAAGAGGAATATCACCTCCACGCTGGCCGACCCCACAGCTGAGCCAGGAAATCATCCCACCCCAAATGTGTGCAGAGTGGCCTGGGGGTCTCTGGCAGCAGAGAGGGTGACCCCGGAGGAGGCACTGAGGGTCCCCAGCTCCTCAGCTAGTTCGCCCCAGAAGCGGCGCTCGGCTCCTCACCAGGACAAGGGGAGTGTCTGTGTCGGGCTGCACAAGGCCCACTGGCCCCACGAACACGGGACCAGGTCCTGTGGACCCATATTCCACTCCTGCACCTGGCACGTGCCTGCAGCTCAGAGGCATTTGAACATACAACTTGCACATATGAATGGAGTCTCCCAAGGGGGAGGGTGTGCGGGGAGGGGTCCTCAGTGAGGCCTCCGGGAGCCAGGCAGCCAGGGGGGCCCTCTCCTCTGGGAAGTGCAGGGCACGGTTCGGTGCCTGGGGTGGGAACCCACCCCGCACCCCGCACCCGCCCCAGGCCCAGGGCTGCGGGAATGAACCCTCTGAGATCCGCCACGGACGAGGCTTTGATGAGAGCGCGTGGGAGAGGCCGCCTGCCCTCTGAGCGGCGATCCATCCGCCTGTGAAGCAGGACAAGGCTTAATGGAAGCAGCCGATCGCCGGGGGCAAAGTTGGAATGGCAACTCATCAGAGGCGAGGCCGGCCGCGGTTAAATAGGGTTCCGTGATTGTTTCATAAACAGAGAGATTGAAGTGCGGGGCCGATGATCGGAGGGAGTGCGCGAGATGAACTCGCGACGAGCATTTGTTGTGAGTAAGTGGTTGTCTCGGCTAATAGCAGGGTATTTCACGGCTAAGAGATTGTTGAGCGGGATTTATGGGAGAATCCTGCGCACTGTTTGTGCGGAGGCTCGGCGGTCGCCAGGAGGGGGGCACTGGCACCAACGCTGCTCCGTCTCCAGTGGGTTCCTCGCCGCCTCCCAGGGAAGGTCGCCCTGCAGGTTCCCGCCTACTGGGAGCTCACAAAGCATGTGTGTGCGCAAGCATGCGTGTATTTTTAGTGTGTGCACATGCGTGAGCATGTACGAGTGTGCACATGCATGAGGAATGCATGTGGGTATGAGTAGGTGTGTGTGTGTGTGAATGTGCATGGATATATGTGATATATGGTTGTGTGAGTTTGCTATGCAAGTGCATGTGTGTGCACATGTGAGAGCATTGCTTGCATGTGCATGCACATATGAGTCTGTGCACATGAGTGTGGGGTGTTCATACGCATGTGTGCGCACATGTTAGGGTGTTACACATGTGTGTGCAAATCTGAATGTGTGCACATGTGAGTGTGAGGTGCACTGTGTGCGTGTGGGCACATGTGAGTGTGTGAGTGTACGTGCATGTGTGTGCACATGTGTGGGATCTGGGTTTCCGGCTGCTCTACAAAAGCCTCGGCTGGGCCATTTCCCTGCTTCCCTGGGGACTGGCTTCCCTCCTGTGCCGCCCGAGGGAGCAGCAGGCATGACAAGGCCCAGGGAGCAGGCACCCCTCTGGCCTCAGTTTCCCCCCTTACGTGAAGGCAGGCTAGTCTGCTGATGGGAGAGGCCCTTTGCATCGACCGTCTCTGGACTGACCGTGACGCGCTCGGGGAGGTGACACGCCCCTCTCGGCCCCTCGCTGGCCCCCGTACCCCCCGTCCCGACCCCGGAGCATCCGCCTTGGGGGATGGGAAGACAGCCCTTTGATGCAGGTGCGCAGCTGCTCTCATCAAAGGTGGCCGCGCACATGTGTCCCAGGAACAAAGGGCCCTTCACTGTCCCCTCCCGGGGCCGACGCTGGGCCTGTAACCGAGGAGCCGCTGCCCCCTCTCGCTCCGCACCGTCCGGCCCCCAGGCCCCTCGCCGCGCGCCCACCGCAGGCTTTGTTTAGTCTGGGTTTCTGGGCGCTGGGCTCTTTTTTCTCCAAATGCTTCCCAAATTCTGGAGGCTGATGACACCCCGGCAGCCCCAGGGGTGGTGAGTCACCTCATGATGGCGGAGTTCCTGTCCCCCCCAGGGCGGCAGCGGGTCAAGGAACGGGGGGAACTGGAGCGTGACCACCGCCCGCCCCCCATAGGAAGGCCAGAGCCAGGCCCGGCCCTGATCAAGGCATGAGCGTGTGGGGGCTCCCCAGCTCGGCTTCCATCCCAGCCTCGGACTGTCCGGATGGCAGCTGCCCTCAACCACGGTCCCAGCAGCCACTCGGCCTGGGTCCCCCCGCCAACCCCCCACAGCACTGCGCCTGTGGGTCCCGGGAGGCCCATTGCCGGGCAGTCTGGACTCAGAACTGGCCCCAGCAGCTTCCAGGTTCTTGCCTGACGCCCCCACTGAGATGCCACCCCCACCCCCGTAGGGACACGGCACCCCCCCGGTTTCCCTCCTGTGGTCCCACCTCCTGACAGCCCCTGGGAAACGAGGGGATCCACCAGTCACCCCACAAATATTTGGGTCCCCACTTTGTGCAGAAGGCCAGGCCGGGAGGGGCGGGAGGAGGCGTGCGGGTCACCGCGTGGAGATGGGGCGAGGGGGCAGGGACAGCCCCTGGTCTCAGGAGGTGGCGTCCCCACTGGCTGCCTGGCCTGCCACCTGCGTGTGCCCCAGGCCTATGATTTCCGCTCCCCAGAGCCCTGTGCTTCCCCTCAGGGCCCGTGGACTCGGCAGAAAAGCCTCTGGTTCTCCCACGTGGGCCCGGCTGTAGGCTGCACGTGGCAAGGCCCCTGGGCCAGGCGAGAAGCAGGTGTTGGTGGCCGGGGCTCGTTGTCAGTGGAAGTGAATTTCTATAAAGGCCCCGGACACTGGCCCAGCGCTCCCAGGACACAGAGGGAGGGCCGGGTTCCTGCCGGCCGCTGCTCACACACGTGGCGGCCAATCGGCGCGTGCCGCGTCTCGCTCGGTGTGTTTCTGTGTGAAGCCCCTAAGTCCGTGCGTCCTGCTGACACCGCCATCGCACGTGGCGCGGGTCTCCCGTCAGCACCCGCAGCCTCTGTACCCAGGACACCACACAGCCCCGCGCGAGGCTGCGGCCACGGGAAAACACACGCGGACAAACACAGCACCACGGAGACTGTGGCCAGGGCTCCGGCCATGGCAGGGAGGCGCAGTGCGACAGTCACTCCAACCTCAGCTCTGTGCGTGCAGGGCGACCGAGGTGGGACCGCGTGACTGACGCGCGGTTACAAATACGCTTTGGCAAGTGGGTGAGCTCACACATGCGGAACCGGCGGGTGGGGACCAGCTGTGCTCACATGCACACGTGTGTACTAGTATGTGTGCATGAGCGAGGTCAGGTTCCTTGAGGTCTCATTACCTCCCTGAACTTCGCCCTTTGGACATGAGCCGTTTGGTGGGTTTTGATCGATTGATTTGCAAGAGAGAAACATCAGTTGGTTGCTCCTCTTAGCGATGTATTCGTTGGTTCTTGCAAGTGCCCTGCCCAGGGATCGAACCCACTCCCTCGGCCTGTGGACGTGATGCTCTAACCAGCGAAGCTGCCCGGCCAGGGCCGGTTTGGGGTTTTGTTCGCGGAGGGATGGGCCCGTCATCACCCATAACCTCGAACGCTCTCCTCACCCAGGGAGAGCCCCGTGCCCTAGCGGCCTCTCCCCTGTCCCTGCAAACCCCCACCCCGCCTGCCTCTGGGGCTCCCTGTTCTGGACGCCCACATAGATGGGGTCACATGTCTGTGGCTTCGTGTCCGGCTCCTGTCACCAGCGGCGGGTCTTGAGGGCCGGCTGCGTTGTCCTGTGTGAGGAGCGCGTGCCTGCTGTGGCTGACGCCGTGCCGCATGGGGGGGACCGCCCTCTGTTTATCCGCGCCTCCGGCCATGGCCGCGGGGTCCTTCCCCCTTCTCAGCGGCCGTGGGCAGTGCTGCTGTGAGTGGGCGTGTACACACTTCTGTGTGGGCCCATTTCATAGATTCTGGGCACGGACCCAGGAGTCGAGCTGCTGGGCAGCATGGTGACTCGGTTTCCCCCTTGGAGGGACTGTCAGCTGTTCCTAGAGGCCACCATAGCGCCCCACAGGCTGACGCCCCACATCCTCAGGGTACTCGCCGTCGTCTCTCTGTCTGTAGCATCCTGTGTGGGCTCGGGGGAGCCGGGGGAGCCCTGGGAGCCCGGGGAGCCCGGGGGAGCTCAGGGGAGCCCTAGGAGACGGGCTTTGGGGGCTTGGGAACAGGGTGGGGGAGCCCAGCAGGGACCCGGTGGTCACATCGGTTTGAGCAACGCTTCCTCGGACGTAGCGGGAGAAGAAAGCAGTTTTCAACCGAACTTTCCCGTGACAAGTCTCAGTGTGTGGAAACCAAGTCTGTAGCCCAGACAAAGCCCCCCCCCCCACCCCGCGCAAACAAAGGGCGCCTTGTGTCCCCCACGCTGGGCGGGGCCGTGGGCTCGGCTGACGCCCCAGGCAGGGGCAGGAGAGGGGGCCGGTCCCTCAGCCCCTCCAGGGTGGTCTTCTGTGAGCGCACCGGCCGCCTGAGCCCGCCAGGACCATGGAGCTGTCCCCTGGCCCCTCCGCTGTCCCGCAGGCCTGGAGCTCCCCAGAGAGGGCACCCCCAAGGCTTCCTCCTCCCCCAACGCTGCCCCTGGCTGTCCAGGGGGCCCGGGGAGGCCTGGGGCCCCCAGTTCCCACGTGGCCTTGCTGAAGCCGGGCGGGCGCACCACTGCCCCCGCAGGATGGGCGGTACTGAGACGGGGTGTCCAGGCCCCGCCACTGGATGGTGAGCAAACACAGTAAAGATGCCCTGATCTTGCCTGGCCAGTGTGGCTCAGTGGTTGAGCGTCCACCTATGAACCAGGAGGTCGGTGTTCATTTCAAGGTCAGGGCACATGCTGGGCGGCCAGCTCGATCCCCAGTGGGATCAGTGGTTCTCTTTAATCGTTGATGTTTCTCTCTCTCCTTCTCCCTCCCTCTCTCTGAGATCAATAAAAACATTTAATTCTTCAAAAAGAAGCCGCGGTCCAGCAGGCCTGGGAGGGAGGGGAGGGCCGGCGTTCTGGGCGACAGCTAGGCGTTTGGCCGTTTGTGTGGGAACACGTCCTGCACACACAGCGGACCCGCACTCCCTCCGGGAGAGGTTCCCACAGACCAGAAACGTAGGAAGTCTGCAGAGGGCCTTCTGGGGCTGCGCACCGGGGTCTGGCTGGTGAGCAGGCTGCTCACACCCCCCTCTCCCCCTGGAGACAGGCGGCATGGGGATGCGGGAGGACGGCCGATCCCGCCCCTCCCCGCGCTGCCTCTGGCTGGATCCCGCTGCTCACCCTCCAGGCCTGATCGGTGCCAACGTCCAGCCACGCAATTGGCTATAAGTGCCCCCCCCCCCACGTATTTGCTCACTCACTTGTAGCCTCTCACTTGGAGTTAACGATTCGGGCTGACGTTCGTCAGGCGGTGCAACCCTATGGCCCGTTGGAGTGACAGCAGAACAGCTTCCACGCCTGGGACCGGAGCCTTGGGCGGGGTGCAGCCGGGAAGGGCAGGGACGCGGCAGGTTGGCAGGCGGCTCCGCGCCCTCGCGCGTGTCCTGGCTCCACGTTACACGCGGGCCTCGTGTGTGAACTCAGGACACGGCTGAGACCCAAATGGGAGGAGAACACCTTGTGGGGGACAAGGCGCGTGCCCAGGGTGTCCTCCCCACGACTGCTCATGTCTCCCTCCCACTGTGCCCCTCGCGGCCACACACAGCCCGGCCCAGGCCGCCGGGACCGCGGAGAGAGTCAGACCCGGCCCGCAGCCTCGGCCGCGCCCTCTCCTCCAGGAAAGGCCTTGCTCTGAGCCCGGTTTTCCACTGTCTGAGCCTCCAGCAGGTCAGAGGCAGAGGAAGGACTGGCCACGGGCGGTCAGACCCCGGACAGCAGAGCCCGCGGCCCCCTGCTGCCGGGAGACCCCAACCGCACGCACACGGCGCAGGAGACCGCCGGCCGCTCGGAGCGGCAGCTTGAGTCACAGTGGAGTCACCGCACGACGCGGCCCCA
The DNA here is from genome assembly GCA_035771395.1 of Myotis vivesi. Taxonomy (NCBI): domain Eukaryota; kingdom Metazoa; phylum Chordata; class Mammalia; order Chiroptera; family Vespertilionidae; genus Myotis; species Myotis vivesi. The sequence continues at coordinate 1,726,512 of JAWPEG010064501.1, forward strand.
CGGCTGAGGCCGGAAGCAGGACGCGCTGAGAGATGTTCCTGTCAAAGAGCCGAGTGGCTACAAGGCCCACGTCTCTTCCCCTGGAAACCCGGGCCCCGGGAGGCGCGGGCCGGACGGGCTCTGGGCGGCGGAGCTCCCGTCACTCCTGGCCGTGGCCCGTGGCGACATGCAGGTGTCACAGGCGGGAGTGTCGCCGTGACAACCCGCTGGGCGCTCGTCCCCGGCACAGGTGCAGCATGTTTCGGGAGGTTTTCGGGTTCCACAGAGAAACTCGGGCGCTGGGAAGTGTCTGCCCTGAACAGCGGTTGCGTTGGCCTGGTTTCCTCTCAGAAATGGTGGTGGCCCCGCCTCCGTGGTGTCGGGCACTGTCGTCGCCATGGTGATGAGGGGCTGCGGCAGGGTCCCCTGGTGGGTGAGACAATGGGCTGGCTGGGAAGTGGCCTCCTGGCCGGCTCCGGGGTCCATGAGGGTTTGGAGCAAGCCTGACCCCTGGCCAGAGGTCCCCGCCCCCAACCTCACCGCGAGCACCCACGGTGAACATGTGGGCTATTGCCATCCTTGCCCACAGGGAGGCACGTTTAAAAGAGAAGCCAGGGCACAGTCACATGCTAGTTGGCCTGAGGCTCAACGGCAGGTGCCAGGGCCACAGGCTGGGGCTCTGCTCTGCCCACTGCCCGGCTCAGGGCACAGGGACCCGTCACCCTCTGTGCCTGGGTTCCCTCATCAGTAAAATGGGCATCACACGGGTGCCCCTCAGCGGTGGTCCGGGGAGGTTAACTGAGGGAATACCCACAAAGCTGATGACGCAGACCTGAGCCCGAAGGCAGGAGCCCACAGCGAGCGAGAGCACCTCCTGTCGCTCAGCCTTGGAGTATGTGTTCCACCACCTGTCACCCCAGACGGCCCCCGACCCAGCCACACCCGCCGGGCGAGGTCAGGCCTCCAGGGTCAGGGCCAGGAACCAGCGGGTCGCTTGGTCCAGTGCCCATGGCCGCCCCTCCTCTACAAGCCCAGCCACAAGCCCTTCCCACCCGAGGGGGCTGGGTCAGGACCCCATCCCTGCCCAGACTCCCTGGGCCGCCCCTCTCCTGCCCCACGCTCTCTGGACCTTCGGTATCCGGGCAGCTCTTTGCATTGAGAGATGAGAGAGGGTTGTGGAGCGGGTCCCTGCATGTGCACACGTGGTCGCACGCGTGAGCACACACGTGAGTTAAACAACAGTTTCTACCTGAGATGATTGCTATCATACTTCAGCACGTGCGAGCGCCAGCAGGCAGTGTCCATGGTCGGGGTGCAGAGGGTCCTCCAGCTCCCGGCCCAGGACCCCTCCTCCCACTCAGAGTGCGCGGCGGGCAGGTGAAGGCGGCGAGGCGGGAAGGGGTTAACCCGTGGGCCACCCTGTGTCCGGCCGTCACTTCGCTAATGCAAACCAGACCCCCCCGACAACAACCGCGCAATGTTAGGCCGCTCGGCGCATCTTGGTTGTTTTCCCCGAAGTGGGCTCCGCACTGCGGTTCCACGCTTTCTTCTCCGCCTTCGGAGACAAACAGGCGGAGCCACGCCCAGAGAGAGGGGCTTTCTCTCTCCCCAAAGCGCCTGTGTCCATGGAAAACCATTCAAACCTGTGAAGAATTGTCGTGAGTTTATTTGAGCCAAACTGTTGACCCAGACGCAGAACCTCAACGAATTGAGATAATGCTCCGGAGAACGGCGGGTTACATCGCATTTATACATTCCAATCAAAGGAGGGACGGAGGTGGGTTACATGGAATCCATTGGTGATAGACTAGAGGGGCGGGAGCAAGCCAAGTGGGGAAACCCCTGGGGATTGGATAAAAAGTAAAATGATGGACACATGCTTAGGTGGGTGCAGGAACAATTAACATGATAGTGAAGGCATTTGTGATCTCTGTCCTGGCGCCCAGCACATCTGGTTGTGCCCCAGGGGCTCCAGAAAAAGGGAAGTTACAAGTGACCCAGACATTTCAAGGGTGTGTTATCATAGATGCAAAAAGACAGACAGGCTCAGTGAAGGTCAAGGTTGACCTTGTCCGTGAAGATGCCGGCCTCGGACGTAACTGCCCACCATCACTGCTTTAGTTCAAGTTTAATGTCAGACAACCCGTTGTGGTGACTTTAGGTCTGAGTTTGCAGGGCCGCCATGCAGACCTCCCCTGAGATGTCAGGTTAGCACGTGGCCCCTTCCGTCCTCACCTGGACACCTGCCCCGCCGGGTGCCGCCGCTCTGCTGGCTGCCCATCGCCCAAGGTACCGTCTTAACTCCGGAACATGTACAGGCCAGGACCGGGCCACCGTGGTCCAGATTTGTCTTTACTTAGTCCTCACCTTGACCTTCTAATCCGTGGGTAAACTGAGGCACAGGGAGGTCTGGAGTTTGCACAGACGGCATAGCCAGGAGAGGCGAGAGCCAGGGCCCAGGTCTGCCAGCTCTGGGAGTCAGCAGAGTGGGCCCGTCCCCGGGAGAACGGCGCCATTCCACCCCCTTCCCAGCGGGCAGTACGGGCTCAGCTTCCTCACAGGCCTCCAGGCCTCAGAGCCCTGCCTCGCCCACAACCAGGAGGCCACGCCCTCGCTGCCCCTGCCCGGCCCGCGGGGCTGCAGGCCCTTCCCGTCTGCACGTCCCTGCTGAGCCCAGAGCCACAGGCTGGCCCGGGCTGGCAATGCCCAGGCCATGGGGGCTGACGCCAGGTTCCGATCCAGGGTGCTGCCCCCAGAGAGATGCCCTGGACCCCAATCCTGGCTGGTCTCCCCTCCTGAGACTCCAAGGACAGTCAGGAGCCGGTCAAGGTCAGGATTGCAGGAGAGTGAACAGGGCCCCTCTGGGCCCGGCCCACCTCGCGCTCATCGAGGCAGCGGTGCCCTCCGCACCCTCACCGCCTCGGGGCTTCCCTGGGCCAGAGCCCGGGGTTGGGGCCGGCGGCCTGCGGGCTGGGAATGGCAGGTGGTCACTGATCAGGCAGCGTGACGAGCAGCAGGACCGGCCTGGGCACAGGACCACATGACCTGCGGGCCAAGGGCTGCCGCCACCCTCTCCCGAAGCTGGTCCAGGAGGCCGGCCGCCGGGACATCCCCGTTGCCCTCCTGGCCGGCAGTCACAGGGGCCCATCCGGGTGCCCGGGCCACAGGCCGGGGAGGGGCTTCAGGAACGGACCCTCCGTCCCCCGAGAAGCTCGCCGACGGCCCAGCCGCTCCGCTCACCGGCTGGAATGCCAAACCCACACGAATGTTCCAGGCTCTCCAGGCCTAAACGTCTGTTCCAAAGAGACATTTATGTGGGCCGGGGCCGTGTTTTCCTTTCATTGCTGTTATGAGAGGCAACATTTTTCCAGAAATAACTTCTGAGAAGTGTGCCTGGACTGTGAACACATGTGACCCTGACATACCCGGAGAAGGCTGTTCCCAGCCCGCATGTCCACGTGTTCCCACGTGTCCGCGTGTTCCTACGTGTCTGCGTGTTCGCACGTGTCCGCGTGTTCCCACATGTCTGCGTGTTCCCACTTGTCCACGTGTTCCCACATGTCCGCATGTTCCCACGTGCCCACGTGTTCGCACATGTCCGTGTGTTCCCACGTGTCTGCGTGTTCGCACATGTCCGTGTGTTCCCACGTGTCCACGTGTTCCCGTGTGTCTGTGTGTTCCCACGTGTCCGTGTGTACCCGCGTGTCCATGTGTGCCCACATGTCTGTGTGTGCCCACATATCCGTGTGTACCATGTCTGCATGTACCCACATGTCCATGTGTACGCACATGTCCGTGTGTGCCCACATGTCCGCGTGTACTATGTCCGCGTGTACCCACATGTCTGCATGTACCCACATGTCCGTGTGTACCCACATGTCTGTGTGTACCCACATGTCCGCGTGTACCCACATGTCCGCGTGTACCCACATGTCCGCGTGTACCCACATGTCTGCGTGTACCCACATGTCCGTGTGTACCCACATGTCTGCGTGTACCCACATGTCCGTGTGTACCCACATGTCTGCGTGTACCCACATGTCCGTGTGTACCCACATGTCTGCGTGTACCCACATGTCCGTGTGTACCCACATGTCTGCGTGTACCCACATGTCCGTGTGTACCCACATGTCTGCGTGTACCCACATGTCCGTGTGTACCCACATGTCTGCGTGTACCCACATGTCCGTGTGTACCCACATGTCTGCGTGTACCCACATGTCCGTGTGTACCCACATGTCTGCGTGTACCCACATGTCCGTGTGTACCCACATGTCTGCGTGTACCCACATGTCCGTGTGTACCCACATGTCTGCGTGTACCCACATGTCCGTGTGTACCCACATGTCTGCGTGTACCCACATGTCCGTGTGTACCCACATGTCTGCGTGTACCCACATGTCCGTGTGTACCCACATGTCTGCGTGTACCCACATGTCCGTGTGTACCCACATGTCTGCGTGTACCCACATGTCCGTGTGTACCCACATGTCTGCGTGTACCCACATGTCCGTGTGTACCCACATGTCTGCGTGTACCCACATGTCCG
>JAWPEG010064501.1:1738993-1757244 GCA_035771395.1 Myotis vivesi
GGGGGAGACGAGGTCCGCTGGTGGCACCCGTGCCCCCCAGGCCCGGAGATCCCTGCCCCACCCCACCCGGGGCTGGAAAGCAACATGCCCCATAAAAGGCGCGTCAAGGGCACAAGGTCCCGGCCGTCCTTGCAGCCCGCTGCCCTTGGTCCAGAGCAGGAGCAGGGCCAGCCCCGCCTCCCAGAGCCTCCGCCACAAAGACGGCCTTTTCCCCAGAATCCCGCCCGCGTGGCGGGCAACAATGTGACGGCTTATGTAACTCGGCCACAGAGGCCTTTTCAGCTTGGAGAGCCCGGCCCGGCCCGCACATCCCTTGTTCCTGTGAGGCTGCGGGGCCCCGGCGGGCGGGCGTGCGGCTGCTCCAGGAGCAGCTCCCACAGGCAGGACAGGCCTTGCTGGGGGCAAGGAGGACGGAGGGAGGAGGAGCTGCAGCTCAAGGCTGACCGTCTGGTCAGAAGCCCAAACGGTGGGCAGAGGAGCTGGCCGCCCCGGACAGTACCCTCCATGGCCCCTCTACAGAGAGGGTGCAGGCAGGACACCCACAGCAGCCTGGGGGCAAGGAGCCCAGGGCAGGGATGGGCACTGCAGGGCTGCCCCACCCCCGCATGGCTCACTCTGCTCCTCTGAGGGTGTCATTGCCACGCGCTCCCGTGGCCAGCCCACCCTCCTGAGCCACACAGCGCTTCCCAGAACTCTGATAACAACCTCCACACAGCTCCGGGCGCTCCACCTGAGTGCTGGGTGGGGTGGGATGGTGGTAAGACTCAGATCTGACAGCTCATCCATTCATCTTTTCCTCCATTTTTCCATCCATCCACCCACCCATCCATTCACTTATGCCTCCATTCGTTCATTCGTTCATTCATTCATCCCTTCTTCCCCTTCATTCATCCATCCACCCACCCATCCATTCATCCATCCATTCATCCATCCATTCGCTTATGCCTCCATTCGTTCATTCATTCATCCCTTCATCCATTTACCCACCCACCCATTCATTCACTTATTCCTCCATTCGTTCATTCATTCATCCATCCACCCACCCATTCATTCGCTCATTCATCCATCCATTCACTCATTCTTACACCCATTCATTCATTCATTCATTCATTCATCCCTTCATTCCCTTTGGAAAGAATCTGAGGTCCTCATCACCTGAGACAAAAGCCAAACAGCCTCACCAATACCAACATGCCACTCCCAGGGCAATGGCCTCTCCTCTGGGCCCTCAGCTGCCACCCAAGCTCTGCCGCCCAGCAGGAGCCCTCGGACACAGTGCAGGGGGTGTGTAGGGGCAGAACCCTCAGGCTGAATCCTAAGCAGAATTGTCCACTCAAATCTGTCAGAACCCCCCAGCCTCCTCTCAGTGCTCAGCTCAGTGAGGACCCTGCAGACTGCCAGCCGGTGGCAGCGTGTGTGGCACCAGGTGGCCTGGGGCCCAGCGTCGTGCCCGGAGGATGTGCCACTGCCCTGGGAAGGATACAAAGAGGGTCTGGGCAGGGCCCCCAGCTCCCCAGTGGGGGCACAAGTTACAGCCCCTGCCCAGACCCTGGCCACCTCATGTCCCCCAGCACACAGAGGGGTCACCACGGCCGGGGAGCCCCCCTGCCCAGAGCGGGCTCGGCCCGGGTCCCACCCCTCGTCCTTATGCTCTAAGGAGCTCGCTTCCCTTGAAGTGGTTACCCGAAACCCAGGGCTCTCGGTGAGGGCAGTATCTCCCAGGAAATCCCTTGGGCTGGGCGCTGAGGGGACCGGAAGAAAGAGGACACCTCCTGGGAGGGGCCCACTCTTGGGAGGGGTCAGGCCGCCGCTTGGGCATAGCTATGGGGCCAGCACAGCTACAGGGCCAGCTCAGTCCTGCGAGGCCAGCTCAGTCCTGCGGGGCCAGCTCAGTCCTGCAGGGCCAGCGAGACAAAGGCAGGGGACACTCCCCCTGGGGCCGGGCAACTGTGCCCCAGAGTGAAAGGACACAGGCGTCCCTGACCCGCCAGCTTGGGCTTCCAGGGACGTGCCAGGGTCCTGGGGCCGCCATAACCAAGTGGCGACCTGACACAATGCACATCTCCCCTCCGGGCTGGGGCTGTGGTTGGGCTCAGGGTGTGGCAGGCTGCTTCCCTCTGGGCGCTCCAAGGCTGCCGTTCCAGGGGGCTCCCCGATTCCGGTGCCGCCGCGGCCCTGGTGTTGTTGGCTGGTAGAGACCTTACCCCAGCTCTGCCCCGCCATCCCGCCCCTCCCTGTGTGTCCAGCCGTCTCTCAGAAGGGCGCCGCCACGGGATTGGGCTCCGCCTCAACCCTTGTGCCCACAGCTGAACTGACGGCCCCTGCAGAGGCCTGGCTTCCAAGGGGGTCCTGTTCGGAGGGTCCAGGCCGATGGAACTTTAGGGGGACGCGGTTGACAGGCCCATGGTCAGCTCTAGGGAAGAGCGGTCGCTGCCAGGCTGGACCCTGGCACCTCTGCCCTGGTGGAGGCCTGTCAACCAAGGGCGGTGGCCACGGGGACCCTGCCTCCCCTGTGTAGCCCCAACACCCCGAATCCCAGGACTCGTCACCACCCTCCCCCCGCACCCCACCTCTGCACACGGGCAGCCCTGCCCAGGCCTTCTCAGAGGGGCAGAGGGGGCCAGAGCCCAGGGCGGAGGATGGGGTGGGCGTGGCCACCTGACCTGCACCAGCCAGGCGGGCAGCGGCTCTGAGGCCATGAGGGGGGTCTCAGCACCTGCCCCACTGCCTCGTCTCCAGGCGGCCTTGCTGTCCCGATACCTCCTCTGTCTCGGAGGGGACACTGCTCCAGGGGGGGAGGACACTGCTCTGGGGGGGAGGGGGTGTTGAATGTGTCCCTGGTCCAGCAGGAGACCCGACGGAGGGCGCAGCCGCAGCCCCAAGACTCAATGGAAAACTAACATTTGGAACCGAAACCTGTGTNCCCCCCCCCCCCCCCCCCCCCCCCCCCCCCCCCCCCCGGGGGTGTTGAATGTGTCCCTGGTCCAGCAGGAGACCCGACGGAGGGCGCAGCCGCAGCCCCAAGACTCAATGGAAAACTAACATTTGGAACCGAAACCTGTGTCCACATCCTCCTCCTTTTCCCTCTGAATGTGCTTCCCCGGAGTCAACCTCGCGGCCGCCCCCCAGCCTGGGTGTTTCAGGGACAGAACAGTCCAAACCGGGTGTCGCCTGTCCCCCTGGGACTCAGAGTCCGAGACCCTTGTCTGCAGGCGAGGTTGCACCAGGGCTGAGGGGAGGCCCGTTCCCAGGAGAAACCTGGGGTCGGGCAGAAGCTCCGACGAACAGCCTCCACCTGGGCCCCCCCACCGCCCGGGCCCCCCGCCCCCTGGGCCCCCCCCCCCCCGCCTGGACCTCTCACCACCTGGGCCCCCCGCCGCCCGGGCCCCCTGTCTCAGGACACTCAGTCCCCTCGCCCCGCCCCGGGTCGCTGGCCCCGGAGTCATCTTTCAGGCCCGTCCGCACAGTCAGGACCAACAAACCCGAGGGTCCCGGGCAGGACTTCTGTTCACGGACAATAAGTCATTTGACCCGGGCACTGATCCGGTTACTGATCGCAGCGTATCCGCCCCCCACGGCCGCCACAGGCACGGAGACCCTCCCGGTCCCCAGGCTGCCGGCTGGGTGTCCCCGGGGCTGACAGGAGGGCAGGCCCCGGCCCGGCCAGCCCAGCCCAGCCACCCTTCCCAGCTGCAGGCCCGGCCGGGCACGGGGAGCTATTCGCTGCCCCAGGAGGAGCCCCTGCAGGGTGTGCGGCCCCTGGAGGTGCCCTCAGATCGGAGCCACCCTCTCTGCTCTGCCCTGCGCCCCCCGCCCGCCCAGGGGCTGAGTGAGGGCACTGCCTACGCTCCCCCGGAGGAGGGCTGTGGACTCACTGTCCCTTTAAGAATCAAGACAGCCTTGCCCTGGCCAGTCGTTCAGTGGTTACAGTGCCAGCCCACGGACCAAAGGGTCTCAGGTTCGATTCCTGGTCGAGGGCACGTACCTGGGTTGCAGGTCCCCCAGCCCAGGTTGGGGCATGTGCAAGAGGCAACCAGTTGAGTATCTTTCTCACGTTGATGCCTCTCTCTCTCTCTCTCTCTCTCTCTCTCTCTCTTTCTCTTTCTCCCTCTCCCCCTCCCCTCCACTGTCTCTGGAAATCAATAGGAAAAATATCCTCGGGTGAGGATTAAAAAAAAAAAGAATCAAGACCCTCTTGGCCACCAGCCTCTCGGTTCCTGGGACAGTGATGACGGGGACCCTCAGCCCCGAGGGGGGAGGGGGGAGGGGGGAGGGTGCCTGGGGCTCGGGCACCCACTTCACCTTGGACGTGTCAAGCCACACCAGGCCTTTAACCCTCGCCTGGCCGGGTGGCTGGCGCCAGGCAGGAGGCCTGCAGGCTTCAATGCCCTTGGACGCCCTGATGGTGACCTTGAGCAGAGAGCACACATCCTGCCGTGGGGCCGCCCTGGGCTGGTCTCTGCAGCCCCCATCTCCTCCCCACCCTCTGCTTGCCGCCCCCTGAGCGCCGTCCGCCGCCCGAGTACCGCACAGAACGGGCCTCCCGTCTCCGTCCACCCTCACGGCGGCCGCTGTCCTCATCCCGAGGCATGGACCTGCCCTGTCCCCGGCCAGCGGCCAGCTCTGAGCCCCAAGTCCAAGGCCCCAGGACCCCACCTTCCAGAATGTATCAGGTAGAGCGCCCGTCGGCCGCAGGGACACACGAGCCCAGTTAAGGCGACCGCCCAGGGGGCCGGGCGTCTGGGGAAGCTCCTGGGGAGGAGGCGGACCCCCTGCTCTCAGGGGCCGCGGGGTGAGGGTGCGCCCTCCTCCCCACACGCCCCATCAGCTCTCTCACCTGTCCTCCGGGGCAGGAACCAGAGCCGCCTCACGTGCCTGTGGGGTCAGGGATCAGGGGTGGGAGATAGAGCTGGCCCTTTGTGAGGGGAGCTTGGCTTTCTGCTCACAGGAAGGGACCCCGCTGCGCTGAAGGGGCTCCCAGTTGTGGGGAGCATCTGATAAGGAGGGACCCCCTCTACAGGCCAAGCCGGGCGGGGATCTGCCTGCCCCCACCCTCACCTGGGTGCCTGGCAGAGGCCACTGGGCAAGGCCTCCTTGGCCCTTCCCGGGCTGGCTGATGGGACACATTCCTGGGACTTCCCCCCCCCCCGCCCCCGCACCCCGCCACAGTCTGGGGAGCAGACTGCTGCTTCTCCCACAGGCCGGGGCTGCAGGCCGAGCTGACAGCCACCTCGGGGCCCATTGACTACTGGGCGGGGCCACTTCCTCAGAGGACATGGCCAGGGCACCCCAAACCCAGGATCCCCCCCAGGGGGCCCGCACTTCTTGTGGAAGGAAGGGATGCGTGCTCCAGGCTAAGCAGCTACTGACGGGCGGCCTGGGGGACAGGGTGCGGGGAGGGGGGTTCGGGGTGGAGGCGGGAGCGGGGAGGGGGGTTCGGGGTAGGGGTTAGGGGTGGGGGCTCCCAGGCCTGAGCTTTAAGGTATGAGCCGAGTCCAGAGGAAACACGCTCCTCCGAGTCCCTGAGGCAGTGATGGCGAACCTTTTGAGCTCAGCGTGTCAGCATTTTGAAAAACCCTAAGCTAACTCTGGTGCCGTGTCACATAGAGAAATTTTTTTATATTTGCAACCATAGTAAAACAAAGATTTATATTTTTGATATTTATTTTATATATTTAAATGCCACTTAACAGAGAAAAGTCAACCGAAAAAATGAGTTCGCGTGTCACCTCTGACACACGTGTCATAGGTTCGCCATCACTGGTCTAAGGAGTGGCCGAGCGAGACCCTGGTGCCGGGACGTGGGCAGCCCCCGCGGGGACGGGCAGGGAGGCCTTTCTCGCTGCCGCGGGGCACCTGGCCCAGGTGCTGGCAAGAGGCTGGGGGCCCGTGACCCTGTCCCTGTCCTGGGCTAATGGAGCCTCCTCAGACGTCACCCACCCCGAGGGGAAGGCCGCTAAGCTGACCCGCGCACAGCCCTGGGGGTCCTGGGACTCCCAGCTTGGGGTTCTTTTTCCACGTGACACAGATGTCCCCAAGTCCCAAAGGATGAGGCCGGCGGGGCTCAGTGGGTGAGCATCAACCTAGGAGCCAGGAGGTCAGGGTTCAATTCCCGATCAGGGCACATGCCCAGGTTGTGGGCTCCATTCCCAGTAGGGGGCATGCAGGAGGCAGCTGATCCATGATTCTCTCTCATCATTGACATTTCTACCTCTCTCTCTCTCCTTTTCTCTCTGAAATCAATAAAAATATATTTTAAAAAATAAAGCTGGCCTTAGAGCTGAATGGCACCCCAGGAAGGTGACAGGCTAGGCCCCACCTGCTCGGACACCCGCCCACCTGCCCTCTGGGCACCTGGCCAGCCTGGCCCACGGCCTCAGCTGTCCCTGCTCACCCGGGCTGCCACTCTGCCGGAATCGCTCCCCCCGTCCTGCTCCTGACGTGATGGGGTGATGTGGGCCCTCGGCGACTGTAATTAGATTCTGCCTCACAGTGTGTACTAGTTCCCAAGAAAATCATCTATTAATTGATCCCAATTACTCTTAATTGTTTCTGGTGCATTTCAATTAGCGGCCCGGGGTTACAGGCGGAGCTCCAGGCTAGACACACAGTCCTCGCCCCTCGCCTGGGGACTGCGGGGAGCCGCCCGCCCGGAGCCCTGCGTGGAGCCTGGAGCCTGGAGCCCCGGCCTTCCTCTGGGCTCGGGCCTCCCGCCTGCACCTCGGGCGGGGAGGGTGACCAGAGCCTACGGCACCTCCATCCTGGAGGCTGTGGCTTCATGCCCAGGCCCTCATCCAGGCCAGGAGGCCCGGCTCTGGGGATGCCCCCGGGGTGGGCGGGAGCCTGGGGCGGGGGGGGCGGGGGGGAGGGCCTGCAGCTTGGTGGTTCTGTTTTTGTGTTTCTTCTAAATCTTCAGTGTTGAGGCTTGGCTATTCTTGCTACAGTAAAAGACACATACATTTATGACATTAACCACTTAAAACATGAACGTCAGTGACATTTATCACATTTCCAAGTTGTGTGACCATTACGTCTGTCCAGTTCCAGAACCTTTTCCTCACCCAAAGGGTGGCCCACACCCCTTAGCGGCCCCCTCGGGTCCACCAGCCAGGCTGCTGGCCGTCCTGTGTGTCCTGACGGTTCCGACACACGGTCGCACATGCTCGGGCATCGGTGACCGCTCGCTCTCACTCCGCTGAGTTTTCAGGCTCATCCTTGCAGCAGCCTGGGTCCCGCTCCGTCCTGTTTGGGGCCGAGTAATAGTCCCCCGTGTGGCGGCCGCCCGTCAGCCCCTGCGGGGACGTTCGGGGGTCCTGCCATCTGGGGACGGTGACAGGTGCTGCCTCGAAGTGTGTTCACCCTTCGTCGTGACCGCCTCTTTCCAGCTCCCTGGGGTGTGTATCCCGGAGTGGGACCGCTGGGTGACATGGGTCACCTGCTAGTTATAGCGACAAAATGCAATCGCTTTGGTGGCTGACATGGCGTTTCTGAGAGGAGGCTGAGCGACGTGGCGGCCAGAGCCCGGGTCCTGGCGAAGGGCGGGCAGCGCAGGGGTGGCGGGGGGCGGGCTGCGGAGGCCTCTGCGCAGGCGGCCCTTCCTCGGGCCTGCCCTGCGGAACCGGATGGAAGGAGGTTATTGACGGGCGGGACAGGATGGACCTTTGGAGGACACGGGAGAGCCCCTCTCACCGCCCCCCGCCCCGGGGCTCACAGAGGGCGGGTCCTCCGCCCGGTGCCCAGGCCCCACCGGTAGCGTGTGTCCGGCTGCGCTTGACGAGGCCCCAAGCGGAGGGTGAGGGGGGATGTGTGTTCTCACTGCGGACCGGCCAACCCAAACAAGTCAACAGCCCTTCAAGGCAGCGAGCCCGTCGCAGGGCATGGAAACCCAGCCTCGGTGGAGGGTGAGCGAACACACGCCCTCGGACATGAATCTACAAATAAACTTTCTGAGGGAAACATTTCCTTCTCTCGGAATCCGCCCTCATTCATGCTCCGTCCTCCGTCCTGGTAGAAAGCGCCGGGCTGGCAATGTGAGGGCCCCGCCCACTGCTCCCCGGGCGCCCCTGCAGCCCAGCCAGGTTCTGGGGCTCCCAGGGCTACGGAGCCAGGCCGCCACATGCAGGGGGGGTAGTGGGGGCATGTGGTGGGGCGGTGACCCAGCCAGCTGGGATTTCTGATTCAGATCTTGTGGGGCCGCAGGCCGAGGAGGCTGCGCCGTCTCTATGGACCGGCGCCCCCAATGTCACTAAACCCATCACATGTCAGCCATCCCCACAGCTGTGCTCAAGACAGCCCTGTCCCTGGGCTCTGAGACACAGCCGGAGGGCATGTGTGTGTGTGTGTGTGGGGGGGGGGGGGGTGGGTATGTGCACATGTGTTGGAGTGAGGAGTGTTTGTGTGTGCATGTGAGTACACATGTGTTGCGTGTGCATGGATTCCTGTGTGGGGTGTTTGTGAGTGTGTGTGTGTTGTATGTACACACATATGATGTGTATGTGCATATGTGTGTGTGTGTGCATCTTCCGTGGGAGTGTAACCTGGGAGGAAAGAGAGGCAGCTGCAGGAGAGCGGGCGAGATTCCTCCCGCAGCCTCGAGCCTCCTCCTGCCCTGGCAGCGTCCACTCCTGCCTCGCTGCCCGGCCGCTGCCCGCCTGCTCTGAGAGCCGCCCTTGGCCGAGTGAGAACCTGATTTCGGAAGCACAGTCCTGAGGGTGGAGCGGGCCCAGGACACACTGGGTGCAGGCATGTGTCCATGTGTACACGCTGGGTGCAGGCATGTGTCCATGTGTACACGCTGGGTGCAGGCACCGCCTGCAGGGCAGGAGCTCGGGCGCAGGCACCACTTCGCTCGAGTCCACCCAGTGGGGCCACCACGGCCACGCGGAGGGAAGGCCGCTCCTGGGTGGGGCCTGGGCGCCCCGCATGGCCCTCAGAGCTCCGAGCTTGCGCGCTTTCCCGTCCCTGGTGGGACTTGTCCGTGTCTCCCTCTGCTCGGGGCAGGTGCCCGGGAGGCAGCAGTTCTCAGATTTGCATGTTCACTCCGTTCTGACCCGTCAATCCAGAGCCCCACGCCATGGGTCAGAAAGATAGGAGGGGGAGAGACAAAACACATGCTCATACATGTGCACACACAAACATGCAGACTCACATGCAGCTATGCACACATGTGTGCACACACGGACACGCATGCACATATAGACTCATGGGCACATGCAGACATGCATACACATGCAGACACACTGAGAGACATGTGCACATGCAGACAAGGATGCACATGCAGATACATGTGCACAGAGACATACATGTGCATGCAGATATGCACGCAGAGAGATACACATGTACATGCAGACTTACGTGCATATGCACGCACCACATGTGCACACATGCACATACACATTCATGTGTCCACAGACACCTATGCACAACTCAAGACCCAAAAGCACACATTCACATACACATATAAAAGCACATGGGCACACGCGTGCACATATATGTGCACACACAGACACCTCCAGTTTGGTGAGGGTCCAACAACACAGTTGACAGTTTTTCATTCTCGTTCTTCTAGGGAAACAAACAAACCGAATTCCCATCAGGGACTGCAAAGGGCCTTCCCTGGCGTTTCCAGGGAGACTGTGTGGGGGAGAGGGGCCTGATGGGGAGGGAGGGAGAGACCATGCCCCCCAGCACCACAATGCAGGGGCTCTCACGCACAGGAAGCCCTCCGAGGCCGGGGGTGAGTGGTGCCATCAGGGACCGGTGTTCTGGGTTCCTCACAAGGCCTGTCAGCTCAGGACCCCCATTCACCCCGTTATCTCAGCAACAAGAACCCGAGAGGCCCCGGGGCCCCTCAGACTTGTTGATTCCAAAGGCCTCTTTTAAAGTGGGGGACCAGGAGCGCCATCCCGTCCGTCCATCTGTCCATTCATCCATCCGTCTTCCCCGGCAGGTGGCTGGGGAGCATCCCTGGGCTCCGACACCGGGCTGGGGAAGCACCGGCACCCAGGTGGCCGTGCCCACTGTGCCCTCCTGGGGCTCCAGGTGCAGCCCGGACAGCTGGCCTCTGAGCGTGGGTGGGTGAGGCCATGTGAGGGCGGGCACACCCTGCATTGTCCCCCATCTTCCCAGCTCTGAGCTCACCACTGGGGCTGGGGAGGGCCTGGCAGAGGGCGCCATCAAAGCCGCCGGCGGGCCGTCCTGCCCTGCGGGTCATGCCCCTGGAGGAGCAGCAGGAGGAGTTGCGGGCCCAGCCCTCCCCCGCCTCCTGAAACAGGTTGGGGCTCCACGGTGACATAATGAGACCCAGGCCTTTACCTGGGGGACCTCAGGAGGGGCAGTGAAATGCCGGGAAATGCCAGGCTCCCACTCCCACGGAGCGGCCGCGATCCGTGCGTCCGGGGGCGCCTGGAACAGTCCCCGGGAAAATAAGACAATTATTTTTGACAACCTGCGTCAATACCATCTACATTTTTCCTTGCTCGAGCTCCCCTCCCCCGCCGGCCCCTGCGCGCTGGCGTCTTCAGGAAACAGCCGCAAACTCAATAAGCCAATTGTTAGCTCCATCGATCTTGTTTGGGGCCTGAAAACTCAGCAGACAGCACAGTGTTAAATTATTAACTAAATGTTTCCCCTCGCTGGGGACGTGCTTCTGTGAAGACCATAGAGGAATAATGGCCTCTTTATGAAATTAACAGCCAGAGGGATGGGGGGACAGGGAGCAGAAGCCGTGGAGTGGCCGAAGGAAGGCGCCCGTGCCCTCTGGGTAGGGGGACAGGAGGACAGCTGAGCAGGGCTGCCTGGAGAGCAGAGCCTGGAGGCCTCCCTGGAGGAGGCAGAGCATGGACGCAGTGAGACCCAGCCCAGGGCACCCTCCTGCCAGGTTGTGTGGTGCCACAGGGCCCAGCCTGGGGAGTGGGGTCGTCAGATTACAGGCTCTCGTTAGCCTGGGGGTGGGGGGCGCTGCCTGGACTGAGCCTTGCCTCCCCTTTGCCACGTGGATGATCGCCCCGAGGGCCGAGGGGTGTCGCAGGGACTGACCGTGCTCTCCAGTGCAGGGTGCTCAGGCGGTGACCACAGGCTCCTGTGGGCTTTAAGGCGCCGCACAGAGGCAGGACGGGATTCACTGGTCTCCTTCGTGCCCAGCGGAGGCCAGGCCATGTGCCAGGGGCCGGGGACCAGGGTGGAGCAGGCAGACCCAGCCGCTCACCTGGAGCTTGCATTCCCTTGAGGGAGGCGGATGTTACGAAGTGACAGCGGAGGGGCGGAGCGTGCAGGTAACGTCACCTGAAGTGCAGGACCAGGCACGTCCCACGGCACTAGGATGACTAGTGACAAACGTAACCACCGCCAGAACCCAGGCCCTCACTGGGTGTCTCCCTCACTCCTGCCCTCCCGGCCAGCACTCCCCGTGGGCAGACGGGCGCCGCTGTTCTTTCTGTCTGGTGAGCTCTCCCCGTCTCTGAGCCTCATAGAGAGACACACGCCGTCTGTACTCTTGTTCATGGGGCCAGTGGGGTTGGTCCAGATCTGGCCCGTGATGAACATAGTTGCCGTGAGCATTCTCGTGCGGCTGAGTTTTCACGTCTCCCGTGGACGTGACCTGGGAGGAGCATTGCTGGGTCCAGGGGTGGGTGTGTTTCTCCATCTGGCAGGTATCGCCAAGTGTTTTCCAAAGTGATGAGCCCGCGTGCGTTCCCACCAGTGAGGGACCCGGTGCTCAGAACCTCTCTGACACGCAGTGCTGTCGGCCTCAGGAATGGCAGCCTCTTAGCGGCTACGAAATAGCGCCCGTGGCCTCCATGTGCATTTCGCTGACGACTGCCGGCGGGAACCACGTGCTCGTGTCATGTGCTTATTGTGGGTGTGACTGCGTTTGTGAAATGTTTTTTTTTTCAAGTCTTGGGTCCACTTTTTTATTGGGTTGTCTTTTTATAAATCAAATCTTAGGAGGTCTTTAGCTATTCTAGATACAAGGCCTGTGTCCTGTGTATGTACTGCCAGTATTTTCTCCCAGTGCATGGCTTGCCTTTCTATTCCCTTAGCAGAGTTTTTTTATTATTATTATTGGTGGGTGTTTTTAATTTTTTTTGTGTTTAGTGCTTTTTTAGCCTTTCCCTCCCCCCCCCAAAAAAAAATTTTCTGCTAATGTCCTATTTCCTCTCTCCTTTGGGAGTTCTGGTTACACATACACCGAATATTGTCCCCCAGGTCACTGGGGCTCTGTCCGTTTTGCTTCGGTATTTTTCCTATTATTCAGATTGGCTTAATTCTACGCAGCATCTTCAGGTTCACTCACCCTTTCTTCCGCGTTCTTTGACTTGTTATTAAAAGCCTTTCCAGCAAGGTGTTCATTTCATGCGTGGTACTTTTCCGTTCTAGAATTTGGTTCTTTGTTGCATTTCCCATTCCTCCGCTGGCATTTCCTATCTGTGCACTCCTTATGATCATCTTCTCCTTTAAGTCTTTGGACAGATATGTAACAGCTGCTTCAAAGTTTCTGTCTGCGAATTCTAACCTCTGGGTCATATCAGTGTTGGTTGTCTTGGATGATTTCTTCCTTGACTACGGGTCATGCGTTCCTGTTTCTTTGTGCATTCGGCATATTGTACTGGATGTTGGAGATGGCGCACGGTAGAAACTCTAGATTTTGTGGTCTCCCTCTGAAGAGTGTTGCTTTTTGTTCTAAAGCAGACTTTCAGTCACTAGTGGCTTACTAGTACTTTAAGGTCACCTTGTAGACGTTTAACTACCCATCTGGTTACAGCGAGTCTGTTCATTCTGCTCCTGGTCTTTGCTCTTAAGGCAGAGCCCTTGTAGGCTTTTCATGGAAAATCAGAGATGCTCCCCAAATCCCTCTGAGTTGACGGGACTCACATTCCAGATTCCCTCCCCCCTGCTGTGGCGGGAAGCCGGGATCTTTGCTCAGCTCTCTCCACCTCCCAGCTGTTGACTTTGCTGGGCTCCTCGCTGTCCCTCCCAGGCACAGGCAATGCAGGAACAAGCCCAGGGTTTGGGGGTTCCCATGCACACCGGGAACCCCCTGCCTCTGGCCCCTTCCTCTCCAGGCCTCACAGCGGCTCAGACACCTCAGCCCTGGGAGCCCACTGCCCTGTGCCGAGGGGACCGGGGGGTGACTCCGAGGGAATAGCCAGGTGACTGGGGACTTCCCCAGCGCAGCCTCCTCTCAGGGCCACACGCCTTCCGTGTCCTCCTGCCGTTTGTCACTCTCTGATGCCTTCACTTCTTTTCAAGTGTCTTGTCCAGCAGAGAACACTGTTATCTACAGGAGGGTGAGTCCAACTCTGGTGACTCCGCCTTCCTGGAACCAGAGCCCCCGGAGCCCCCACTCTTCTGTATTCCACATGCATGGCATGTGGCCTCGCTCCGTGCCCCTCGCCGACGCCTGGGGAGGGGCTAGCAGGAACCATCCCCTGTGCCTCCGGCAGTGACGAGGTTCACACAGCTTAATGTTCCACCCACGGACACCCCACGGGTGGGACGAGGACGTGGCTGATTGCAAAGCCCACACTCTCCCAGTTGCTGGTTCTGAACGTGTCACTCGGGCACAGGGGGACCCCATCCCTGCCACACACCCGCCCCCCCGCCCCCCGGTCCTCCCGTGCTGCCTCCATCACTGTTTTTCTTGGCGGGATTTTCACTCCACCCCGGCTGCTCGGTGCCCCCACCCGGGCTCCCGGGAGCCGACAAGAGCCCCACCGAGGCCCCGTGGCTGCGGGCCAGGGTCTCGGCCGCGTGGGGCGGTCGGAGGGCTGCCTGAGGGCGGATACAAAAGGGGGCATTGAGGGTGGGCTCCACGGAGACGCTCCCTGTCCAGCCCACAATGCGGGCTTTGTGCGCCCTGGCAGGGCCGAGCCGAGCGGGAACACTCCTTCTCCTCAGGAGAGATTATTTAATTTAAAAATAATTGAATGTGGAAAATGTTGGGGATGGAAACTGTTTATCAGGTTCCCTTTTTGTTTCTCCCGTCGGCGGTGCCCGCAGTCAGGGCGGCACCCTCCCCTGCGCCACGGCGAGGCTGCCGCGCTCCGAGCTCTGCACGAGGCGGGCGGGGGCCTGCTGTCTAGCGGACGAGCCTCGGGCTGCTCACGTGGCCATTGGGGCGAAGGGGCCACGGGGAGGCTGGGTCTCGGGCCGGAGGCCGGGCCACTGCCTGGAGGCGGGGTTGTCTGAATACAGGACCGTCTGGACTGTGGTCCCCGCAGGCCCCCAGCTTGACGGCTTGTCCTTCCGCTTCAGGTCCCCTGGGCCCCCAGTACCCACGGCTTCTGCTCCTCCCTCCTGCCCTATTTGGCCCGGGGTCTCCTTCTCCTCCTCGCTCTCCTCAGTCTCGGGGGCCAGGCAAATCCACCTTCTCCTTCACGTCGGTCTTCATGGCCAGCCAGGCTGCTCCCTCTGTCCTGGGCAGGGAGTCCCCGTCCTTTCGGACGCACGCGGTCCTCCCTCGCTCTCCCGCCCACACAGTTGGACAAGGGGAGCCGGTCGGTCGCAGTGCGGCTTCGGCTCAGGCACAGCCCTCAAGGCTCTTCACGGACAGATGCTCGCCGCCCTCTCGGAGCCGACGGGACAGAGCCCCGGCTTGTCCTTCCCACTGCGGTCCAGGCCTGGACACAGGGAGGGCAGGGAGGCCAAGTGTGGACTCAGGCACGGCCCTGGCCCAGGCCCTGGCTGTCCCGGGGCCCCAGGCGTTTCTCTGTGGGTTTGGGGTGAGGATGAGCCGCTGGCGGGCCCAGGACCGTGTCTCCTGGCACCGCCTGGCCCCAGCACCTCCAACAGCGAGTCCTGGCCACGCTTCCCAGAGCAGCACTGGCCACCTGGTGGGTCCTCTTTCCTGTCCCTGTGGCGGCCCTGGGGGAAGCAGGCAGCATGGGGAGAGGTGGAGGAGGGGCCGCCATTCAGCGCATGTGGAACCCACCACCAAGGGCACGGGGACACGGAGCTGTCTGCTCAGAGCGGTGGGCACGGGGCTGCCACTTGCAGAGCCTGCCTGAGTGTGAGGTGGGGGCCGGGGCGGGCAGGCAGGCCAACGTGTCCTGAAAGGTGACCTTGAATGTCAGGTGCCGCCGGCCACATGCAGGGCCCCTGACAGCAGCCTCTGGGGTCTTCATGGGGACAGTCACCTGGCTACAGTGACCGCAGAGGGAGGACACACGGGGCCTCGGCACCCTCCCCTCCCCAGGGGCCCGGAGCGCAGCCCTGGGAGCAGGGCCCCTCCGCCTGCTAGGCGGCCCCGGCAGAAAGCCGCCTGTCCTGAGCCCGCGTGGGCCGAGGCGCGTGATGGGCCTCTGGCTCTGGGACATGGAGAGGGGACCTTGGGGATGGGCAGCCACCAAACTCACTCTCAGCCCTGCCTCCAGGGAGGGGGGTACTGGGCCCCGTCTGCACAATGGAGGCGGGAGGGGCCTGGCTTCCACGCACAGTCGCAACGATGATTGGCTTTGGGGGCCCGAGTCCGTGTGTTTCTGCACAATTTTGTCAGCAAGAATCCGCTGTCCGCTCGCCCTGCCCGTGTCAGCACCGACAGCCGCTGTCTGGCCGGCATTCCCAGACCGCGCTCGGCTCCCAGCAGGGTCCTGCTGGGGCAGATAAGATAGGCGGGTGTCGGGGAGGAGGTGCCGACGGGCGCCCCGCACGCTGCGAGTGATGAAAGGGGCTTCAGAAAGGTGCTGACGTGGCCACGGGCCTTAATGAGGTCATCGCCAGAGCCGCTGCCCCGATAACCCCAGGTCAGGCGCCCGAGTGTGGTGGGGCGGGGCCGTCTTCTGCTGCCGCTGGGGCCAGGCCTGCTCCTTTGAGGCCATCGTGCTAGGCCCTGCAGGCCTGCCTGTCCCAGGACGCCAGGGGACCCCGGCGGTGGGGGGAGGTGGAGCTCAGGCCGCTGTCACCCTGGAGACCAGGGTGTCGGTCAGAACTCAGCCCTGCCGTCTCTCCTCCCAGGTCAAGGTCAGCCCCATCTCTGGAAGCTCCAGCCGTGTGTCCTACGGGCCCTGCGTGTCTGTGAGCTCAGGCTGCACCGGGCGTGGAGCGAGGGGCCTGCAGCCCATGGGCCTGGCGGCGTCTGGGTTCGCTCGGCGTCCTCTGCCGTGGATTCTCTCTCTGCCCGGCCCAGCCTTGAGCCCTGCGCTGGAGGGAGAACCCCCGGCAGAGCGGCACCTGCCCCAGGTCGTTCCCCTCTAGGGAGGAGGGTGCCCGGCTCTGCCCCTCAGCGCTGGTGCCCCTGCAGCAGCCCCCACCCCCTTTGGTCTCCACCCATGTGTGCGCCCAGGGCTGGGGCTCGGCCTGGCCTGGGGGCTGAGGCTCTGACCCTCAGTCCAGGCAGGGGGGCCAGTGCTCCCAGGATGCCACAGGCCTGGCTGCTCTGGGCCCCTGCCCGGGGTGGGGATGGGGTGAGCCACTGCAGCGATGGGCCGGGCAGAGGAAGGGTGGCCGCCGCTCCCTAGTGGCTCTCGGGCACAGCGAGGCCGGGAGGGGCCCGCGGGCAGGGCCCAAGTCACAGGTCGCCTCCCAGGTGGCACGCACTCTAAGCCCAGCCAGGCGGGCTTCCTGGCGACAGCTCTGCCGGCCCAGCTCCCACGTGCAGCCCACTCTTTCCTCGTTCCTCTTTCCCGCCTCGAACCCATTTTCCTGCCCAGGTGGGTGCCCCCGGGGCACGAAGCCCCCAGTCCCCGCAGAGCGCTCCCGGGGAGGTGTCAGCCCCACGTCAACGCGCTTCACCCAGCACAGGCAGAGCCGGTTCCAGAAATAGCCGCGGGCGGTGGGAACTGTCTGGGCCGCGGAGTCCGCCCACCCCCGGGGGGGAGCCCAGTGGCCCCCGGGGACCGCGGAGCTGCCAGGAGCCGTCTCCCAGGCCAGACAGAGGGGGTGCGCCAGGCCATTCCCGGCCCGGCCCCTGGTGGCGTCCGAGCAGCGTGGCCTTGTCGCCCAGGGTCTATGGGCCCTGATGGCCACCTGCCGGGCACCTGCTGGCCTCCCCGTCCCCCCGACAACGAACGGGTGGTCGGAAGCGCCCAGCCGGGGTGGCCCTGCCAGACTTCCGGGTGGAAAAGCCGTTGGGCAGGTTCCGAGGACCCGCGGGAGGTTCTGACCGGAGCAGTCACTGCGCTGTGTTGGGAGGAAGCTTTTCTGGGCCCAGGCAGCCTCCTGCCCACCGCGCCGCCCCCGCCGGACTGCCGCCCTCAGACCCCCCCCACCCCTAGTGGCTGCCTCTGCCTGCAGGGGTGTGGGTTTTAATTGTTTTTCTTCCCAAACACTCCCCGGCCTCTCCTGTTCAGGGCCCCCCCCTCCCGGCTGCGGGCTGCGCTGGGAGCGGGTTCCAGGAGCACTTCCGCCCTCTCGCTGCCGCTTGGTGTGTCCCCCCTTCCCTTCCTCCCTCCGGGCCCCTGTGATTAAGCCGCCAGGACCCCCGCTGCTTTTAATAGGCCCGAGGCTTGACCATCTGATGAGCAGGGCGGGCAGCCTGGCCATGGCGCTGGAATCCCCTAATGCACCGTATTAATCATCACTGTCAGCCACCGGCCCCAGGGCACCCCCAGCACAAATTACAGCAGGCCGAGGGGGCGGCCCTGATTGGCCGCATATTGAAAACAGACATCGGACAGGCCCGCCCCCTCGCCTCGACCCCACCTCAGGGCCCCCAGGGGCCTCTGCCCAGTTCAGTGAACAATAGACAGCTCAGGGGGCAGGTTGGCCCTCGGTGCCCATCAGAGTCCCGTGTTGAGTGCAAAAGTGAGGCCAAGGCGGGGAGTGGGGTGTCCTCCACAGCAGGCCCGAGTGCGAGACTGGGGCACCTGTTGGGCACCCCCTGCGGGTTTGTCCCCGAGAGAGTGGCAGGGGCTCCTTTGGGGTCATGCCTGGCCTGGCTTAGGGCTGTTTCCAGGCAGCACCTCGACATGGGACCTGAGTGTGGTGCCGGCCACGGTCCCAGCTGGGGGGGGGATGCAGGGGGGAGGGGGCCGCCATGTACCCCAGGAGCTGGACCACAGGCCCCAGCCAGACGCCGCGCCGGCAGCCCCTGTGGCTGGGATCCCCCTGCTCCCTCTGCCCCTCCTGCGTTTGTCGTAAAAGTTAACCGGGTGTGAAATGCGTGCTGCCTGGGCCGTGGTAAGAGTTTACGGCTGCGGATAATCTGCCTGGGATCTTCCAGAGCCGGGCCTCCCTGCTCACCTGCACGGCGGCCCAGGGTCCCGCAGCAGCTGGGGCCTCACAGACACACGGGGCGGGGGGGGGGGGGGGGG
>JAWPEG010064501.1:1766181-1829141 GCA_035771395.1 Myotis vivesi
CCCCCGGGCCTGCGGCTCCCGGGCAGGTGGGACTGGGAGGGCCCCTCCAGCAGAGGGGACGCTGGAATGCAAGGGCGTCGGAATGCAATGAGCCCGTGCCCGACGCCCCAGTAGCCAAGGCTTTTGGGGAGACACTTGGACACGATGGGGCTGCCGGCCCAGGACCCCAAGTGTCTGTCGTCCAGAAGCGCGAGCAGCCCAGGGCCCCGAATTATGCCGCATCTCGATGGAACAGCTCCCCCGGGAGGAGTTACCGCTGAGCCCCTTTTGGAAAGGACGGCCCTCGGGAAGCCCCACGTGCGGAACCTCGGCCCTCACTCCAACCCTTTCCCACCAAACACACGAAGCGCAAAGGCGCTGCTTCATCACAGCAGAGGCGCTGAGTCCCGCCCGCAACCCCACCTGGCGAGCTGGACACGCGCTCCCCAGAGCCGCCTCCCTCCCCCAGATGAGCTCCAATCGCCATCTGCACGTGCCCCCGTCCCTGGCGCATCCTGGGGTCTGAACTCCGTGCGCATCCAGGCGCTTCTCCGCCACCTCGCAGAAGCCCACGGCAGCGATTTCCTCATCGGTCGCTGCCCACGGGCCTCGCAGAGACCAGGAAACCACAGCCTCCTCTGCGGAGGCACGGCCGGTGCCCTGGCAAGGCCGCAACGGTGGCCCCAGGCAAAGCGATTGGTCACCTGAGGGGGCGTCTCCACCTCTGAGGCCTCCTGCCCGCCCTCCTCAAGGCCAGCACCGGGAGCCCACGCAGCTCCGCTCATCAGCCCGGAGCCCTGGTTACAGCGCCTGACCCTGGAGAGACCACGGACCCACCCAGGCCCCCAGGGGGTTACGCTGGTGGCTGCCAGCCTGGGGATCCTGCCCATTTGCAAATATTGGTCTCGTGCAGCCATTTTCCACCGGGGAGCCACGAGAATGTATAAACACGCGGCACCTGACTATGTGGTCGGGGCACTGACCTCTGTCCCCCAGATCGTCAAGTGAAACAATGACAACAGCGGACACAACGATAGCCATCCAGTGTGAGTGAATCAAAATCATATCTATTTTTTGTCAGATCAGCAAACAATGTGTGTGTGTGTGTGTGTGTGTGTGTGTGTGTGTGTGTGTGTGTTTTCAGTGTGCCACAGAGTTCTGGTGATGAGTGTATGTGGCCAGGAGATGAAGAAGGTTGAAAACCACTGGTCTAAAGAAAGCACAGAGCCCTCGCCAGTGTGCTCAGTGGGTAGAGCATCAGCCTGTGGACGAAGGGTCCCAGGTTCAATTCCTGTCAAAGGCACAGACCTCAGTTGCAGGCTCCTCCCTGGCCCGGGCCCGAGTCGGGGCTCCTGCAGGAGGCAACCAATTGATGTGTTTCCCTCACATCGATGTTTCTCTCTGTCTCTCTCTCTCCTCCACTTTCTCTAAAAGTCAATTGAAAAATATCCTCGGATGAGGATTAACAAAAAAAAAAGAGAGAAAGAGAGAGAGAAATGCAGAGACAACCAAGAGATGTCACAAGCCGTGGCCAGGAGCCCATTCAGCGGGGACTCCCTTTCAGATGCGCCTGGTCCTCACGCTGTCCCCCCAGAATGCCAGGTTCCACAGGCCTGCGCCCCCACGCCACGCCCGATGTTGCCTGCGGCGCTAGCGTGCACCTGAGATGTTAAGGAGGCGCGTGTGTTCAGGGAATTTCTGCTTCCACGGGACCCACGTAGAGCCCAGAATGGCCCGGCAGGGAAGCCGCCTAGAGCTCCACGCTGCGCCTGCGTCTGCTCCAGTGGCTGCGACCTAGGGAAGGGTGGTCGGGAAGTGCGCTGGCTAATGCTAAGTGCTAGGATTCTCCTCTGCTTTTCATTAAGGTTTTTATTAACACAGGTATTAAACGGGGAGGGGGGGACACACCTTATCTTCAAAACAAGGCAGTTGGGAAAGAATCAAAGTGGTCATTTTTGCTTAAAAATAATCTAACACAGGCACGGTGTGAAGGGGAAGACACAACAAAAATAATTTAACCTGAAAGTGCAGGACTCGTGGAGAGTGTGAGGGAAGGAAATAGAGAGCGACGTTACCCACCAGACATGCCTAAGGGACAATCCCCCCCAGAGGCAGGGAACCTTCTAGAAAAGACGGGAGGAGCGGGTGCCCCTCGGTGCCCACCAGCTCCTTGAGCCTGGCCTTTGTGGGATCGCGAGGGCGACTCGTCTGCCCAGAGCTGCCCACGCCTCGCTGTGTGGGGCTGGATCCGCGTCCGCGGGAAGTCACTGCACCGGGCCGCTCTGGCCAAGAGTCTCCAGGCCAGAGAGAGACCCCAGCTCAGGGACCCCCCAATGTGTGGGGGCGTCTCAGCCGCCGGAGAAGGACAACATGATCCCACCCTGGGCGGCCACCACCGGGGAGGAAGACGGCAAAGGGACCTTCTGCCCCCACAGCTGTCAGACCCGCCAGGCACCCGAGAGCCAAGCTCACAGGGAGAGGACTGACCGCGCCCCCAGGCCCGGCCGCTCCCACCCAGGACGGAAGGACCGAGTCCTCACAGCCCTTCCTGATAGTCACGCAGGGACGTGTCCGCCTCAGGACAGCAGGCAGGCGAGCCACCTGAGCCACGGGAGCCCGCCCCAAGCTTTCATCCTCATCCCACGACATCACGGAACCCAGCGCCCGGAATAAGGCCAACACCCGCTCCCTCGAGAAACCACATCCTCCTCCCTTTGCCTCTTTTCAAATTTAAAAAAAAAAAAAAAAGCAATAGGGCCCTCACCAGTTCGGCCAGTGGATAGAGCGTCGGCCTGCAGCCCAAAGGGTCCCGGGTTTGATTCCGGTCAAGGGCACCGACCTCGGTTGCAGGCTCCTCCCCGGCCCGGGCCCGGGTCAGGGCGTGTGCAGGAGGCAACCAATCGATGTGTTTCTCTCACATCAATGTTTCTCTCTGTCTTTCCCGCTCTCTCCCACTCTCCCTAAAATCAATCCCTGGGGTGAGGATTTTTTTAAGAAGCGATAGAATCCATGAAGAATGGTCCCGCCTGGAGGCCAAGGCTCTCACCCGCGTCCCGCGGGGCCGGCTGCGCTGAGCAGCCAGGCGAGGCTGAGGGCTGGCGGGGCCTCGGGACGCTGTCATTAGACTTTCACAAGCCACTTCGGGGCTATTTCCTGAGTGAGGAGAGCTGTTTGCACTGGGCTGGTGTGGACTTGAAAGGAATCCAGGTAATACCGTGGGGGGGGAGAGGGGCGGGCGGAGGACACACTTTAATTCCTTTAATATATTTCCTCTGAGGTGACTGGACTGCTGGAACCCGGGGAAGGGGCAGACCTGCGGGATTTAATTGGTTCCATTTGTCATTCCGGCCTGACTCTGCCCCACCTCGGCCCATGAATCATTTCCAAACTCACCGGGCGCCCCAGCATGCTCGCGTCTGGGAAGGGAGCTGGCCGTGGGTTCCCAGGGAGGTGGCGCAGGCCAGGCACAGCCCTCGGCGGCCGGGCGTGCGGCTCGCGAGGTCCGTCCCTGAGACAGGCCGCGCGGGAGAACTGAGAATCCAGAAGGAACCGGGGGTTCGGAGCCCCGCATCGCACCCCCAGTATCTCAGTCACCCCACGTCTGATGTCCGATGCGCTGAGAAGTTGGGAGAGAGAGATGGGCCATTGGGTTACAGTTACAGGACCCCGGGCCCCTCCCCACGCAGCCGGACGACGACCGAGCTCCAGGCCACCCGACAAAAAAACACCAGAAAACAGAAATCACCTGGCCGGTGTGGTTCAGTGGATAGAGCACTGGCCTGTGGATCAAAGGGTCCCGGGTTCGATTCTGGTCAGGGGCACATGCCCAGGTTACGGGCTTGATCCCCAGTAGGGGGCGTGCAGGGGGCAGTCAATCAATGATTCTCTCTCATCATTGATGTTTCTCTCTCTCCCTCCCCCTTCCTCTCTGAAATCAATAAACATATATTAAAAAATTATAATAAAAGGAAAAATACCCTCAGGTGAGGATTTAAAAAAAAAAAGCCACTGAAATCCCAGGCGGCAGAATCATGAGGGGAAAGTGTTTGGAGAAAAGGCAGCCCCTCTCTGTGAAGCGCAGGTGAGGGCGCGGCCAGGCCTGCAGAGGGACCTGGGAGCAGGCTGATCGCGGGGCGTCCACACCCCACAGGCTGTGCGCCAGGAGCCTCCGCCAATGACCATGTTTGTCTGTCAGCCTCGCATGCTCGCTGGGGGACTGGCAAGGTATTCGCGTAGAGTCGGCCTGTTGAGATGTGAGCTATTTGTGGACGCTGATCTCAGAACACGAGGCTGATACAGGGGCGTGAGTCACGGAGCTGCTCCGGACGGACGTGTCCCCTGGAGGAGGAAGAGGGGATGGGCTCGGAGAGACTGAGTCAGCGCATGGAGGCACTAAATATAACCCAGCTGGACCCGTCCGGCTGCGAGCCAGCCCTCCCCTGACCACCTACTGTGTGCCGGTCCGGTCCCCCAGGGCGCTAAGATGGACAAGCCAGCGTGGTCTCGGCCCTGGGAAATAGGACGCTGCCCCATCGACCCCGGGGAAAGCCCAGTAACGGGGCACAGAGCACAGTGACGTTGGACGCAGGGGAATCGCAGCCCTGGATCCAGAGAAGCAGGGATATGAGGAGGGGGGTCTACGCGCCCTTGGGCAGAGCCCACGGGGAAACGAGCAGAGGGACCTAGAGGGTGAAGGGGGAGATGAGCACAGAGACTCGCTGGCAAAGGCCGATCTGTTGTCCTGAAGCCCCTCGCCCATTTGTCCCCCAAACGGGGCACCACATCCGCCTGGCTCTGGGGATCAGCAAACGAAACCCACTGTGGTCGTCCTGTGATGGGGCAGGGACTGTGAGAGCCCGTCTGGTGTGTGAGTTCAGGGCAGGCTTCCTGGGAGACATGTCCCCAGGAGTTCTTCCACCTTTACAACTCCTGGCAGGATGTTCCATATAGCTCACCTTGGGAAGCGGAGGAAGCCAAAGGTGTCTGGGGAGGTTGGGGGACTCTGTGTCTCATCTGTTATTCAGTTTAACAATCCACTTAGCCATCCATCCATCTACCCATGCATTCATCCATCTGTCCATCCATCCATCCATCCACCCATCCATCCATCCATCCATCCATCTACCCATGCATTCATCCATCTGTCCATCCATCCATCCACCCACCCATCCATCCATCCATCCATCTACCCATGCATTCATCCATCTGTTCATCCATCTGTCCATCCATCCATCCATCCACCCATCCATCCGTCCATCCATCCACCCATCCATTCACCCATTCATCCGTCCATTCATCCATTCATCCATCCACCCATCTGTCCTTCCATCTATCCATCTACCCATTTCTCTATCATCCATCTATCATTTACCCATCCATCTGTCTTTTTTAAAATATATTTTTATTGATTTCAGAGAAGAAGAGAGAGATAGAAACATCAATGATGAGAGAGGCCTCCTGTACGTCCCCTTCTGGGGATCAAGCCTACAACCCGGGCATGAGCCCTGACCAGGAATCGAACTGTGACCTCCAGTTCATAGGTCGATGCTCAGGCACTGAGCCATGCCAGCCGGGCCATTCGTTTGACTTTCCATCTATCTCTCCATTTTCCATCTACCCACCCATCCATCCATCCACCCATCTATCCATTTATCATGCATCCATCCATCTATCCATCTGTCCATCCATCCATCCTCCAATCCACCCGTCCATCCACCCACCCCTGGAGACAGTCAGCGAGCCCTGACTGAACCTCAGTCCTTCCGAGGCTCGGGGGGAGCTTTAGTCACCCTTGGCCGCCACGGTCAAGGCGAGGAGAGGCAGAAAGGGCAGGACCAACCAGGGTACTTAGCGCTGGTCCCCACAGAGATGAAAGGAGTGAGACGGGCATCCAGTGTTGTGTCCAGCCAGCCGGCCCCTGTCTTGCTGAGCCACACCGGGCCGGTTCCTAACCCCTCTATGCCTGTTTCCTCATCTGTGAACGTGGCCGCTAGGGACACGATGGTACAGCTCCTGGTGGCCAGTGGCCGGGGCAGCGGTCTGTGGGGCGGTGGCGGGGGACGCCTGGAGAGGAAGGTGGAGGGGACGCCGAGCTCCCTGTTCTCTGAGATGTGCATGTGGGAGGAAGTCACTCCCGGGCGCCGTCCACATTGTCGTCCACGGTGATGAGGGTGGTGGAGGGGGTCGGAGGGTGACGGGACTCTGGGTCTCTGAGCAGCTCCTCTCGGGTCACCGGCTGGACGGCGCCTGGTCCCAGCCCAGGGGGCAGAGCTGGGGGAGGAGGCCTGGGTCCTTGGGGGCATTTCGGCCTGGCATTCCGTGCCCACACGGGGCCTTTGTCCAGCAAAGAGAGAGTGTAGACAGGTGCCCAGGCCGCGGCCGGGTTGCCAGGTTGGTGGCCCCTCCCCCGGTTTGCAGCAGCTCAGCCGCAGTGCAGACTGCTCAGCACCTGCTGGCAGGTGCCCGCTCACAGCTCTGCAGTTCATCACCACCGATGTGGCCGGGTGACACCTTGCGGGGGCCACACCTCCACTCGGGGTCGCTTCCTGTGGGCAGAGCCGGGCTCCCCTGGCCCCGGGCAAAGGTGCCGCCACAAGCCCTCGGTTTTGTTGTTTGGCTTGTCTCCATCTTTTTCATGAGCAACAGCAACCAAAGCAGCTGGGAGCGTCTCACTCGCGAAAGTCACAGCTGGGCCTGCGGTGGCCTGTGACCTCCCCGCTCGGAGCTCCTGCTCCCGCCCCCCTCGCAGCAGCGAGGGGCTGAGCGAGGGCCTGGCTGATCTTAACCACATCAGTCCCAGGAGCAGGGGCTGGGCCTGCGGGGGCGGGGGAGCAGGAGTGGGAGCTGCGAGTTGGGGGGCAGTTTACAAGCCAGGCCAGGATTTGGGGGGCTTCCCTGCACCGGCCTTTACCTGCCCAAACTGGCCCAGATGGTGGCACGTCGGTGGCTTTTCACGACTGCCCTCCCCGACCTCCAGGTCCAGCCAACAGCGCAGGACCAGAGGGGCTGTCCTCCCGCCGGCCCTCCCCCCCCCCTCCTGCAGGAGCAGCAGCCCCATGAGGCTGGGCCGGGCTGAGCCCCCGAGAGACGGGCTTGTGCACGTGGGCACCCACAGACAGGTGGGGGGTACCCCACGGTGGTGCCTGGTTGGGGGGTGCCAGAGCATTACCTGAGTCCCCTGAGGCCAGGCCCCTGCAGGACCCACCCTGGCAAATAGCTGCCTGGGCACCAGCCTCTCTGGGGGCAGGGGAAGGGGCCCTAGGCCTGTGGGCGCGTGAGTTCCTTGTCAAGTTCAAGTCCAGCCCAAGTCCATGCTTTGACCCTGTCATCCAGCGGTGCTGAGGTCCATCCTGGGCCTCTGAGAGGTGCGTGGGAGCCCTGCAGTGACTGCCTTCTCTCTGGGGCGTGGGCATGTTCCGAGGGGCAGGTTCCGAGGAGCAGGTTCTGAGGAGCAGGTTCAGAGGGGCATCTGGAGGGCAGAAAGGAAGCTCATGAGAACCCTCACCTGCTTCTGCCACTGGTCTGTCCCTCTGGGGCCCCGGGCCACCCACGGAACATTCCCGACCGAGCAGGAGCCGCACTTGGACCCCCGGGGGAGCCAGGAAGGGCCGCCTCTGCCCAGCGGCCTGATGCACAGGTGCAGCCGGGTCGCAGGGGGGGGGAGGAGGGGTGGCAGCAGGCACCTGTGGCCACCAGCCTGGAACCCTGCAGGCTCTCTGCGCCAGGCCGGTGTGGGCATGGGCTCTGCCAAGGCCACTCGGCCTGTCCCTCGGCCACGGCCCCCGCACAGCCCTCAACAGCGAGGAGGCTTTCTGGTTCCACAGGAGCGATGGCGGCAGGCCCAGCCCCCCAGCCCATCCCGTGTTGTTAGGCTAAGAATCTGACATTTCAGGCACGTGTGGTACAGACAGCCCAGCCTCCCCTCAGCACGCCCTGGCCGCTGGCCGCCCGGCCGTCCCTGATGCTCCCGTGACGGCACTCACCATGTGCGGGGCTCCTCGCCCGCAGGGGTCCCGAGCTCCCACCCCGGGGCCGGTGTCTGAGCAGGTCCATGTTCACTCATTCATTCATTCATTCATGGCCCTGCCCACGGGAGAGCTGGTCTGCACCACCGTGCCCGTCTCTTCCAACGGTTCCGCCTGCAGTGCGTGGCCCACGAGACAAACTGCAGGCTTGCATGGTGACGAGACCTGTGCTTGGGGGAAGCCCAGCCCCCAACACCTCACTCAGACCATTGATTTTGTGTCCCGGTTCTGCAGCAGGTGAGGGGCAGCCCCAGGTTTCTGTAGCCCCTCTTCCTGTCTCCTGCGCCGATGACATCATGGGGGGGGGGCTGAGTCCCACGCCAGGGGACCCCATCAGCTCCAAGCTCTGCAGTGCTGCTGCCTCGCCCTGGGTTTCTGCCGAGTTCGCAGCCGCTGCCGACTGGGTGGCCCCGCGCCTGCACCCCCTGGGCCAGGGAGGCGAGAGGGAGGGAGAAGGAGAATAAGGGGCAGGTGGGCGGGGAGGAGGCAAGGAAGGCGTCCTAGCCGAGAGGCAGTGGCGGTGCTGGGCTGAGCCTGGGATCCGGGCTCCCGGGGGCGCCCAGGCCGTGCACCCTGGCAGCGCCGCAGCCCCCGAGTGTCAGGGTATTTGGGGGAACTGGTCTGTGAGCCCCAGAGGCTCCGGGGCCCCAGCTTCCTCAGTATTGGGGGACAGAGGTCTGAGACCTTCCCTCGGGGGTTCACGTGGCCTTTTATCTGAACAGTTTGCGGTCTGCAAGGTGCCCGCGCCCCGGAACAGCAGAGGCGGTTTCGGGGTCTGGCGTCATTAGCAAGAGCAGGACCCCCAGCTCGGACTTGGGGCCTTGGTCTTTTGCGGCATCAGCGTCCCCTGCCGGGCGCCTGCAGCCTCCTCACGCGGGCTGGGCTCTGGGGTCCCTAAAACCAACGGACCCTGGCCCTTATGTCCAGGGCATGCACCCTGGCCTGGAACTGGTCCCTGGGGACGAGGAGCGCCACCCAGCCCCTCCTGGTTCCAGGGGGAGCCCGCCCCAGGAAGCACGGCTCTCCACCCCTCTCTCCTCATGAGCTCAGGGAGGGCTGCCTCCACCTGGCTGCCCTCTCTTTCCCAGAAGCCGCCCCCTTGCTCCCTGCCCCGTCCCCCCTCCCTCCCACATGGAGAAGGTGGGGCCAGGCCCTGACCTGCCGCCTGGAAGCCTGTCTGCCCCGCGACCCCTCCCACCAGCCGCCTTTGGGGACAGCGCCGGGTCGTCTCATCCCCGAGCTGAGCTGAGCCCTAATGAGCTACTGAGAGTCGGAGGGGATGGGATCTCTGAGCTGGTCCTGGGCCTGCCCGCACGATGGAGGGGCTTCGGAGCGCCCTCTGCCCCCTCCTGTCAGAATGGAGCTCACAGACGCCGTGAATCGCCGCGGGGTGTGCACGTGCGCACCCATCACACACACGGGGCTCTGGGGCTGGGCTGGGGCTGGAAACAGCCTACTGGTCCTTAAAGAAGGGGCAGGGGCAGGGGCAGAGGCAGGGGCAGGGGCAAGGGCAGGAGGAGGCCCTCCCCGGTGCCCACTGGCTGGGGGGTAGGCGCTGTGCCAGGGGAGCCGTGTTACAGCAGCAGGGCCTGGACAC
The DNA here is from genome assembly GCA_035771395.1 of Myotis vivesi. Classification (NCBI taxonomy): domain Eukaryota; kingdom Metazoa; phylum Chordata; class Mammalia; order Chiroptera; family Vespertilionidae; genus Myotis; species Myotis vivesi. Next base: position 1,775,782 of record JAWPEG010064501.1, read on the forward strand.
CGAGGGCAGCCTGGGGCACCGTCCCGCTCACTCAGACCCGTTAGGCCAGCGAGGACGGCAGCCTGGCACCCCACCTGCATGCTCACCCCCGATGGGCCTTGGCAGGCCGTGCCCATGAGCAGGAGAGAGCCACCCAGCAGAGCCCACGCATTAGAGGTGCAGGAAACCTCAAACGATGTGCAAACCACGGGAAGGTTCTCCAGCCCTTGCTTCCCAGGCGGCGTTTCTGGTGGGGGGGTGGGGGGGGAGATGCACCAGCTGGGGAGCTGGCAGGGACGAGGACAAGGGGGTCTGTGAGGCTGAGTGGGCGCAGCAGGCATCAGGGCAGCTTCCTCTGGGGGCGCTGGGACTCCCGGGGCCAGATCCACAGCCCGAGCCCGGATTCGGACCGGGTCAGGCAAGGGCGGGAGCGCGGGTGCTGCACGTGGGGAGGGACTGGAGGCTCCGCCTTGCGCCTCTCAGAAGCAGTTTCATCTCTTTAGAGGGAAAGGGTTAGCCAAGTCCTGCTCTGTCACCCGGAAGCCAGTCAGGCGCCCTGGGAGGAGGGGCCTCCTCTGGCCTTTTGGGGCCACCAGGAAGTGAGTGCCACCCAGTGACCAGGCGCCGGGTCAGGGCGGGGACAGGGTTTCTGGATTGAGGAGGAGGGACATGCCCCAGAGTGACCAGGAGAGGGTGGCTGCTGGCCAGAGAGGGGGGCCCAGTGGGCGCCAGGAGACTGTGGCCCCCGAGCCCAGGCCCTGCACCCCGAGGGGCAGGGACAGACTGAAGGCCCCGCACAGCGTCCTGAGGGGCGAGCGGCCAGCCATGTCCTGTTCAGACACCCGTGCGCGAGCTGGGATGTGTGCCCAGCACCGCGAGGGCCAGGAGCGCCTGGGTCAGGGACAAAGGCCTGCGGGGCGTTGCGTGGAAAAGAGGGGCTGGTTCTGCAAGGGCGGAGGGTGGAAGTTTCTGGAAGGCGGGGCCTGCTCGTCCAGGTTGCATCAGGGTCAACAGTAGACCTGGCTGTCGGGTACAGGCGGCGGGGTCCCTGTGCCCGCGGGTGTGACTGGCTCACACACGTTAGGAAGGTGTTGGTGTGGGCGTGGGGTCAGGTGGGTGGGTGAGCCCAGAACCTTCCAGCCATCCCTGCCCTCGGCCTCTGGGGCTGTAGCTCCCCTCCCCCCAGAACAAGCCTCTGAGCAATGTCCTAGAGGGTCAGGTGGGCTCTCGGGGTGACAGAGGGAAGGGGGACAGCAGAGGAGTCCTGGTCCCATTCGGGGCCCTGTCACCGCAGCAAATGGAGGCGCCTGGGGAGCGAGTCTGCAGGGCCCAGTGCAGCGTCCGGGCCCAGGGCACCTGCCCAGGGGCTGCCTGTGGCGCCTGCATCCTGGCACAGGGCTGGCGCAGCCCCGGCCCCACCAGGATGTGCAGAGGGAGACAGAGGGCGGGGAAGGTGGTTGATGGAGGCGGCGGGGCCCATCCTCAGGCAGCGGGTCAGTCTTTTCCCAAAGCACAGTGGGTGCCCCACAGCCACCCGATGCCCCCTCATAGCCACACACACGTATACACATGCACACATGTGCACACACGTGCACTCACACGTGCAAACTGGATAGAGAGGAGCTTTAAGCACGTAGAACAGTAGTTCGTTTGTTGGTTGGTTGCATGGCTCTCCCTCCAGTGCTGACTCCGGGCAACAGGCACCAGGTCCTGGGGGTCAAGGTGAGGGGCCACCTGAGCCAGCTGGACCCCAGAGCTGGCAGGCCTGGCTCTGAGCCACCGATGGGGATGGGGGCGGGTGACAGAGAGACACAGAGAGAGAGAGAGAGAGAAGGGGACACGCACAGAGGGAGACAGAGACGCCGTCCCTGCCAGCCCGCGTGCACACCCTGCGGGGTGGGGCCACAGGGAACCCCAGCCCCCCCGCCTGCCCCTCTTCTTCCTTTAACGGAGGAAGGCGGGGGAGGGGCGGCCTAGCTCAGGGAGGTGCCACCACCACAGGCTTCGTGGGGGGTCTTTAACGGGTTTCCTGCAGTCGGGGTGGGAGGTGGGAGGTGGGAGGAGGGGCCCTTCCCATGGGCCTGTGCTCACCCCGCCAGCCGCCCACAGGGGCCTCACCTGGCCACGCCCCCTTTCCCCTGGTCTTTCAGGGACTGGGCTGCCATGGTGAGGACTGGAAGCTGGGACGGAGACAGGAGCCCCGCTGCCACACTCCCCACCCTCCCAGTGCCCACCTGTGCCCATCATTCCAGCACTCCTCTATGCCCGCCCGCCCTGGGCCCACCTGTTCCCACCTACCGTCTTGTGTCTCCACCCTGCCCAGACCCTCTGGTTTCTCTCCTCTCTTTCAGAATTAGGCCCATTTGGTTTAAGTCCCCCCAAAATGGAGAGTTCTCCGAGCGGAGGCCTCAGCCCGCAGAGGTGTCAGCAGCGCTGGGCCCCTGCGTGTCGCTCAGACACTTGTCATTCAGAGGAGGGGCCGCCATGGGCCCCCCAAGGGGCCGTGGGGGCAGACACACAGACAGACTAGAGGAAGGTTCTGTGTCCCCCACAGCAAAGCAGCTGCCCCCCATCCCTTATGGGGCCCTTGGCCAGGCAGGAAGTGTCTAGGACACTTGGGGGGCCCTTGGCCGTGTGGGAAGTATCTGTGGACATTTGGGGGGCCCTTGGCCATGTGGGAAGTATCTGTGGACACTTGGGGGGGCCTTGGCCATTAGGAAGTGTCTGGGACACTTGGGGGCCACAGAAATGTTTACGAAGCACCGATGCTCCGGCCTCGGGCAGCCCCTCCCTCCTGGCTGCTCTCCTTTCGTAAGGCATTCAGCAGACCCGCCAGGGCGTAGAGGCCATGGGACCCAGAGCCGCCTCTGTCTGCACTGGGCGGTCATCCCCTTCTGCCCCCGCCCTGGCTTCCCTGGGCCCTTCTGCTCCCATCACCTGCTCAGCCGGACACCCCTGCCCATCAGGACCTCAGGGTGAAGGTGGCCTCGGCTCCCCCAATCCCTGCACCCGGCTGGGCTGCCCCGAGGTTGCCCGGATGCTGCCCCATCCACGGCTCTGGCTGGACCTCCGGAGGCACTGGACGGAGCAGGTGGGGGTCGGGGGCACCCAGCCTGCGGCCCCCCGCGGGTCCACCAAGGCGAGGCGACCCTCTCTGAACTGGACAGTCAGGTCTCTGCATGAAGGCGCCGCGGCCAGAGCCGGTCAGAGAACCATGGCCAGAGGAGCCGTGGCTGCAGGCGTGAGAGGCTGCGCGGGGGGCAACCACAGTGTCAGATGAAACTTTCCACGTTTCAGAAGAACATTTAGTCTTTCGGACTTGCAGGGTGAGGTGCACGGGGGTGTGAGTGTGTGCACACCCGGCTCACATGTGGCCACACACCCAACACCTTTACCTCCGAGAGCGGCTCCTGCAGGCCTGCAGTGGCGGCCTCGGGTTTCACACGTGGGCGCTCTGCTGGGGGCGTCACAGGGCAGGTGGCAGCTTCCACGCCAACCAGTGAGCTGCTCGGTGAGAGAGAGGCCCCCTCCCTGGGCACCGGCGCTGCTGGCAGGTGGCTATGGGCTGAGGGCTCGCTCACATGCCCAGGTGCTGAGCGCCTGCCGCTCCGGGCCCGGCCGCGTGTCTCATGGAGGGCACCCCTGACCCGCTCTGTTTCTTCCTTCCCGGGCAGGTCTCTGAAGACCTGGGCGGCGAGAAGTTCTGCGTGGACGCCGGGCAGGCGGGGGCGGGCAGCTGGCTCAAGTACATCCGCGTGGCCTGCTCCTGCGACGACCAGAACCTCACCATGTGTCAGATCAACGAGCAGGTAGGTCGCGGCTCATGCCCAGGGACCCCTGACCTCTGACCCTGTGGGGGCCTTGGCAACGAGGCAAGAGGCCTGGTGTGTCAAGTGAAGGGTCCCCTGACCTCTGACCCTGCCAGGGCCTTGGCAATGAGGCGAGAGGCCTGGGGAGCCAAGATAAAGGGTCCAGGGACCTCTGCCAGGCCCCGTCCTGCGTGGGGGTTTGACACGGTCGGCGCAGGGTTTCAGGGAGCGCGGCACCACCTCATGGGCTCCACCCAGGGGCCCTGGGTCAGTGCCTCCCGAGGCTGCCAGACCTGGGGACTAAAGAGGCCGGTGCGTGAAGCGGAGCAGCGAGCAGACAGGATGCTGCGGTCCTCGCTCCCGACAGGTGCCCCCGCCTGGGAGGCGGGCGGGAGGCGGGGAGCGGAAATGTCGGCTGGAGAGTCGGGTCAGCCTGGGCTGTGTGGCCAGGCCCTGGGGGAGGGTCGCCGCTGACCAGCCGGACGGCTGCCACAGTCCCGCCGCCCTGAGACCCGCGGTGGCAGCAGGGCCAGCCTGCAGCGGGGACTCATCCCCTGGGTGTCGGGGCCGCCCTGGGCGGCGGGCATCCCGACCCACGGGCGGACCAGGATGGAAGGTGCCGGGTGGAGTCTCTGTGGACAGGAAGGCAGCGTGGCCCCATGCTGCGAGCGGCTTCGATGGCTTTAATCACAAGTTTGCAAGTGGCCGGCCTCTTGGCTCTCCGCGCCGGAGCCGGCCCCTAGGCCATGTTCCCGCCGTCTTCCCCGAACACGGAGCTCCTGGGAGCTGGAGGCCCAGCCCCTCCCTCCGAGCCGTTTGCTTTTGCCGACGGCATCTTGGGGTCACACAGGAGACCTCACTTGTAAAAGGGATTCCATCGCTTTCAAAAATGTTAGCAGAGACCACATAACACAGGCGCCTTCCCTCATGGCCTGTGCAAGCCGTTTTGTCGGGCTCCGGGCTCCCCGTGTTAGAGAAAGGGTTTGGGATTAATAAAGGCAGAGCCGCCACCAGGGTGGTCCCCCCTCCCCGGGTTGGGGGCGACTCCTTCACCCCTCAGGGCCCCCGGCGGGGCTCAGCCGCACCCAGCAGGCCCTGAGGACACCCTGAGGCTCGAGTCCGCCTCTGCTCCCAGGACGTGCACAGCTTTTAGTTAGAACCTGACATTTAGAAAAGAACTTATTCTGATGGCAAAAAAAAAAAAGTTCCCATACAAAGCAAAGAAAAATCATAAAAGAGAGAACAGAACTTGAAAAAAAAACTTGCTTTTTTAAAAAAAATTTTTATTGATTTCATAGAGGAAGGGAGAGAGAGAGAGAAACAACACTGATGAGAGAGAATCATGGATCGGCTGCCTCCTGCACGCCCCCCACTGGGGATGGAGCCCACAACCCGGGCCTGTGCCCTGACGGGGAATCAGACTGTGACCTCCTGGTTCACAGGTCGACGCTCAGCCCTGAGCCCCGCGGGCCGGGCGAGAAACCCTTTCATTGGAGATGGCGGGCGTTGGAGCGGAGGCGTTAGATCCAGGTGCACAGGGGGGAGCGGGCTTCTCGCCTCTGTCTGGGGAGCGTGTCCTTGGCTGTGGCCCGCACGCCCGGGGTGGCAGCCAGGCTGCGCTTCTGCGACAGAGAAGGGAAGACGGAGCTTCCAGGTTTCCCGTTTGGGAAGCAGCTGCGGGCACGCGGGGCCCCGCAGGAAGCAGGAGAGCGGCCATCTGTCTGCGCGGCCTTGGAAAAGCCCACAGACGGCTAACCCTCCTCGCGGCCGCTTCTTTCCCTGGGAACGGCTCGGGGAGCTTGGCTTCCGCTCCACGGCGCGTCTGAAGGGTCTAAAGGGGGTTGACTGCCTTGCCCGCCTTCGTCAGACCCGGGGACTGAGGGCTCCCCCCACCCCCCGTCCTTCATTCGGCCCCACGCTCACCCCCGAGCGTCTCTGCTTAAAAATGCTGTCCCCCGCGCAGCGCGCCTGGCCCTGTAGCTGCACTGGCCGAGTGTCGCCCGCACAGCGTCAGGCTTCTGGCTGCTTCTCCCGGACACAGCCTCGCGGTACCCGTCCTGTTTCAGTGCAGGAGCTCGGGGGCCCGGGGGGGGGGGGGGGCGGGGGCATTGAGGCAAAGGCAGAGGCCGGTGGCACCCGAGCTCGTCAGCCCTCCGCCCCGAGGAGGAGGGGAGCCCTCCGCCTCCCCTGCACCTCCTCAGCCCATGGAGCTTCCTGGTATCCCCGGGTGCCCCAGGTTCCCTCCGCCCACGGGGCCTCTGCTGGCGGCCGGGCTCTGGGCAGCGAGTGACTTTGCAGCTCACGTCCTCGGCACTTTGGGGACCCAGACCCCAACACTGCACGGCGTCCGGGGCCAGGCCTTGTGCTCCCTGGAGCCTCCTGGGACCTCCGCCCGCCCCCCTCCCCGGCCCACCCAGCCCCTGCCCCAGGGAGACAGTGAGCCGCGCTCGGAAAAATTCGAGCTCCTGAGAGCTCCTGCACGCAGCGTCCTCCCTGCCATGGAGTGCCCACACGGAGGTGCCCACACGGAGGCCCCAACCCCTCCCTCCGGGCAGTGCCGGCCTCAGGTTCACCTGAAAGGCCATCTCCTCCCGGGGCCCCGGGTCCGGTGGCTGTGGGACCAGCCCTGCCTCTGGCGTCTCCTCTTTGCCAAGGACCCTCCACTTAGTCCCCGTGGCTCCGAGAGGGCCCTCAACAGGCAGGGGTGTTGGTGGCGAGGTGGCACGGGGCCACGGCGCTGAGGATGGTGTGGCATGGTGCCAGGGTCACACACATGTTGGAGCGCAGGGCTCGGGGCAGGGGACCCCCCAGGGCGGGCCGGGCGGCAGGAACACCCACGTCAGCAGCATGTTTGGGGCTGGGTGAGGGGCTCCGGCGGAGCAGGGGTCGGCCTCCCCAAAGTGGAAGCAGACGGGCCAACCTCCTCCTCCCGTCAAACAAAGGCAGCTCTTAGCAGATCGGCCGTCCGATAGCCACGCCACACGCCTGGGCCAGCGCCGGCGCTAATGCGAACCCACTGCTTCCCGCCGTTGGCACTGGGTGCTGCTCTTTTGCTTTCGTTTCTGTTGCCCGGCATGGACCCCGCAGTCTGCTGGGGCTGGGATTCTAGCCGGCAGGCCCTGGCCCTGTCCCTGCCCCGCCCGGCGCAGGGACGGCCCCTCTGCCTTGCAGTCCCCCCCCCCACACCCCCCAGGTTTGATAAAGTAAAAGCTGGAGTGAACTGGTTTTCCATTTGGAAGCGAAAGGGCAGGGATTCATTTCCGAGTTTCCTGATCAGTTCACAAAAGACTGAAGACACGCAGCCCGTTCGTTCCAGTCGGACAGCTGTCCGCTTGCTGCGCCTTCAGAGCAAAGCGACCCTCTGTCCAGCCACACGGCGGCAAGAAACCCCGCCAGCCGCCGGGCGGTCCCCGCCGGGGTCTCCACTGGCGCTTAAGGACGATGAGCGGCTTCCCTGGGACCCAGAATCCAGAGGGAGAATTAACCGCAGGCCCACACTGCCTGAGGCGCGGGCGGCTCAGTTTCCTGGTGGAGCCGCGGGGCACGTGGCGAATGCATGAGGCACAATGTAAAGACGGAGGCGCACATGGCCTTCGCCACGCACAGGAGAGAGGCCCCGCGAATCCCAGACAGCAGCCTCCTCCCCCGGCAGAGGGAGGTGTCTGCACGCCCCTGAGTCTGTGGATAGGCCGAACCCAGAACTGCTGTCCCCTTGCTGGGCCCCGAAAGCGGCGAGCAGGCCAGGCCAGGCCAGGGGCCCGACACGGGCAGAGCGCGCTCCCACACTGCCCCCGAGGGCCGTGGAGCCGCCTACGCTGTTGTCTACGCTCACATGCTCAGCCCCTCAGCCCTGCAGGGCTTCGTGTCTACAGTGTCCCAGCGCGAGATGGCCTACCTTGGGGACAGTGAATCGTGAAGACGCAGTGACACTCCCAGAGTCCTGGGGTCACGAGGCAGCACGGGCACCCACTGCCCCCTCAGCATCCCCGAGAGACAAAAAAAAAAAAAAGATGCCCAGGCATCGCCTCAGACCCTGTCGTCCCAGGAGGCGGCTGGCCACTGGGTGAGTGGCTCCCAGCTGTTCCCTAGGGTGGGGGTGGGGGGGGGCTCCGACAGCCCTCGGCATCTCTTAGAGGCCTTTGGACTTCAAATCCGGGAGGGAGAGCCGTGGCTGCTTAAAGAGAAGCAGCGAAAGCGACTGCAGCTCAGTATCCAAACGCCTCCTTACAGTTTCCAAACTGGTCGAAAGGAGGGGGCAGGGTCGGCCGGTCACCTGCTCACTTTCCTGTTTCTGAGAAAACCGTGTGTTCCCGGCAGGGACGGCACTGGCTGCCGCCTGCATCCTGTAAGTGTAAGAATTCTAAGATCAAGCAGAAATAAAACCTGTGGGGCTTAAGTGTTAGCAGATACTGTTCTCTAGCTTCACATGAGAAGACAGTCTTTATCCTTGTGAATTCGTGTGATATTTAAAACAAAAACAAAAAAAAGCCCTTAAGAAACCGAAAGGAGAAAGTACCCCAACTGGCGGCCGTGATAAGGTGGGAACATGTCTTGGTCTTAAAGGACGTCGCTGGGGGAAACAGATGTTCCTGTTCTAATCGGCGGGGACTNCCCCCCCCCCCCCCCCCCCCCCCCCCCCCCCCCCCCCCCCCCCCCCCCCCCCCCCCCCCCCCCCCCCCCCCCGACAGCCCTCGGCATCTCTTAGAGGCCTTTGGACTTCAAATCCGGGAGGGAGAGCCGTGGCTGCTTAAAGAGAAGCAGCGAAAGCGACTGCAGCTCAGTATCCAAACGCCTCCTTACAGTTTCCAAACTGGTCGAAAGGAGGGGGCAGGGTCGGCCGGTCACCTGCTCACTTTCCTGTTTCTGAGAAAACCGTGTGTTCCCGGCAGGGACGGCACTGGCTGCCGCCTGCATCCTGTAAGTGTAAGAATTCTAAGATCAAGCAGAAATAAAACCTGTGGGGCTTAAGTGTTAGCAGATACTGTTCTCTAGCTTCACATGAGAAGACAGTCTTTATCCTTGTGAATTCGTGTGATATTTAAAACAAAAACAAAAAAAAGCCCTTAAGAAACCGAAAGGAGAAAGTACCCCAACTGGCGGCCGTGATAAGGTGGGAACATGTCTTGGTCTTAAAGGACGTCGCTGGGGGAAACAGATGTTCCTGTTCTAATCGGCGGGGACTGGCAGCTCCTTTCGGTGGGACCCTGGCCACGTGTGTCCGCACTCCCCGCGCTGCAGGGGCGCCTCTGGAGGGCAACGGGAGAGGCTCCCAGGCAGGGCCACGCCGAGAGAGTCCCAGCGCCAGCCTGGCCGCCCCTGTTCAGCGAGGTCCTGGCCGTTGAAGAGCCTGGGCCCCTGAAGCGAGAACTCACTTCCTAGCAGCCCGCTTGGCAAGCTCCTGTGGAAAGCCAGCCGTTTAGGCGGACATTGATCAGCGCCAGTGAACCAGCTGCGGGCACAGCCGGCACAGCCCACGATCTGGGACCAGGGAAGGGCCACCCCGCAGCCGCAGGGCGCACGGCGGACGGGGCCGGGGAGGGTCTGTTCGGGGAAAGGCGCAGGTCCTTGCACGCTGTCCCTGAAACCAACACCCGTTTCCTTCCTGCGGCTCCGCTGCCGGAAAAGGGCCTCCTCTCTCCTCCCATGGAGACTCCTGGCTCAGCCTGGGTCGGGTGGACGGGCCCCACCCTGGGTGTGAGGGGCCGAGGGACAGACAGACGGCGATAAGCCGACCTCAGGAGTTTTCAAGGGGCTGCTATGGGCCCGGGGGCAGGGCCGGCTCAGAACAGGGACCCGACCCCGGAGGTGCCTTTGCCGACCTGGGAGCCACGGAGCCGGTCTTCAGGCCTTTGTCCCGGGAACCACCCGGGAACCAGGAACCAGGCCTTTGCCCGCCTCTGGCTGATAAGGCCTGGGTGCCGCTGGGGGCGCGAGGGGAAAACCCCTGGCTTCTATGCAGGCTTCTGCACACCCGCCATGAACTGGGGAGGCGGGACCCCGCGTTTGGAAACGTTTTCAGACCCTCTTCACCTCCCCGCCCCCTCCTCCAGGTGGAGGTGACGGTGCCCCCACACCCCCACCTGCCCCGCCCGCCCAGGCGCTGCGATTAGCACTAATAGCGATTAATTCCGTCTGCAGCTCAAAGTCCAGGCGGCCTCGGCTACCGGCCCCGCCGCCTCCCATCCTGAGCCTGTGCCCCCGCCAGGCGTGGGGCGGGCGGGTCCTGTGGGTCCGCAGCCGGGGAGGGGGCAACTGCGTGGCCTGCAAACTGGTCCCGGGGCCCAGGCTGGACCCTCCCTCCCTCCACAGCTCCTGGGAGGGTCGGTCTCCTGGGAGGCCAGGCCCTTGGAGGGCGTCGGAGGAGGGAGTCCCGAGGCCCTGGGATTGGGCCTGTGGGTGCGGAAGCGTCCCAAGGGGTCCAGCAGCCCTGGGAGCTGGGAGGGCTGTAAGGGGCGGAGACCCGGGGAACTTGGAGTGTGGGTAGGGGGGGTCCCAGGAGGTCCCCGTGGCCCTCCGAGGGGGTCAGAGGAGGAAGTCCTGCCGCCCTAGCAGCTGGGGTGTGGATCCTGGGAGAGGCAGTGGCCCCCCCAAGAGGGGGTGTGGTGTTGGGGGGAGGGTCCTGGGAGGCCGGCTGGCCCTCTGAGGGGGTCAGAGGAGGGAGGCACCGCGCCCAGCCCCTCCAGCCCCGGCTGTAGCAGGAGCCCAACAGCCTGGCCCTTGGAGGACACGGCCGCCCTGGAGCTGCTCGCATAGACAGCCAGGTCAGAGCGCCGCCTGGAGCGCCGGGGCCCCGGCGGGGCAGGAGGGGGGGTACGGGTGGGGCCACATTGCCCCCTAATGGGGGCCTGCGGAAGCCTCCAGTCTGGCTGCAGGGCCTCCTCTGCGCAGGGGCCTCCCCAACCTGCACGCAGGGACTCAGGCACGGGCGCTGGTGGCGCGGGGCTCTGGGCGGCCTAACCTGCCCTCACCTTGCGCTCTGCCGCCGCCGAGCGGGGGTGGGGGGGGGGGTGGAAGAGGACCAGCCCTGCGTGTTAATAACCCGACGCAGCGCCCCGGGCGGGAAACACAACGGCTCGAAGCTGATGATTTAAAAAACCGGCTCAGCCACGGCGTAGCTTTTTGGATAAAATGACACAAAATCAGGATGTTAATCACAGTGGTTTAAGTACATAAGCTCACGTGGTCGGTGTGAGTCTTCGTTTTAAAATCTTGCCGTTATTCTACGCACGCACCTGAGCATGATTCCAAATGCAGCGATCCGTGCGCTCAGGGAGGGCTCATCCCAGGGGACCGTGTCCGGCAGGTTCCTTCGTGGGGTGCTGCCTGCTGTCCCGGGGACAGCACCCAGGGGGACGGGGGACACAGTGCGGCTAAGGGCGCCTCCTCCCGCGGGTTCCTTGCTGTGGTTGTGGGGTTGGCACTGGCCCTTTGTGGGGGAGAGTCCCCAAGGGTCCCCCAGCTCCCAGAAGCTTAGCCTTCAGATGTCACCAGGGCAGGGGGTGGAGGGGGGACAGCCAGGGGCCAGCTCAGCCTCTGGGACACCTGACCCGTGGTCAGAGGCGCTGGGAAGCCGGCTGGATACCTGTCCCAGGTCCCGGGCCGGCCTCGGGGGAACCCCAGGAAGTAGCCTCCAGCCTGGTCTCCGGGCAGATGCTGGCCTGGGTCTTTCTCTGCCTCCCAGTCTGTCCCGAGGCCGGACTGAGGCTCCTGGAGCCCCTTGGTTATGGCTCTCCAAGCCGAGGCCCGAACACCCCACGTGGGCGGCGGGCGGTGGGCAGTGGGCAGCGGGCAGCGGGCGGTGGGCTGGCTGGGGAGACGCACCGCTGGCGAATGCTTCCGGATTAAAGGTGTGGGGTCCCTGGCATCAGCTTCTGAGCCGCTGTTCCTGGGCTCGTCCCAGATGCCCCCTCCGTGCTGCCCTTCCAGTTGCCAGAATTTTCCCCATCGTGGCCGCCGCCTCCGGTGCAGCGGGTCCTCTTCGGGAGGCACGTTGACGAGCTCTGGGCGCGTCCGCCGTGCAGAGTGCTGAGGCTGGGCGTGCGAGCTGACCCCCTGGACACAGCGCAGAACCCACCCTGCGCCCCCGCCTTCTCAGGGGTGTCCCCTACTCAGACCCCTGGCGGCCGCTGGCTCCACGCTGGCGGCAGGGCCCCCCCCCCCGGCCCTGCAGGACGGTGTCCACTCCCACGGAGACTCCCTGGGTCCTCACCCCGGTTCCTGTCTGAGCTCACAGCACCTTCACAGACACCCACATCATCCTGACCCAGGGCCTGCGTGAGCCAAAGGGCGTCTCCCTGACTCACACATGTTGCAAAGGGGAGCACCCAGGCCCCCCCCGGGTGAGAGCCCCCATCCTGGCCCCTCCTGCCAAGATGCTCCTGCTCCGGACTCGGGGACAGACCCTCACGGATTTAATTTTGCACCCACCCCCCCACACCCCCATCGACATCCAAACACTGGATCCCACGGACGCGAAGGGGGCGCGGCTCCCCTGAGCGAGCGCCCGGGGCGAGGCCAGCGCACTCCTTGGCTCTCCAGGCCACCCGCTCACCCCCTCTCTGTTCTCCCCCCAGATCTACTATAAAGTCATCAAGGACATCGGGCCGGGGGAAGAGCTGCTGCTGCACGTGAAGGAGGGCGCCTACTCGCTGGGGACTGCGCCGCCCGGCCTGGAGGGTAAGCTCTGCCGCCTCCACCCCGCCGTCGGGGCCGCACCCCCACCCCGTCCCCGGCCGGCAGGACCAGCTTCCATTACAGCTCCCCAGCCTCCGCCCTGGGCTTCTCCTCCCTGGGGTGCTGGGAGGCCCGCCCTGAGTTCCAGGTAGGCCTTGGCGGATGCGGGGCACTGGGGTGTGGCGTGGCACCTCGCAGGGTGAGTCCCGGGGAGGTTTTCAACTGTGTTGCCAGCAGCAGCACGGCTTGCGCTCCTCAGCGCTTTCAAAGACACATACGCACACACCCACATACACACACACACACACACACACACACACGCACGCACACAATCTGNGCGCCCGGGGCGAGGCCAGCGCACTCCTTGGCTCTCCAGGCCACCCGCTCACCCCCTCTCTGTTCTCCCCCCAGATCTACTATAAAGTCATCAAGGACATCGGGCCGGGGGAAGAGCTGCTGCTGCACGTGAAGGAGGGCGCCTACTCGCTGGGGACTGCGCCGCCCGGCCTGGAGGGTAAGCTCTGCCGCCTCCACCCCGCCGTCGGGGCCGCACCCCCACCCCGTCCCCGGCCGGCAGGACCAGCTTCCATTACAGCTCCCCAGCCTCCGCCCTGGGCTTCTCCTCCCTGGGGTGCTGGGAGGCCCGCCCTGAGTTCCAGGTAGGCCTTGGCGGATGCGGGGCACTGGGGTGTGGCGTGGCACCTCGCAGGGTGAGTCCCGGGGAGGTTTTCAACTGTGTTGCCAGCAGCAGCACGGCTTGCGCTCCTCAGCGCTTTCAAAGACACATACGCACACACCCACATACACACACACACACACACACACACGCACGCACACAATCTGGGGCTTAGACTCACGCCCGCAGAGCGCAGTGCCTGCGGGGAAGTTTCCGTCTCCCAAGGGCAGTGGTGACGGGCATGGCTTTGACACCAGTGCCAGCTGTCGCTAAAGGAGACCGTGTCCGAGGGGGAGGCCTGGCCAGTGCACTCAGGGAGAGGGAGGCGCAGGGCTCGGTGGGTCCTGGGGTCGGCCCGGCTACCTCTGTCCACGCCTGACGTCCCTGCCTCCTGACCATCACCCAGTTCAGTCCAGTGGGCACGCATCCCTCCCTCCCGAATCCACCGCGTGCGCCTCGGGGGAAGCTGGAAAAGTTCCCCGCACACAGGCTTGGGTTCCCGCGACAGTCGCTCCCCTGCAGCCGCGTGGAGCAGCGGGGTCCCGGGCTCCCAGGATGCCGAGCCCTGTGCCACGGAGGACAAGTCGCTGGAGAGAGGTGCCGGCCCCGGGGGGCTGCCCCCTGACCCCGAGCGCCGCCTCTGAGCAGATGCAGGCTTTTCTTTGTTTCTTTTTTATTTATTTAATAGATTTTATTTGATTGATTTCAGAGAGGAAGTGGGGGGGAGAGAGATAGAAGCATCAATGATGAGAGAGAACCATGGATTGGCTGCCTCCTGCACGCCCCACACCGGGGATCGAGCCCACAACCCGGGCCTGTGCCCTGACCGGGGATCCAACCGTGACCTCCTGGTTCCTAGGTGGACACTCAGCCACTGAGCCCTGCCAGCCGGGCCGGAGGCTTTTCTCTGCCTGAGACCCCGCGAGTGAACAGAAAGCAGTCTCCCCTCCTGGCCGCGCTGGGAGCTACTGCCCCTCAAGCGAGAGGAGGGGACTCCTTTCCGTCTTCATTTCTCCCCCTCCCTCCCCAACACACCTCAGCTTTGTGATTAAGCCTCTAACAGCAAGTCCCTCCAACAGCACAGCACGGGGCGGCCTGGCTGGCGGGGAGCGGGGCGTGGGGGTCACAGGGCAGCCCCGAGGGCCGGCTCGGCCTCCTCCCGCAGCAGAGTTGGCCGGGCGGGCGGGCGGGCGGGTGGCCGCAGAGGACGGTTTCAGGAGCCGGATCCCATCTGTCCGCTCCTCCGCGGGTGGTTTTCATTAGGAGAAAAGAAACCGCCGAGAAAAGAAAAATAAACGGCCGAGACCTGGGCGGCCGGGGGAGGGTCTCGTTTTCCTTAAAACAGTTGTTGGAAAGACCGAGAGGCTTCAGCCGATGCGGGGCCTCAGAGGCAAACCCGCGCTGCCCGGCGTGTGCCCAGGCAGGTTCTCGTGTGCGACGAAATGTCCTTCTTCCCGAGCTGTTAAACCTGACTCCTCCCCCGCGGCCCGATCATAACTGACCTGGGTCTGCCTTTCCCTCATTTATCCAACGTGTCGCTACCTGGTCCCACGCTCGCCCATCGAGTAGGTGACTTTCAGACTGTCTGCTGTTAGGATCCCTCCTTCGCCTCCCAACAGCCCCCCCCCCATTAGACTCTGAATTTCACAAAAAAGAAAATACGAAAACGTTCCTCACAAAGAGAATTACCATAAAACATCTTCCATCCGGGCCGGCTCGATGCGGCCTGAGCAGGGCAGGGACTCAGGGCTCTGAGCCGAGCCTCAGGCGGGAGGTTTGCCCGCCGGCACTGCACTGCCTCCCCTGGCCCCACGCTCAGAGCCGCTGGGCACCGGCAGGCGTTCTGCTGCGTCCCTGCTCCCCCGTGGAGCTTGCCAATGGGGCTGCAGACAGACTCGCAGGCACAGGCCGAATGCCTGGGTTGGGGTGAAAGAAAGAGCTTCTTCCCCGGTCCCGGCCCCGACGGGCCCCCTGGCTTAGGAGAGGAGACTGCGGTCCTTTTAAAAATTGGTTTTTGAGAGAAAGAGGAGGGGGGGCGGAGAGAGAGACAGAGAGAGAGAGAGAGCAAAACATCTACATGGACGAGAAACATCAATCAGTTGCCTCCAGCACATGTCCCGACGGTGAATGAACCCGCACCCTGAGTGTGTGCCCTGATTGGGAATCGCACCCATGACCCTTCGGTGCACGGGCCGATGCTCCAACCACTGAGCCACACCTGCCAGGGCAAGACTGCAGTTCTGAGTCACAATGGTGTGTGCTCCTGTTGGGGGCAGGGGCTCTGCCGGACACTGTTCAGGTCACATGGGAGAAACAGGCCCTGGTGGCCCACCGCCCTGGGGGCCCTGAGCGCCGGCCCGCCCGTCTGGGGCTGGACCCCTCTGTCCAGGCTGCGGCTCCGTAGAAATGCAAGTCCGACCTTCACCCCCGGGGGTCAGGGCAGAGGGAGCCTTGCAGGGCCTGGGTCCCCGCAACCTTTCATTTTTACCCTTTGAATGGGGAGGGGAAAGGATTCTCTTTCAGGAGGACTTCTCGCTCTTGGAAGAAAATAACGAAACCATTTCCACTCAATATGCCTTTCTTTCGAGAAAGGCTCGGCATTATTAACCCTTTCCCCTCTCCACACACGGAGGAGAGGATGCTGGGTGTTGTGTGTAAGCATGAGACTGACACGATGCCAGACGACACGATACAATACAATGTAATACAACACGACTTAATACAATGCAGCGAAGCAATGCCCTACAGCACGATCGGATACAATGTAACACAACGGAGCTACAATGTAGCTATTGGTTCAGTCTTTCAACACAATAGAATCGCTGGTGCTGGGAACGTGAACCCCGTGGGCTGTGGGCACCCCTCTGCCCCAGCACAGCCAGGCGTGCGCTCAGCGCCGGCCTTACCTGCATGGGCGATGGTGGGACCCCTGTCCACACCGCAGGTGGCGAGGGTTCCCAGCTCTGTCCTCCCGCCAGGCGGGCCCATCCATGGCTGAATGGGAGGCGGCGAAGGAGGGTGACCTTCATGGCCACGTGGGCCCGTGGCCTCCAGACTCCCTCAGATGCCGCAGACTGGGAATCGGGCTTCAGTTTTCATGTTAAATCCAAATCCCAGATCAAACATGGGAAAAGCAGTTGGTCGGAGCTGGGGATGGGAGGGGCCGGCGTTGCTGCTTTGTTTCAAATTGCAAGCTCCCTGCTTGCTCCTCGCTGGGTGCAGAGAGCGCAAGCCAGGCCCGCATTTCCAAGTTGACCATGACGCTCTGAGAGGGCCTGCGGCCTCAGCCCTGCCCAGGAAGCCCGAGTGAGCCCACAGGGCCGTTTTGTGGGGTCTGAGCATCCAGCTCTGCTCTGAAGCGGCGCCTGGACGCTCAGATGGACAGGAATTCACAGCCTCGAGGCCAGGGAGGGGCCGGGGGTGCCGGTGCCCCGCAGCCTCGCAGCCGCGCGCCTCGCATGTCGTATGGGCCTGTGGGACGCAGGGACACTGCCGCCTGTGTCCAGGGCAGGAAGCACGGCTCTGTTGCTTTGCTGGGTCCCTCGGCCAGTCTCTCTCAGCCTCAGTTTACCCCTTGGAAAGCAGGCACAGGTATATCCCCGGGAGGCTCGGCAGATTATCAATTGAGGCTCCGATGCGTGGGTGCCAGGATGTCCGTGGGCTCGTGCTGCCGCATGGAGGCCTGGCCCCTCGGTGTGGAAACATCACTCAGGCTGTTCTCCCAGCGGAACGTTTTCCTGGAAGGACCTGGCGCACAGAATTCTGTTTGAAATGTATTTTTAAAAATATATTTTTTATTGATTTCAGAGAGGAAGGGAGAAGGAGAGAGAGATGGAAACATCAATGATGAGAGAGAATCATCGATCGGCTGCCTCCTGCACATCCCACACTGGGGATCGAGCCCACAACCCAGGCATGGGCCCTGACCGGGAATCGAACCCTGACCTCCTGGTTCCTAGGTCCACGCTCAACCACTGGGCCCCGCCAGCCGGGCCGGGCTAGGTGGGCTCTGCTATAGATCTTCTCCGAGGCTTCGCTCTCCATCGGCCACGGCCCCACAGCCCTGTCCCTCTGCCCAGCGCGCTGCCCTGCCATTGGCGGGAGCATCACGATCCTGCTGGCCGCGGTGCTGGCAAATGCCTGCCCAGCCAGGCCCTTGGGTTGGTGTGGACGCCGGCCTGCTGGCCTCCTCCCAGGCTCCTCTGCCGCCCAGCGTGTCTGGGGCTCGGTCCAGGCCATGTGTCCAGAGATGTTGGGCCAGAGCCTCCCAAGCTCCAGAGGCCAAGGCCCTGCCCCCACGGCCACAGCCACAGCCTTCGCAGGGCCGGCTGCTGTAACGTGACTCCCTCACTGGGCTGCCTGGGCTGCCCCAGCGCAGGTGACCCAGTCCCCTGTGTCCCCAGGGCTGCTCTCGGCAGGCCCTCCCCTGCCCCCAGGTACCTGCCTCTGTGCAGAGACTGAGCGACAGTGACACTGGGCAGGGCGGTGCTTGCGTGTCCCCGGGGCTTGGCCGGCACCTCAGCACTGCTCCTGCCGGTGCCCCCGGGGCATCAGCAGGGGAGACGACAGGTGGCCACCCACGTGTCCAGGCTGCAGGCCGCTCACCCTCCTCACCTCGGAGTGGCTCTGGTGGCCCCCGACACCAGGAGGCAGCAGAACCCCATCTCCCTGCTGCCTGCCTCCTGCACCCTGAAGGCCAGGCCCTGGGGCCGCACTCAGCCCAGGTTATCAAGCCTCTGCTCTGTGCCAGGCTCAGGGGTCCTTGTGCATGTGCACACACAAACACACACATGCACATGTAGGCACACACATGCATGCATATATTTACACACAGCTACACACATTTACACAGACACAAATGCACACAATTGCATATTCACACAAACATGCATGAATTTACATTTATACATGCATACTCACCACACACAACATGTGTGCACACAAATGTGTACACTTAACATGCACATGCAACATAATACACACATGGGTGTGCAGAAACGTGCACAGATGCACACGTGTCCAGGCATATTTACATGTCTGTCATGGAGTGTGAACATATGCAGACACATAAATCTCCATACATGTAACTACATACAAAAGCACAGGTGCACACTCACACTGGTTACACTTGTACATGAATACAGATGCACACAACAAAAGCATGAGTGTAGACACACAGAAATGTTGACACATTCACACAAAGATGCACATACCTGGATGCTGACATGCATGAGCATTCACACTCATGCACACATATTCTCACACAGCCAACCGCATGCACACACCCACACATGCCCTACACACACAGCATGCACACACCTACACAGCCACATGCCCTGCACACAGCAGGCACACACCTACACAGCCACACGCCCTACACACAGCATGCACACACCTGCACAGCTGCACACCCTGCACACAGCATGCACACACCCGCACAGCTGCACACCCTGCACACAGCATGCACATACCTACACCCTGCACACAGCATACACACACCTGCACAGCTGCACACCCTGCACACAGCATGCACACACCCGCACAGCTGCACACCCTGCACACAGCATGCACATACCTGCACAGCTGCACATTCTGCACAAGGAGCACACGTGCACTCACATATCGCTCACTAGCACACTTTTGTGCAAGGGCCCGAGTGCTGGTGTTCGCTCCAGGCCAGGGTGGGACACAGGGTCCTCCTGGCGGGGAGAGGATACCACTCCGGAAGGAGCTGCCGGCAAGCAGCCGCTGGCGGAGGGGGAGGCTGGGATGGGCCAGAGGTCGTCCCCCCAGGAAACTGACAGCTCTGGGCCGGCTGTTCGGCTTGGCAGGCCGGGCAGGATGCTGCCTCGTCAACTTCATAATAACTGCCCCCCTTTAATTCGTTTGACCTTGACGACAGTAATTTATGACACGCATTAGAGCACTGTCATCTTCTCCTCCTGATGTATAAACAAAGCCCTTGGCCGCTTCCTCTCCGCTCCCAGGCACGGGCCGCTCCCGCCGCGAGGACCCAAGACGCGGGGCCCCGGCCTCCGGTGTTTCCTACGCTGTGGACACCGGACCCGTGGTCTCCACGTCCCCGCCACCACCCCTGGGGCCGATGATGAGGGCAGGAAGGAGCAGGAGCAGCGAGTGCGGGTGGGCCCCCAGCCCCTCAGCTACTCCCAGGTCACGGCCCCCCCTCACGTCCTGACCCCTGTCTCTTGCAGAGGAGCCCACATTCCGCTGTGACGTGTGTGACGAGCTCTTCCAGTCCAAGCTGGACCTGCGGCGACACAAGAAGTACGCGTGCGGCTCGGTGGGCGCCGCCCTCTACGCGGGCCTGGCCGACGAGCTCAAGGCCAAGGGCCTGGGCGGCGGGGGTGGCGACGGGCAGGCCCACGAATGCAAGGACTGCGAGCGGATGTTCCCCAATAAATACAGGTGCCTCCCCCTCCCCGTCCTCCCCCGCCCCTTCCCCAGGAGCCAGTCAGGACAGCAGGTCAGCCAGCCCTCGGAGCACAGAGGGAGCCGTGACAGGCCCAGGGCTGCAGGGACAGGAGGAGATGAGGGTCCCCTCCAGTGTGGCACCCCCAGGGGTGGGTACGTGTCCCACTCCTCTGACATTGAGCGGACATTGAGCTGACATTGAACTGGCATTGAGCTGGCATTGAGCTGACATTGGGCTGGCATTGGGCTGGCATTGAGCTGACATTGAGCTGACATTGGGCTGGCATTGGGCTGGCATTGAGCTGACATTGAGCTGACATTGGGCTGGCATTGAGCTGGCATTGAGCTGGCATTGAGCTGACATTGAGCTGATATTGAGCTTATATTGAGCTGACATTGAGCTGATATTGAGCTGGCATTGAGCTGGTATTGAGCTGACATTGAGCTGATATTGAGCTGGCATTGAGCTGGCATTGAGCTGACATTGAGCTGGCATTGAGCTGACATTGGGCTGGCATTGAGCTGGCATTGAGCTGGCATTGGGCTGGCATTGAGCTGGCATTGAGCTGGCATTGAGCTGACATTGAGCTGATATTGAGCTGACATTGAGCTGATATTAAGCTGGCATTGAGCTGGTATTGAGCCGACATTGAGCTGATATTGAGCTGACATTGAGCTGACATTGAGCTGATATTGAGCTGGCATTGAGCTGTCATTGAGCTGATATTGAGCTGGCATTGAGCTGGTATTGAGCTGACATTGAGCTGATATTGAGCTGGCATTGAGCTGGCATTGAGCTGGCATTGAGCTGACATTGAGCTGATATTGAGCTGACATTGAGCTGATATTAAGCTGGCATTGAGCTGGTATTGAGCCGACATTGAGCTGATATTGAGCTGACATTGAGCTGACATTGAGCTGATATTGAGCTGGCATTGAGCTGTCATTGAGCTGATATTGAGCTGGCATTGAGCTGGTATTGAGCTGACATTGAGCTGATATTGAGCTGGCATTGAGCTGGCATTGAGCTGACATTGAGCTGATATTGAGCTGGCATTGAGCTGGCATTGAGCTGACATTGAGCTGATATTGAGCTGGCATTGAGCTGGTATTGAGCTGACATTGAGCTGATATTGAGCTGGCATTGAGCTGGCATTGAGCTGACATTGAGCTGACATTGAGCTGATATTGAGCTGACATTGAGCTGGCATTGAGCTGGCATTGAGCTGACATTGAGCTGGCATTGAGCTGACATTGGGCTGGCATTGAGCTGGCATTGGGCTGGCATTGAGCTGGCATTGAGCTGGCATTGAGCTGACATTGAGCTGATATTGAGCTGACATTGAGCTGATATTAAGCTGGCATTGAGCTGGTATTGAGCCGACATTGAGCTGATATTGAGCTGACATTGAGCTGACATTGAGCTGATATTGAGCTGGCATTGAGCTGTCATTGAGCTGATATTGAGCTGGCATTGAGCTGGTATTGAGCTGACATTGAGCTGATATTGAGCTGGCATTGAGCTGGCATTGAGCTGGCATTGAGCTGACATTGAGCTGATATTGAGCTGACATTGAGCTGGCATTGAGCTGGCATTGAGCTGACATTGAGCTGGCATTGAGCTGACATTGAGCTGATATTGAGCTGGCATTGAGCTGGCATTGAGCTGATATTGAGCTGGCATTGAGCTGGTATTGAGCTGGCATTGAGCTGATATTGAGCTGGCATTGAGCTGGCATTGAGCTAACATTGAGCTGGCATTGAGCTGACATTGGGCTGGCATTGAGCTGGCATTGGGCTGGCATTGAGTTGGCATTGAGCTGGTATTGAGCTGACATTGAGCTGATATTGAGCTGGCGTTGAGCTGACATTGAGCTGATATTGAGCTGGCATTGAGCTGGTATTGAGCTGACATTGAGCTGATATTGAGCTGGCATTGAGCTGGTATTGAGCTGACATTGAGCTGACATTGAGCTGATATTGAGCTGGCATTGAGCTGTCATTGAGCTGATATTGAGCTGGCATTGAGCTGGTATTGAGCTGACATTGAGCTGACATTGAGCTGGCATTGAGCTGACATTGAGCTGATATTGAGCTGGCATTGAGCTGACATTGAGCTGGCATTGAGCTGGCATTGAGCTGACATTGAGCTGGCATTGAGCTGATATTGAGCTGATATTGAGCTGGCATTGAGCTGGCATTGAGCTGGCATTGAGCTGATATTGAGCTGATATTGAGCTGGCATTGAGCTGGCATTGAGCTGACAATAAGTTGGTCGTTGGAGGCCGCAGGTGTTCCTGGCTCTCACATGAAGTCCGGTCCCTGTCCATGCCTCATCCCCTGGAGATTCCCTCTGAGATCACTGGCCCTGCCCTGCGCATCAGGCGGAGCTGTGGGGGCAGATGGAGGGAAGGCAATAACCGTAGGACATGCGGGGCCGGGCCCAGGGCCGCTTCTTGAGAAAGGTCCCAGGCCAGAGTGGGAAAAGCTACACCCCATGGCCCCGGGCTCGGTGGTGCGGACTGACTGTCCGATACACGCACAGCTCCTTAGACAGAGGCAGGAGAGGGAAGGAGCCACCCAGGGTTCCCCACCCCCATCCCAGGTGCCACCCACTTAGCCCAGGAGGCCTCACAGAGAAGCACAGAGTTCTGGACACCGTCCCTGGAGCGGCCCCGGTGGCCCTTCCCGCCCCCAACCAGGCAGGGTCAAGGTGGAGCCGGGAGCCCTGAGGGCCCCAGGGAAGACGGGCCTCCTGGGTCCGAGGAGGGACATGCCGTCCCCGTGCTCAGGGCACAGGTAGCCTTTCCAGCGCGGCCTCCTCCTGCCTCGAGAGTCTCCTCCCGGACAGGCCGGCCAAGGCAGCTGCAGCCGGGCAGGCCCCTAACTGGCCGTGAGATCGCGGGGACTGGCCACGGGCCCCTCACGGCCTCCGGGGCGGGAAACCCTCCACCCCGAACAGACGACAGAAAGTCGGCACTTAGGCAAGTCCCGCCGAGGCCCCGGGTGGTCAGCGCTGCCGAGGGCCCCTGTTTCCTTTACATAAACACATAAATCACAATTAGCACCGGAGAGGGGTCCCGGCTGCCGGGCTGAGGACCAGCGCTGCCGAGCTGAACGGATGGCTGGGCGCCGTAATTAACGGGCCGTGATGTATTGCTTCTCGCTCATGAAGATTAACGGGCAGACCTGGGCCACGGGAGGCAGGAGTCCCCTGAGGGTCGGGGCTGCTCGCTCACCCGGGCCCGGCCCGCCCTGCACCCCGGCCACCTCCGTGCGCACACAGCGGGCGGGGAGCACCTGAGGCCACTCAGAGCGGCCGTGGCTTCCGTGCGCCCCCTCCCACGCTGGGCTCATGGTTCTGTCAAAAGCTCTGACCCCTTTTCTTAGGCCCAGGGTCAACTTCAAGGTTAAGATTGTCCAGAAGGGAGGCCAGGAAGTGTGGGCTGGGGGCGCTCTGCGGTGGTTTTGGCAAAGGACCGCCTCTGCCGCTCCATCCCATGGACCTGTCCGGGGGGAGGTGGACAGACGGTGCACAGCTCGCTCTGATCTGCACAGGGCATGCTGGGGGCGCAGGCAGCCGTCCCGCTGGGCAGGGGGTGGGCCGGCTGGCCGGCAGTGACCTCTGACCTCTCGGCACAGCCTGGAGCAGCACATGGTCGTCCACACGGAGGAGCGAGAGTACAAGTGCGACCAGTGTCCCAAGGCCTTCAACTGGAAGTCCAACCTCATCCGCCACCAGATGTCCCACGACAGCGGCAAGCGCTTCGAATGTGAAAACTGTGTGAAGGTACCGCGCCCGGTGTGGCCACCGCCCGTCCCGGACAGGCTGGTGGCGGGACTGGGAGGGGACAGGGTCCTGGGGGCAGACCTGCTCTCTCCAGGCGGCCCCGACCCCGCCCCCGCGATGGGGACGGAGGGGCTAGGGGCCAAGCCCCCCAAGGCCGAGCAGCACGTGTCCAGCTCCGCTTGCCTCTTTGCTGGAACGGGCAGGCGGGCGCCGGCCACAGCCTCTGCCTCCGCAGGTGTTCACGGACCCCAGCAACCTGCAGCGGCACATCCGCTCGCAGCACGTGGGCGCGCGGGCGCACGCCTGCCCCGACTGCGGGAAGACCTTCGCCACGTCCTCCGGCCTCAAGCAGCACAAGCACATCCACAGCACCGTGAAACCTTTCATATGTAAGTCGTCCCCGGCTGGGCGCCACGGGCCGGCAGGCGTTTCGAGGATCAAGCCAAGGCAGGGGGTCCCGGGGCTCCCGCGTGGCAGGACCCTGTTGGTACAGAAGGCACCGAGGCGGCGGGGGCCCCTCTGCCATGCGGAGCCCAGGCTAGGTGCTCTACTGGGGCCGCCGGTCTCTGGCTCGGTTCCCTCACCCCCCCTCGTTTTGTGCCTCTTCCCTCACTTTCTCCTCCGTCACATCCCTGCGGAGGCCAGAGGTAGCCGCAGCTGCTAGGAAGGTCCTGGGTCCTGCCTTCTTCTCCCCTCCACACCCTCTCCCTGCACTCAGGCCCCACCCAACCAGGGCTCCCGGAGACACGGCTATGCCAGTGGTGCCCACCAAGTTCCACTGGGGCCTGGGCTACATGCCCAGGACCGTCCGGGTGGCAGGGCCCAATGAAATAACAGAGGAGACAGTTACATGCCTATAACTCTTAACCAGGCATGTGACCAGCGCCCGAGCTGGGGGTGGGGTAGGGCAGGACTAGGAGGCTCTCAGTGCCAGGCGGGCACTGCTCCACCCATGCGAAGGGAGGCCGGGCAGCCTGTGGGACGAGTCACTCCAGCAGAGACTGAAAGAGGAGGAGAGAGCGGAACAACAGCTCTGAGCATAGAGGCCAGGGGGCCAGTGTGTCTGGGGGGTGAGTGATAGGGGGTTCATAGGAGAGGGGTCAGAGGTCACAAAGGGCTAGGTCCCAGGGACCTCATGGGCCAGCCCAGGGAAGTGAGCCTGAAGGTTCCTCTCTGCCTAGCATGCAATGAGCAATCATTTCACACCAGATTGTGCTGAGTCACCATTTCACACCAGATTGTGCTGAGTCACCATTCGCACCAGATCGTGCTGAGTCACCATTTCACATGCATTTTCTCACAGTACCCTTACAAAATCCTAGGGAACGGGGTCTGTACTATCTCTAATGACCGAGAAGGAAACTGAGGCTTCAGGACATTAAGGGGCCAGGTGCTCAAGGCCATGCGGCAAAACGCTGCTTCTGGTTCAAGGTGGCTGGCTCCTGACCCCAGGCCAGGTGGCCTGGGAGTTCTCAGGCTCCGTTCCATCAAAGCCAGGAGGGGTAACACTGGGAGTGTGGGGAGTGTGTCAGGGTGTTCTCGCCATGGGGGGTCATTCTGTGTGTGTGTGTGTGTGTGCGTGTGCGTGTGCATGTGGGAGTGTGTGTGTGAATGTGGGTGAGTGCAGGCATGTGTGTGTGTCAGTGTGTGCATGTGTGTGAGTGTAGGTGTGTGCTATGTGCCTGTGTGTGTGAGTGTAGGTGTGTTCATGTGAGGGTATGTAAGTGGGTGTGTGCCTGTGTGTGTGTGTGTGTGACTGTGGGTGTATGCATGTGTGTGAGTGCTGGTGTGTGCATTGAGGGGTGTAGGTGTGTATGGATGTGTGAGTGGCTGTGTGCAGGGGGTGGTGAGTGTGGGTGTGTGCGTGTGAGGGTATGTAAGTGGGTGTGTGCCTGTGTGTGAGTGCTGGTGTGTGCATGTGTGTGAGTGCTGGTGTGTGCATTGAGGGGTGTAGGTGTGTATGGGTGTGTGAGTGGCTGTGTGCGGGGGGGGGGGGGGGTGAGTGAGTGTGGGTGTGTGCATGTGAGGGTATGTAAGTGGGTGTGTGCCTGTGTGTGAGTGTGGGTGTATGCATGTGTGTGAGTGCTGGTGTGTGCATTGGGGGGGTGTGGGTGTGTGTGAATGGCTGCGTGCGAGGGGGGGTGAGTGTGGGTGTGGGTGTAGGTGTGTGAGTGGGAGTGGTGTATGTGTGTGAGTCTGTGAATGTGTGGTGGTGAGTGTGTATATCCACACATGTACCCCTCAAGGAAAACTGCTGACGGGATGAGGGTGGGCCCAGGTCCCTCTGCACCCTGGCAGAGCCCGGGTCCCCGTCCCTCAGGTGCTGGGCCCCACGTCCAAGGGCCTCTCAGCCCCGCAGGCAGCCGCCTCCTATACCGGCTCTGACAGCGGCGGCCATCCCGGGTCTAGGACCCGCATCTCCGGACCTCAGTCCCCTAGAGACGTCCCTGTGGCCCCAGCGCCTCTGCAGCCCCCGCGGTGGGAGCAGGTGGTGGGGACCCAGCATGCCAGGCTCCCAGGCCCAGGCACCTTTCCAAGCTCAGGGGGTAGCAGCCACTAACGAGGCACTGACACCGCCCGTCCAGGGTCAAGGGCACAGCGACGGCCGCTTGTTTCGTTCAGCCAGGCCTGAGCCTAGCACGGCCTCTCCCCATCCTGAGCTGGGCGGGACCTGAGGGTATAGCCTCCCCAGGGGCAGATGTGATTCCGTGAGGCAGCCTCTTCCCTTGAAAATGCCTGCCCTGCCCGCGGCCAGGAAGGCCGAGCGGCTCATATAAATAGATGCTGCGATGGGAGGCGCCATAATCCGGGCTGGCGCCCGCTAGGAGGCCTGCCGTCAGGCCGCGAGGGCCGGGGAGCGAGCAGCACGCAGAACCATTGTTCCACCGGGGCTACACCAGGGCGCAGATTGTCCTGCAGAGAGAGACGCGGGGGGCGGCGTGCGTGCGTTCCTCCTGCGGCTGGAAAAACAGGAGAAAGGAACGCTGGTGCGTTGCTGCTGCCACTCAGCTCCCAGGCCACCGGGAAAATGGCCGCGACGGGTCCCCTGGGGCCCTGGGCCCTGCGCTCGGCGCCAGCCGGCACTGCCCTCTCCTGTCGGGAGCAGAGACGGCACCGCCTCTGGATCCCAATTCGGGAGGTTCCACTTTCCTCTGAGCGGACCCAGCCTGCACTGCAGGCCCTGCGGGGGCTCCTCTCACCCCCACCTCAGGCCACCCCCCCCCCGGCGACCACACAGGCCAGGAGCCCAGGCTCCCCACCCCCGAACTCTTTCATGGGTGGCCGCCTGGGCTGCAGGCCCCAGGGCCTGGGACAGGAGAGGATGGGCGGCTGGGGACACTGCACTGTTAGAAACGGGGGGGTGTGATGTGGGGGGCAGGATGGGGCAGGAAGGGAGGTGGGTCCTGGGCGAGCCCCATGGTGGCACATGGCTGCTTGCCTGCCTTGGCCCACCTGAGGCTGGAGGTCCTTGCCCCTATTACAGACGCAGAGTGTGAGGCCTAGCCTGGCTGCATGGGGAGCACAGGAGATGCAGAAGCAGCCCTTGTCCGTTTATGCTGGGAACAAGGCCAGCCCTAGCATGGGGTGCACATGTGTGTCTGTGTGCACATGTGCTTTCAGGCACACACATGCAGATGTGCACATACACAATGCAACATATGCATGTACCCACAAATGGCATGCACACATGCTCACTGTGGAATACATGAACACACTTGTGTGCACATGCACACACATGTGCATGTGAGTGGCATTCACATGTATGTGTGGCATGCATACATCTGTGTACGTGCACACATTTGCCCATTTATGCACAACATGTACACACATGGGCACGTGCTCATGCACGTGGCATTCCCACATCTATGTGCAACATGCCTGCATACATGTCTACATGCACACATGTCTACACGCACACATAATACATGTGCCTGCGGGTGCATATTCTCACATGAAAATGTGTGCATCTACACACTTGCGCGCGCACGTGCATACCTAGTGACATACATGTACACACAGAGAGAAGCACAGGCTGCTCCAATCGGCAGGGACAGAACCCCCTCCCTGCCCCCCCCCCAGTTTCCTGGTAATTTCATAGCGTGTTTGTGTGCTTTCTGCTGACGCTTTAGGTGAGGTCTGCCACAAGTCCTACACGCAGTTCTCCAACCTGTGCCGCCACAAGCGCATGCACGCCGACTGCCGCACGCAGATCAAGTGCAAGGACTGCGGCCAGATGTTCAGCACTACCTCCTCCCTCAACAAGCACCGGCGCTTCTGCGAGGGCAAGAACCATTACCCGCCCGGCGGCCTCTTCTCCCCGGGCCTGCCCCTCACCCCCAGCCCCCTGCTGGACAAGGCCAAGCCACCCCCCAACCTCAACCACGCCGGCCTGGGCTTCAGCGAGTACTTCCCCTCCCGGCCGCACCCGGGGAGCCTGCCCTTCTCGGCGGCGCCGCCGGCCTTCCCCGCACTGACTCCCGGCTTCCCCGGCATCTTCCCGCCGTCCCTGTACCCCCGGCCGCCTTTGCTACCTCCCACGTCATTGCTCAAGAGCTCCCTGAACCACACCCAGGACGCCAAGCTGCCCAGCCCCCTGGGGAACCCGGCGCTGCCCCTGGTCTCCGCCGTGGGCAGCAGTGGCCAGGGTGCCGCGGGCGCCGGGGGGCCCGAGGAGAAGTTCGAGGGGCACCTGGAGGACACGTACCCCGAGAAGCTCAAGACACGGAGCAGCGACCTGTCGGACGGCAGCGACTTCGAGGACATCAACACCACGACCGGCACGGACCTGGACACGACCACGGGCACCGGCTCGGACCTGGACAGTGACGCGGAGAGCGACCGCGACAGGGCCAAGGACAAGGGCCAGGCGGCCGAGGGCAAGCCCGGCTTCGGGGGCGGCGCGGCGCCGCCGGGGGCCCCCAACAGCGTGAGTGAGGTCCCCGTCTTCTACGCTCAGCACTCCTTCTTCCCGCCGCCCGATGAGCAGCTGCTGGCGGCGGGCGCCACGGGCGACTCCATCAAGGCCATTGCGTCCATCGCGGAGAAGTACTTCGGGCCCGGCTTCATGGGCGTCCCCGAGAAGCGGCTGGGCGGGCTGCCCTACCACTCCGTGTTCCCCTTCCAGTTCCTGCCCGACTTCCCCCCCTCCCTCTACCCCCTTGCCGACCGCACCCTCGCCCACAGCCTGCTGGTCAAGGCGGAGCCAAAGTCGCCCCGGGATGCCCTCAAGGGGGGCGGCCCCAGCACCGAGTCCCCCTTCGACCTCACCACCAAACCCAAAGAGGCGCTGCCCTTCCCACCCGCGCCCAAGACGGGCCCCGCGGCCGGCGAGGAGCAGCCGCTGGACCTGAGCATCGGCAGCCGCGCCCGGGCCAGCCTGAACGGCGGGTGCCGGGAGCCGCGCAAGAACCACATCTATGGGGAGCGCAAGCTGGCGGGCGATGGGCTGCCCAAGGCCTGCCCGGCCCAGCTGCCCCAGCAGCCCTCCCTGCACTACGCCAAGCCGTCACCCTTCTTCATGGACCCCATCTACAGGTATTCACAGGCCCTGCCCTCGCCGCCCGCCCAGACCCTCCCTCTGCCTTTGCTGGCTCAGGGGCCCGCGCTGGCTCGGCCCGATCCTGGGATCCTGGTGTGGGTGCCTGGCCGGGCCACTTCGGGAGGCCAGGGCAGGGTCTCCCAGACACTCGCGCTCCTCTCACCGATGGCCAATTGGGCTACCCTCTGCACTGCCTGAGCCCCCCACAACCTCCCTCGGACCCCATCCCAGGCCCCGGAGCCTCCAGCTGTCTTCCTGGACCAGCTCGGGCCCCCACAAAACTCACACCCGCCCTCGCCCGTCCCTCTCCCCAGCATCTCTGCTTCCCTCCGGCCGCAGCCGGCCTTCGTGGTGGCCCAGGGGGGTCAGCGGGGAGCCCCTGCCCGCAGAAGGGGAGGAGGAGGAGGGAGGAGGAAGCTTTAGGGCTGGCACCAATCAGTGTCCCTTTACTCGGCCAGCCTCCCAGTGAGGGGCCACCTTCGTCCTCCCCGGTGTCTGTGGGCCTTTGACCTGGGGTTTGTGGGGTGGGAGGGTCTGACCCCCACCTGTGCCCCGGGGAGCCTGGCTGAGCCCCAGGAGCGGGCTGAGCACAGGCAGGTCGGGAGGGAGCCGAGGCGCAGGCGGCGGGCACTGGCGGTGCAGCTAACACAGGCCCTGCCTCTGGGCGGGAGGCGTGTGCACACGTGTGTACACACATGCACTGGTGTCAGGGAGCAAGGGCCGTGCAGCCACCCCGAGGGCCCATGTGCCTGCTGCTCGCTCCCCAAGGGCCAGCAGGGCCTGGGACCTGCGGTCAGTGAAGTCACGCCTGCTGAGGGAGTGGGAGACGCGCCCAGGCGGGCAGGGTGCCAGCGAGGGGGTGGAGGCCGGTCTCCCTCCCGCCCTCCAGTGCCCACCCAGGTGCCCCTCGCCCCCTGTGGGGCCGCATGTGGCCCAAATCAGTGTGAAGGCAGGAGGGACGGAGCCACACCCAGCCCCCCCCCCCCCGTGTGGTCCCCTCTCGCCCAGGCCCCCAGCCTAGTGTCCCCTGGTGGGCGGGACCGGGCGTGGCCAGCTCTGAGGGGCCTCAGCTAAGCCCTCGGAGCCATTCCACTCCCGCACGGCCGTGCCCGGGGTCATTCTATCCCCCGAGAGGGCCTCCCCAAGCCCATCCTGCGGCTCCCACCTGCCCGCCCGCCCCCAGACGGCGGCTCTCCACAGGGCTACCTGGGAGGCGCCCCTGCCCCTGGGCTCCGGGCGGCTCTGCTGTCTCCTGTGCTCAGCCCCTCTCCTGGGTCGTCCCCGTCCCGCTGGGCCCGGGAAGACAGTCACATGGCAAAGGGACGGGAGTGAGGCCTCGCAGGAGCCAGGCAGGCCCGCGGGCCCCGGACGCGGTCAGAGGGGCTGTGTCTGCTGGTGAAGAGGTTTCCCCGTTTAGATGGAATCTCAACCCCAAGGGGAAACTGAGGCAGGCGCTGCTGGGAAATGATGAGAGGGCACCTGGGTGAGGAGACCGGGGCGAGGAGGTCCTGGGCGAGGGGAAGGGATCTAGGGGGGCCCTGGGCAAGGGGGGACGTTAGGTGACCTCAGGGGAGACGGGCTGCTGGCTGCCGCCCTGGCCACCTCCTTCCCCCGCCCCCCCCCCCGCTCTGTGCTGACCACGTGTCACCGGCATTTGGCCGCCAAGGCCCCGGTGGGAGCTGCCCGGCCACATGAGGGGGCCCCGCGCCTTCCCCAGGATGAAGCCGCTGGTCGCTCACCGGCCGGCAGAGTGCCCAGTGCCAAGGGCCGGGGACAGGGAAGTCGGGGAGTCGGTGGCAGCCTCCTTCGTGCTCCGTGTTCTGCTGGGACAACCCCAGGGGCCCCGACAGAATGGATGGGGCGGGGCTGGTGCATGGGGTGTGGGGGGCTCCGGAGAAGGTCCCAGGCTCCGCGTTCAGCATTCGCACGGTCACGGGCACCCAGCTGGGGTTGGGGGCGCTGGGGAGACTGGGGGGGCCCAGAGCTGGTGAGGTGATGGGGCCACGGGAGGGAGGGAGCCAGGGCTCCGCGGGCAGCGCGTGGGCCAAGCCAGGACGGTCCCTGCACGTCGGTGAGACTCCGTGGGGCCCAGCAGAACCGGCATGACGAGGCCCCCCCATGACCGAGGGGCGCAGGCAGGAGCCCGCTGGCCCTGGGGGTACGTAACCCTCGGCGTTGCTGTCCAGCAGGGTGGAGAAGCGGAAGGTGCCAGACCCCGTGGGCGTCCTGAAGGAGAAGTTCCTGCGGTCGCCCCCTCTGCTCTTCCACCCCCAGGTGAGCTGGGCTGGGCGCAGGGCGGGGGGGGGGGGAGCGTGGCAGGACCCCGAGGCCCGTCCAGGCCAGGCCACACCCTGAGGCGGGCGGCAGCCTCCCCACCTGCCCGTCAGATGCCCGGGGTCTCTCCCTGCGGACCAGGCAGCGCCCTGAGGCCGGCCGGGGTAAAGGGCCGGGACGCTGAGGAAGGAGGCGGGCTCTGGGGGGGCAGCTCTGTGGGTTCCTCGGAAGCAGCCAAGGCCCCCGGCCCACAGGGCCCACCCAGCTGTGACCCGGCTGTGGGAGGGGCGGAGGGCAGAGCTCAGGGAGGAAAGCCAAGACTGGGAGTGGAAGGTTCAGCCGGAGGGACCCGGCGGGATGTGGAGGTGAGCAGGCCTTTCCGGGGTGCACGGGCCTTGGGGTGCCTGACGAGAAAGACCAGGAAAGGAAGGCCGTGTGTCAGGGGGCAGAGCGGGGTGAGGAGGCAGGAGCAGGAGACAAGCAGCGGGTCCCCAGGGGCTGGAGAGGGTGGGAACCGCCCCCCCCATCCCCCCCCGCCACCCAGACTGGGGTTGGGGACTGGGAAGGAGACCACAGACCCCAGGCCTGCGGGCACTCCGTCTGCCCCTCAGGCCCTCGCCTCCCAGGGGTGAGCACAGAGGAGCCACAGAGCTGAGGGGACCAGCAGGGCCGGGCGGAGTCCCGGTTCCCTGCCCTGAGCCCACCTGTCCTCACTGCGTGGGGCCCAGCTCCCCAAAGCCACCCCCACACCTCGGCCCGGGGGGTCCCGGGCGCCCAGACTCCAGACAGGCATTGTTCTGTCGGAGCCCTGCCGTGGACAAGCCCCCAGTTGAAACCTGCGCGCCGGGCTCACAGCTAAACTTAGAGCCCCATTGTCTCGCCGGGACGGGGCCAGTTAACAACTTCCCCCGATTTTCCTCGGCCCGGCTGGGAGCGGCCAGGTTAGGAACCACTGGCCGGCCAGGCGCATCCTGTGTTTGTGTTTGCGGGGAGCTGGGCCCGGAATATCTGACGGGGCGGAGCAGGCAGGGCTGGCCGGACTGCTGCCTCTGAGACCCACCGGGGCTGGCAGGGCGCACTGACCCCCTGTCAGCTGGGCCCTGCCACCCGCCCCTCCCGCCCCGCCTGAGGGCGGACAGATGGGAGGTGACCAGTAAGTGACCTAATGACATGGCCTGAGCCTGTGCTCGGGGCGGGCGCTGCTGCGGTCACATCAGGCAGGCCAGGGCTTCCCTCCTGAGGCCTGATGTGCCGTGGGCAGCCCCAGGGTGCAGGGCAAGGAGGTCCTGCTGGCCATGGCCCCTCACCACCTCTGGGGGTCCTGGGGAGTCGGAGTGGTGGCGGGTTCCAGAACCTTTCAAGACTGTGGTGAAAACAGACCAGCGGGCAGGGAGGCAGCGTGTTTCTGGAGTCCCACTGTCCACGGAGGGGCCAGGGAGAGGCCGGGCAGCCGCTGAGGGGGCAGTTCATATCGGTCCATCAGGGACCAGGGAGGGGGCCCACAGCAGTGCCTCCTCCCCCGCAAGGTCCTGCCACCTGGACGGGGCTGGCCTGGGACAAGGCAGCAGCCCAGGGCCACAGAGGCCTGGGCCGTTAAGGGCAGCCATCATTTTCTGTTCATTAGCCCATTAGTCAGTTGGTCCCCAACTTGTACCCCAAGGGGCTCTGGCCATGGCAAAGGCCCTTCCTGTCAGGCCCCGCCCACACCCCACAGGGCCAGGCGCCGGCAGGCCTCCGGGACGGCCCCTCCACCGGGGACGGTGCTGCCAAGGACTGTGCAGCTGCATCAGCCCCCGCTATCCTGTCCCTGAGCCCCCAGCACTCGGGGGGCAGGCACAGTGCCCACCACATGGAAACAACCAGTGCCATGCTCCTCCTCCTCCTGCCACCCCCTTGGCATCTCCAAGGGGCAGAGAGGCAGCTCCTTGGCCCGCGTCCCCGTGTCCTGTGCCGTGTGGCACCGGCACTGCCATCCTGGCCACTGAGTTAGTGAGGTCCAGTCCCAGCTGTGGGTTCTTTCTGGTACGTTGACTGCAATGATGACCTCTCACCACTGGGGGTGGCGCCTCAGGTCCTGATCCCTGTGATCCTTGGAGATTCAGGTAACTCTTAATTTTTCAAGACTCAA
Source organism: Myotis vivesi (assembly GCA_035771395.1). Lineage (NCBI taxonomy): Eukaryota > Metazoa > Chordata > Mammalia > Chiroptera > Vespertilionidae > Myotis > Myotis vivesi. The sequence goes on from JAWPEG010064501.1 coordinate 1,809,082, forward strand.
AAAAAAATATTATATATATATATATATATATATATATATATATATACACACACAATTTTATCTTTAACCCAAACTAGACAGTCAGGAGTGATGGCCAGTCAAGGGCATGTACCTTGGTTGCAGGCTCCTCCCCACTCGGGCCCTGGTTGGGGTGCAGGCAAGGGGCAACCAATCGCTGTGTCTCTCTCACATCAATGCTTCTCTCTGTCTTTCCCTCTCTCTGCCTCTCTCCCTAAAAACCAATGGAAACATATCCCCGGGGGAGGATTAACCAAAAAAAAAAAAAAAAAGTCAAAGAGAGGGGGTGGCTCCAGGGAGTCCCCCAGCCTCTCCCGTTCTCACGCCAACAGATGTCGGCCATTGAGACCATGACGGAGAAGCTGGAGAGCTTCGCGGCCATGAAGGCAGACTCCAGCGCCCTGCAGCCCCTGCCCCACCACCCCTTCAACTTCCGCTCCCCGCCCCCCACGCTCTCCGACCCCATCCTCAGGAAGGGCAAGGAGCGCTACACCTGCAGGTGAGCCTCCCGGGGGCCCGGGGCTGGTGGGTGCCCGGGGGGGGGGGGGGGCACAGGTGACACGGCACAGCCTGTGGCCCTGCTTTTCCAGGGAAACCCCAGTCACAACCGGCAGCAGTGCAGCAATCAATGGTCCACGATCCCCCCGCTGCCTCCCCTCAAGCTGTACGAGCTCAGAGAGTGGCTGCCGGCCGGGCAGGCAGCGGGAATCCCAGAGGCAGAGGCCAGGGCTGCGCGAGGTTGAACTGCGGCTCTGGGTGGGGACTCACACCCCAGCCTGGGGAAGAGACCACTGTGGGTGTCCCCTGCGGCACCTGTGTCTGTCCGGCTGCGGTCCCAGCCGGTCCCAGCCAGCACAGCACCCTGGGCTCCGGGCTGAGATGATGTTTGAGGAGGGAACCGGCCCGGAGGCCCCAGCAGGACAGTCCGTCCGCTAGTGGCTTCTCTGTCGAGCTCAGCTGGGTGCTGGGGCTGCAGGAGACATTGAAGTACAGGCTATGCAGCTGGCCACTGCCTCGGGGGAGGAGCTGAGGGGGACTAGGTGCCCAGTTTGAGGGGGGCTGCGCCAGGATGCACCTGGCCCCTGGGTCTCCTGACGGCCTCCCACCCCCAGGTACTGCGGGAAGATCTTCCCCCGATCCGCGAACCTCACGCGACACCTGAGGACGCACACCGGGGAGCAGCCGTACAGGTGGGAGCCGCGTGGGGGGGTGGGACCAGCGTGTGCTCCCGATCATCCCGGGCCCCCTCCTGACTCCCCCGTCCTGCCCTGGGACGTTGTACAGATCAGGCAGGAGGCACCCCTGCCCAGCAGGTTCTGGAGGCTCCCACCTGCCCCCGGAGGACGATGCCAGGGGCAGCCCCCGCCTCCCCTGGTGTGTCCGCTGGGCAGGGGCTCAGAGCAGGGCCTGCCAGGATCCAGGGCCCCAGGGTGGTCTGTCGGTGAAGCCTCAGCCGAACCCCCGCCCCCCCACCCAAGCCCAGCCTCCTTCACTCCCGATGACCAATGGCCGACGGCCGTGGCTGACCTGACCCTGGGCCATGGTGGTGCCCAGGCCGGCAGACTGTGGAACGGAGCTCCGAGCAAATGCAGGTCCCAGCTCGGCCGGGGCGCCCCAGGGACTTGCATGGGTCCCCTTAGGGCCCTGGACAGAGCCTTGCGTCCAATCCCCACCTCGCCCCTCAGTTCTTGGGCGGCAACGCGGCCACATGGCACAGCGGGGTGTATACAACAAGTGGGGCACAACCCTCCTCTCAAAGGCTTGGAGCCCGGGGCTCAGGGCCGCCCCTTGACTTGCCGGGGGTCCGAGGCCACATCTGAGCCGAGTGCCTCGCCAGCTCACCGACCTGGCCCTGGGCCTTGGGCCTTCCGGGGCACGAGCGGGCTGCGGGGGACCCTGGCTTTCAGGAACCCTGCCGGGAAGGGGCCCAGAGCCGGCATTTCAGACGGAGCCACAGTGCTGGCGGCCTGGAACGCACGGGGAGCCGCTGGTTTCACTGCCCGGCATCGCGCTGGGGGCCTGAGGGGCAGCGGTTGGGAGTAGGGAGCTGGCACAGCGGGAAGTTGGTGACAGAGGTTCCCACATCTGGCCACTCTGAACCGAGTCACCCCTGGCCCTGGAGACTGAGCTGTGTGTGTGGGTGTCCCCATCCCTGGGGAGGTGGTCCCTACGCCCACTCTGAGACGTAAAACGCATCCCCAGCCACCACAGGGCCAGGTCGCATCCTGACCGGAGAAAGGCCAGCTCGCACCGCTCACCGCCTGTGGCAGCACCCAGCGCCCAGCACAGGCCCCGCCGCCCAGAAGCGGGTCCCGCCGGGCGAAGGCCAGAGCCGCGGGAGGGCTGGTCTGTTGCCCGCCGCCCGGGCCTTTGTGTAACGCGAGCAGCCGGTTTCCGGACCGTGTTCCGTGTAAAAGCCTCCGGGGGCCGGGCCGTGTTTATAGAAACATTTGATTATCATTGATTTCTTTTGTTCTCTCCAATCTGCGAGGTTCAACTTACGGAGCAATAATTGCTTGGAAAGTTCACGTTGCGGATCTTGACTTTCTCGGGCACAAGGCGGCCCTGTGATGAGGGGCCCGGGGGTGACTTCCGCGACATCACGGGGTTCCGGGCCGCCTTTGATCACTGGGAGGCTTTAAGTGGGAAAAGGGGAATGCGCACATTCGGCCTCAGAAACCTGCCAAAGAGGGGGACCCCCCGCCCCGTGCCGGGAGGCTGAGTAAACCTTCGCCCACCCCCCACCCCCCGCCTCCTACATGAGCACCCACCCCATGGTGCGTCCCTGTGTGCGCGCCAGGGAGGCAGGCGGACGGCCCCTTGCCGCCGACTTCTCATGGCTGCACATGACCCGATGACCCCGCTACACANCCCCTTGACTTGCCGGGGGTCCGAGGCCACATCTGAGCCGAGTGCCTCGCCAGCTCACCGACCTGGCCCTGGGCCTTGGGCCTTCCGGGGCACGAGCGGGCTGCGGGGGACCCTGGCTTTCAGGAACCCTGCCGGGAAGGGGCCCAGAGCCGGCATTTCAGACGGAGCCACAGTGCTGGCGGCCTGGAACGCACGGGGAGCCGCTGGTTTCACTGCCCGGCATCGCGCTGGGGGCCTGAGGGGCAGCGGTTGGGAGTAGGGAGCTGGCACAGCGGGAAGTTGGTGACAGAGGTTCCCACATCTGGCCACTCTGAACCGAGTCACCCCTGGCCCTGGAGACTGAGCTGTGTGTGTGGGTGTCCCCATCCCTGGGGAGGTGGTCCCTACGCCCACTCTGAGACGTAAAACGCATCCCCAGCCACCACAGGGCCAGGTCGCATCCTGACCGGAGAAAGGCCAGCTCGCACCGCTCACCGCCTGTGGCAGCACCCAGCGCCCAGCACAGGCCCCGCCGCCCAGAAGCGGGTCCCGCCGGGCGAAGGCCAGAGCCGCGGGAGGGCTGGTCTGTTGCCCGCCGCCCGGGCCTTTGTGTAACGCGAGCAGCCGGTTTCCGGACCGTGTTCCGTGTAAAAGCCTCCGGGGGCCGGGCCGTGTTTATAGAAACATTTGATTATCATTGATTTCTTTTGTTCTCTCCAATCTGCGAGGTTCAACTTACGGAGCAATAATTGCTTGGAAAGTTCACGTTGCGGATCTTGACTTTCTCGGGCACAAGGCGGCCCTGTGATGAGGGGCCCGGGGGTGACTTCCGCGACATCACGGGGTTCCGGGCCGCCTTTGATCACTGGGAGGCTTTAAGTGGGAAAAGGGGAATGCGCACATTCGGCCTCAGAAACCTGCCAAAGAGGGGGACCCCCCGCCCCGTGCCGGGAGGCTGAGTAAACCTTCGCCCACCCCCCACCCCCCGCCTCCTACATGAGCACCCACCCCATGGTGCGTCCCTGTGTGCGCGCCAGGGAGGCAGGCGGACGGCCCCTTGCCGCCGACTTCTCATGGCTGCACATGACCCGATGACCCCGCTACACAGCGCTGCACCGCTGCCTTTAAAGTCCGCACCCCGGCCCTCTAAAGTGATTCCGGCCGCGGCCCCAAGCCTGCGCGTGGGGGGACAGGCACGTTCTCCTGTGACTGACACGCTGCCTGGAGGGGAGGGGAGACTCGGGCCGGGCCGGGCCGGCCCCTCGGCGGCGGGCAGCGTCTCCTGGTCAGAGTGCGGTGGGAAGGAAGGAGCCTGAGACCATGTCCTTGCAGCTCCACGCACAGGCCTTGTTGAGATGAGGATGGAGGGACATGAAAACTGAGTTAGAGCCCTGGCCGGTGTGGATCAGTGGGTAGAGCGTCGGTCTGCAGCCCAAAGGGTCCCGGGTTCGATTCCGGCCAAGGGCACGTACCTTGGTTGCAGGCTCCTCCCCGGCCCGGGCCCTGGTCAAGGTGACATGCAGGAGGCAACCCATCGATGTGTCTCTCTCACATCTGGTCTCTCCCCCTCTCTCCTACTCTCTCTAAAAATCAGTGGGAAAATATCCTGGGTGAGGATTAACAACAACAAAAAGACTGAATTAGGGCTCAGGGCTGCCTTCTTCCCCGTCCTGGCGCCGTCGGGGCCTTGGGTCACACGGTGGAGGCGAAGTTCCCAGGCTGCCCTGGCCTGGGGGGACCTGGGATTCCCGCCCCAGGACACACACCTCCCACCTTCAGTCCGGTTCCTCCCGGGCTCCCGTCCTGCATCTGCGTGAAGCCCCACGCCCGTGCCGGGCCCGGCGTCTCTCCTTCCTCCCTTAGCTGAGTACTAGGGCTGGGTCTCTCCTTCCTCCTTAGCTGAGTACTAGGGCTGGGTCTCTCCTTCCTCCTTAGCTGAGTACTAGGGCTGGATCTCTCCTTCCTTCCTTAGCTGAGTACCAGGGCTGGGTCCCTCCTTCCTCCTTAGCTGAGTACTAGGGCTGGGTCCCTCCTTCCTCCCTTAGCTGAGTACCAGGGCTGGGTTTCAGAATCTCTCTGTCCCTGTCTTGACAGTTACCTACAGCATTTCTCCCTGGGGTGTGGCCCTGTGTGGGGTGGGACGCTGCCCGGGGCCATTCCCCCCCTTCCCCCCCCCCCGTCCCGCGCTGTGTCCCCCGCGGCTGGCTTCTCTGCAGTGGCCGCGGACACGGTCACAGCAACGTTCCCTGCAGGCCCTCGCTGCCCGCCACCGTGGCCGCCATCTGCTCGTTGGTGTTGTTATTCTATGCGGTGCAGCCATAAATTTCAGTTGCCACTTGTCAGCTTATTTACAAGGCAAATCCCAGCTGCTCGCAGGCCCTGCTCCCCGGAGCCCTGGGCTGCCGCTCTCCTAAGGTTCAAACAGGCTTGTTTGTCTGGGCCATTTACTGAGATGAGAACTCGGGAGGCCACTCGGGACTCTGTGGCCACAGAGGGCCTGGCCACCCACCCTCCCGGCCCCCAGAGGCTGGAGGGAGGATCCCACGAGGTCCTGACCTCCTGCCTGGGAACCTGCGCCCTGCAGCCTCGTTCCCACTCGGGACCCCGCTTCTCCAGGTCCCACGCTGCCCTCCAGGGACTTGTTGACAGAAACAAGGAAAGGGGCACCGTGCGAGCGAGCGCAGCACAGACCGGGACGGCACAGCTCAGCCCGGCACGCCTGCTGGGTGGGCAGGGGGTGAATGCCCAGACCCGGGAGGGGGCTGGCTTGGCCTTGCACTTGTCGTTCCTGAGCAGCCACCTAAGGAGCAGGGCTGCAGTGGGAGCCTGACACCATCGGACAGAGAGAGACTGACAGGGTCCTTGGCCGAGTTCCAAAGACCGGAGCACTTGTTTGTGCCCGTGTGCACATGCACCACATGTGTGCATGCACCCACACTACACACACACACACACACACACACACACACATGCCCCCGTGTGCATGCACATGTGCACAATAACACACATGGACTGTGCGCACGCATGTCTGCACACCCATGCGTACCAGAATGTGCATGGGCACACATGTACACAATAATACACGTGCACCGTGTGCACACACACATGCACATACACACAGTGTGCGGCTTTAGCTGGACACAGTGCAGGTGGGAGCACCTGTCTGTCACCGGCCTTGCTTGGTCTTCCACCACCAGGAGGGGGCAGCACGGTGACTTCTCGGTCACCCTCTGGGGCCCTGGCTCTCACCCTGTGTCTGGCGGGGTGTCTTGCTTCTCCACGCTCACAGCTCACGTCACTAGCTCTCGTTTCGCCCTCAGTATGGGGGTCATGAGAGTGGGCGTGAAGGCCAGGCCCCGCCCGAGGGCCCCACACCCACGGGGGCGTCACGTCACAGGCGCCTCCGCTGTGCGGCACGGCTGTTCCCTCTCAGTGAGCGCGGGGTTCGGAGAAGGGGCGTCAGCAGAATGTTCTGGCGGGCGCGGCGGAAGCCCCTGTGCCACGCGGGTTCAGGTGGTGCCCACGGGGCACACAGATGAGCTGAGCATTGGGCTGCCTCCAGTCAAAGGGGACCGTGTGTCATCGTGGTCCCTGCAGAGGGAGCAGCCAGACGCCACAAGGCTGGGAGCCCCCTCCCCCCAACCGATGGAGTAGCAAGCTCAGGGCCCGGGGGGTGGGACTAGCCCGAGGGCCCGCCAGGACCCAGCTCTCCTCCCCCCGCGCCAGGTAGGGGTCTGCGGGGAGCTGTCTACTGGTCCCCCTTCCCTAGACCAGCTGAGCGTCTTTCCATGGTGAGATGCTGCCCCCTTGAGGCTGCTGGGAGCACGTCGCCTTGTGGGTGGACCTAACAGGCGTGAGGCGAGCTGGGTGACCCACCACCGGGAGGACGCCGACGCTGGGGAGTCTGGGCGCTGCACACCCAGGGGCACGGCCCCACCGGGTGCCCCACCTCCAGCTAGGGCACACCCCAACATGGTTCGCTGCCCACACGTCAAGGTCGAATACCTGCTCCTGGCACAGCCTTGCCGTGCCCACCTTCAGGACCACGGGGCGGGGCCGCCTCTGAGGGTGTGTGTCCCGCAGGTGCAAGTACTGCGACCGGTCCTTCAGCATCTCCTCCAACCTGCAGCGGCACGTCCGCAACATCCACAACAAGGAGAAGCCCTTCAAGTGCCACCTGTGCAGCCGCTGCTTCGGGCAGCAGACCAACCTGGACCGGCACCTGAAGAAGCATGAGCACGAGCACGCACCAGGTGAGCACCCCCAGGGGAGCACCCCCAGGGAAGCACCCCCAGGGGAGCACAGCCCAGGGGAGCACCCCCAGGTGAACACGCCCCAGGTGAGCACCCCCAGGGGAGCACAGCCCAGGGGAGTACCCCCCAGGGGAGCACCCCCAGGTGAACACGCCCCAGGTGAGCACCCCCAGGGGAGCACAGCCCAGGTGAGAAGGCCCCAGGCGAACACACCCCAGGGGGGCAGGCCCCCGGTGAGAAGACCCCAGGTGCGCTCCTGCAGGCAGCCCCGGGAGGTGGTTCTGGAATGAGGATGGGGGTGGGTAGAACTTGAATGATGAGGCGATGAGTGGGGAGAGGGGCAGTGGGGAGCGGAGCGGTACAGCTGAGAGTCCCCCATCCCCCTCCACGCAGTGAGCCAGCACTCCGGGGTCCTCACGAACCACCTGGGGACCAGCGCCTCCTCCCCCACCTCTGAGTCCGACACCCACGCACTTTTAGACGAGAAGGAAGACTCCTATTTCTCTGAAATCAGAAACTTCATCGCCAACAGCGAGATGAGCCAGGCGTCGGCGCGAACAGACACACGGTAAGGAGCCCCTGCCGGGCCCCGGGGCTGTGTGGTCGCCCAACCCCCCTGTGCGGCTGAGCCCAGAGCAGGGCACCCCGCCCCGCACCTGCCCCCAGGCCAGGCCCAGGGCTCTGCAGCGGATCCCATTCTGTCCCAGTTCTGCCTCCTGGAAGCCGGGGAGTGTCAGCAAGGGCTCCCTCCCGCCTCAGTTTCTCCCCCTGGACGCGGCATGGCCTTGGCGTTCACACGTGTGCAACCAAGTGTCAGCAGTGGGGGAGACACCACGGCCCTCGCCACCTGAGACTCGGGGACACTTGCTTAGCCCCAGGCACTGAAGGTTTCCGAACAATAGTGCTGCCCCTTTAAACACAGACACATGCACACGCACACATGTGAGCACACACAGAAACACACACCAGCAGCGCAGAAAAATGGAGGATTCGGGTTCAAGAAGGAGGAGGGCGTCTGCACAACCCCGCTCACGGGGCTCGGTGCATGGCACTGCCCTGCCCCCCCCCCATCCCCCGCAAGGACCTCCGACCCCAGGAAGAGCTGCTCCTTGGGAGACGGCTGGTGTCAGACCAGGCGTCCGAGAACCAGAGACACGGCCAACTCCCAGAGGCCTCGGGGTGTGATCCCCCAGTTCCTCAGAGGGGAAACTGAGGCCCAGAGGAGTGGGGTGCCTGGCTCCAGCCACACAGCCAGGCCCAGGGCACTGCCGCCATGGTGGCCACAGGTGGGCTGCAGCTCTACCATCCCCGGGCCCAGGGCCCCCATCCACCCCCAGCAGGTGAGGCAGTGCCCAGGAGAGGGGTCCCTGCCCTCGGTATTCCCAGGGCACCATCCTACCCCCTGACCTTGGCATGCGTGTCTGCCAGGGCTTCCCTGCTGCTCAGGGCAGGGGAGTGAGGGAGGCTCAGATGGAGGCGGCTGCCCGAGTCCCCAGAGAGCCGGGCAGAGCCAGCCACACACCAGGCCCTCGGACCGGCCCGTCCAGGGAGCCCGGAGCCCTGGCTGGAGGTGCCCCACGTCACTGTTGAAAGTGGGAACCAGGGCCTCGGTCAACGTACATCCCTCAAGTGCGGGGCCCCTGGCAGATCCGTGGGGCCAGTGTGAACGGATGGTCCTCACTCGGCACCACTGCCCTTGAGCGTCAGGGGGAGTTCAGGCCCCACCGGGGTCCCGGCCTCACGGTTAACGGTGCCCCTGCAGGTCCCTCTGTTGGAGGCTTGGCCCGCAGGAGCCTCGGAACATGACCTAATGGGGAAGATGCAGTCGCACTGGCGTTGGGTGAACCTCATCCCACGTGACTGGGGACCTTGTAAAGGGGGAGATTTGGACGCAGACATGCACATAGGATGGATGTCATGCAAAGACGGAGCAGAGGGAGGGGGCGGGTCTACAGGCCGAGGATTCGGGCAGCCACCTGGGCCTGGTCCCCCTACGGCCTGAGGGACCAGCCCCGTGACACCTGGACTTCGGGCGCCGGCTCCAGAACCAGGAGAGAAGGTCCCGTTGTTGATGCCCAGCCGTGGGCTGTGTCCCGGCCGCCCCGGGGACAGGCACGCGCCCCAGGCAGCTGTTTGGAGGCCTGCACGCGTGTCCCGTGTCCTCTCTGCCTGAAGCGGGCACCAGGCACTAGGCCCCCCACGGTGCCCGCTGGGCCATCAGGAGCACCCCACCCGGTGCGGGCCGCCTGCCAATGAGCAGATCCTCAGGGAGCGGGCACACAGGTGAAGAGCCTGGTCCCGGCCCCGGCAGAGGCGCCACATGGAAACGTGCCCAGTGTGTGCGGGTTCCACGGGAGGACTGGACCACGTCCAGTGCCCGCAGCTGCCCGCCTGCTCATCGGGTCCTCAGCATGGGGATGGGGGGCGGGGTCTCACGTCCCTGGGAGGGCACCGGGCCCCGAGAGGCCAGGACCCCCCCCCCAAGGCCCCTGCAGAGAGCCCACAGGAGACAGGACACTGTTGGCTACATCACCTGGTCCAAGGGCCACCACCCCTCACCCCCCATCATGGTGGGATGGGCGCACGCCCAGTGCCCACACAGGTGCCCGGTGACAGGGAAACACGCTGGGCCCACCCCCCTCCCCCAGGCGGGTCAGCTGTCAGAATCCCTCTCCTCCTCATGGGACGACGGGACGACGAGGAATGAAGACGCACGGGCCAGGGCACACGGTCGGTCCCCGGCACAAGGGCGAGCCCCAGACTTGCCCTATTGGAGGTCAGAGGTCACTGGGGAGGAGGCCTGCCTGCCGGATGCTGAGAGAGGACCGTGTCCCTGGTCCAGTGGATGGATTCCCGTCGGCCTTGCGAGTGCAGGAGGTGCAGGGTCTGGGAGCCCAGAACTCAGGTCAGGCGCGGGCGCAGCCAGCGAGCGCCTTGCCCGCCGCCTCCCTGCACTCGTGCTGGACACCTGGGGCCTCCTGCCCCCTGGACACCCCATCATGGGCTTCCTGACGAGCGGAACCCAGGCCTGAGAGAAGTGAGGACTCACGCCCGTCCTGCGCTCCCTCTGCCTGTGGTCAGGGGGCCCACAGTGGGAGCCCCGCCCGGGCTGGAGGGGCCCAGGGGCCTGCACGTCAGGGGACTTGTCTCTGAGGCAAACCTGTCCCGGAGGGTCTGCCGTTGACTGAACCCCAGGACCCAGACTCCGTCCACTGAACCCCAGGACCCAGACTCCGTCCACTGAACCCCAGGACCCAGGCACCATCCACTGAACCCCAGAACACTGACTCCGTCCACTGAACCCCAGGACCCAGACTCCATCCACTGAACCTCAGAACACAGACTCCGTCCACTGAACCCCAGGACCCAACACTGTCCACTGAACCCCTGGACCCAGACACCAACTGAACCTCAGGACCCAGACTCCATCTACTGAACCCCAGAACCCAGGCACCGTCCACTGAACCCCAGGACCCAGGCACCGTCCACTGAACCTCGGGACCCAGACTCCGTCCACTGAACCCCAGGGCCCAGACTCCATCCACTAAACCCCAGGACCCAGACTCCGGCCACTGAACCCCAGGACCCAGGCACCGTCCACTGAACCCCGGGACCCAGACTCCATCCACAGAACCCCAGGATCCAACACCCCTGCAGAACCCCGGGACCCAACACCGTCCGCAGAACCCCGGGACCCAACGCCGTCCGCTGAGGGGCCCCTGACCCTGGGCTGTCTCATGTCCTGAGTCCCTGAGGCTGGAGGCGCAGCACCTTCGGGTTGGGCCGCAACCCTCCCCGGACATCTCCTGTGCCCGCCGGACCCTGGCCCAGCACCAGGCCGGCCACAGCACCCGACACACAGTGTCCGCTCTGCCAGGAGCCCTGCCAGGGAGGGGTCCCTACCTGTCCCCGGCCACGTGCTTAGCGGCACCCTCCTCCACAGGGACGGGCTGGGACCAGGCAGGGACAGCCCAGGCACATAGCTCAGGGATTCTGGGGCCACAAAGGCGCACTCTCTAGTGGGGCTGGGAGGGTCGGAGTGCAGCGGGGGAGAGCTGACCGGAGCTGAGTCACCGGCCTTTGGGGGTCGGTGGCCAACTCCCTCCCGTGCCGTTTCAGGCCAGAGGTCCAGGAGCTGGACGGCACCGCGCCGTGCCCAGGCCTGGCCAGCGGGAAGCCGGAGGACGGCGAGGAGGAGGAGGAGGAGGAGCTGGAGGAGGAGGACGATGACAGCCTTGCGGGGAAGTCCCAGGACGACAACGTGTCCCCTGCGCCCGAGCCCCAGGGCGCCTACGAGGACGAGGAGGACGAGGAGCCCCCCGCCTCCCTGGCCGTGGGCTTCGACCACACCCGAAGGTGGGTGCCGGCCTCCGGGCCATGGCCGGGCAGCTGAGAGAGCCGGGGCCCAGCCAGGGAGGACCCTGAGCACCACGAGGGTGACTCACTCCCAAACCTGCAGAGAACCTCCCCCTCTCTGCTGGCCCTCCTCCCTGCAGTGTCTCTACCACGGGGGCTTCTGCACGTAGGCCAGGGAGAGCCCCAGCCTGGGGAGGGGGCCAGGCCCAGCCACGCACACACACACCACATACAAACATGCACACACGCATGCACACATGCAAACGTGCACACTCAGACACATGCATAGACCTGTGCACGTGTGCATGCACTCGCACATGTGCGTACCCGCAAACACACACGAGCACGCACAAGGTGCATATGTATGCAAACATGCATATGTGCAAACACGTGTGTGGGCATATGCGTGCATGTACATACACTCATGTGTGTGCATGCACATCGAGAGGCCTGGGAGCAGAGTGGAGGGGAAGGCACAGAGCCAGCTGGTCCAGCCGCAGAGCCACATGGTATCTTTCGCCTGGGGGTGCCGTCCAGCGTCCCGCGGGTGCTGTGGTGCCGAGACTAAACCCCATAGTTTTGGAAGTTGTGCCAACCAGAGCCCCTTCCCCTGCATCCCGAGTGCTGGCCACGCCCCTGGCAACGGGCAGTGCCAGCTTCCAGGAGCCCCTGAGGAGTCGCTCCACAGACAGCCACCCCCCCCGGGTCCTGGGACTGGGGTCCTGAGCCCCCCCCCCCAGCTGCCCAGACTCTTGGGAACCAAGGCCTCCCCTCTGTCCTTGCCCCTGGAAGCCTGGGTGCCCCGCCTGCTACTTGCAACACGTGTGCGTGTACTCACCCACTCCGTGGTCCTCTGTCAGTGCTTTCCTGCATCCGTGTGGCTTCCGTCCTGTGTCCGTGTATCTGTGTGTCTGTCTTGTGCATGTGGCTCGTGGAGACCGGTGGCGTCACGTGTCTGTCATGTGCATGCGGCGTCAGGGCCGAGGCCGCGGCTCACAGGCCTCTCCGGTTGGTGCAGGTGCGCTGAGCAGCCGCTGGCGGGCGGTCTCTTAGCTTTGGAGCCGATGCCGACTTTTGGGAAGGGGCTGGACCTACGCAGAGCAGCCGAGGAAGCGTTTGAAGTTAAAGATGTGCTTAATTCCACCCTAGACTCTGAGGCTTTAAAACAGACCCTGTACAGGCAGGCTAAGAACCAGGTAGGTACCCGCAGAGCCCTCCCACCTCCCCAGGCGAGGCAGGGGCAGCCTTACCTCTCGCATGGCCACCCCGGGCCTGCCTGGGGGCCCAGGACCCCCTGGCCCGCCCATGCCCATGGCATTGGCTAAAGAGACGCCCCAGCGACTGGCACGTCCCTGCAGCAGCAGCGGGGAGGGAGGGTTGAGAGCAGAAGGACCTGGACAGGTCACTTAGGGACAAGGAGGTCACTGTCCTCGCGTCCCCAAAAGGCAGTACCGCAAGCAGGTTCCCGGGTGAGGCTGCCCTGCCTCCGCCTCTGTGACTTGCCAGAGTGACGGAGCCAGGTTTCCTCGTAGCCAGCTGCCCGCAGGGGCACGGGTCCACGCTGGAGACCTGACGGGTCAGGGAGGACGCAGGCTTGGCCGGGGCCCGTTCCCGAGTGTAGCGGCCGCAGAACCCGCCTTCTGTCTGGAGTCCACAGGGTCTCAGTCAGCTCTGCAGCTCCCGAGTCTCAGCAAAACCATCTGTGTGTCTGTCTGTGTCTTTTTACTAATTCTGTCCCGTGTTGACTCCCCACCAGCCCGCCCTGCGGGTGCCGTCACCTCGCACCCTGTGGCTCACGGCAGAAGGTGCCCTGGGACTGAGCACGCTCCTGTCCCCCTGCACCACCCGTCCCCACGGGCGTCCCCTGGGCAGGGCCTGACTGCGGACGGGGTCTTAGCGATGACCACCGGCACCCCTAGGGCCCCACAGTGCCCGCTTGCCCACAGGTTTGCAGGTCACCAGGCGGAGAAAAGGGGTGGAGGTGACTGCAGGGGGAACACCCAAGAGGCCAAGGGACCCCTCTGCCGGGGCCATAGCATCCCAGCTCCCCTCTACAGCCTCCTGTCTCCCTCATCCAGGCCTGGCTGGGAGGGTCTGGCCTCCATGGGCCGGGCCCTGGCACCAGCCCTCTCTCCTCCCGTGTGGGTCTGAGTGGGCCAAGGCACTGGGAGGTGGGAGGGGGCGAGGACAAAGCCGGCCGGGCTCCCACGGCTCACCTGCCACCTGTGTCCCGTGTCCTCCCCGCCAGGCGTACGCAATGATGCTGTCCGTCTCTGAGGACCCTCCTCTCCGCGCCTCCGCCCAGAGCCCCCTGGATGCGTGGCTGAGCATCACGGGACCCACACCCGAGGCTGGAGCCTTTAACCCCATCAACCACCTCTGACCGGCCCGGGGGGCTGGGGCTGGCGAGGTGACCTCGGGCCCCGCATCACGACAGAAATCCCAGCGAGGCCTGAGCTGGCGCGGCCCGCGGCCAGGGAGACCCTCGCCCCTGCATCCAACGGCTCCTCGGTGTCTGCCCCTGGTCTCACTCGCCTTTCCCAATGGAAACCCAGAAGCCGAAGTCCCTGAGGTCGTCGGGCCCACGTCTCTGAGAACCGGTCTCCAGGGCACCATCAGGACAACCGGCGCACGGCCGTGGGCGCAGCGCACGGAACGGCCTGGCGGAACAGCCCGGCGGGCACCGGCGGCACTTCCTCCCGCACTGAAGCCCGGGCCGCTCGGGGCCGGAAGGAGAGGGGCAGACCAGGTGTGCCCGGCAGAGGGGAGGCCCACACGATTTTTATAGTGAAAATGACGAGAACAACCCTTTTGGTAACCTTATTGACGACAGAGTCTATTTAAGCATGTGGTTTTAATAACAGACAGTATTTTTTAAAAAGAAATTGAAAAAGGACTTGCAAATTGTTTTGTAAAAGTAATTTTGCATCGCTTGGGAACCTGAGCTTATTGGCAAAGCCACGCCCTCCCGGGCCCACACGGGCTGCGCGCGGCCTCTGTACTGTAGCGAACGGGGAAGTTTTCTGTCCTCGACCCTCTTTGTAAAGCCAAGGTAGCTTGGTGGCGGCGGGCGGGCCGGGCACCGGGCCACGCCTGTGAGCCAGTTCAGACTGCACCACGGACTCTGAGACGTGTCCCAGGCCGCCCGAGGCTGGGACTGGGACATTTGCCTGTCATTGTGTGACATGTGATCCGTGCCCATGGCCTGCAGGCGGCTCCTCCCTAGACCCCCCAATTATGTGGGAAGGTCGGAGAGGTGGTCCGGGCAGCTTGTGTTCCTCCCGGTCTGTCCTTGGCCACTGGGCCAGCCCCCACCGCTGCTCTTCAGAAGGCAGACCTGCTGGCCACCTCCGGTCTGCAGGCCACCTCACCCGCCCCGTCAGACGGGCGCGGGCAGAAGGCGGGCGCACCCCTGGTCGCCGTGGGGGACACTCCCGCTCCCTGCGCCAGCCACCACACCGCCCCACCTGCTTCTGAGAGCGCAGATTCAGGATTCGCTGCCACGCCGCTCTCCGCGCGGGTTCTGGCAGGCGGGACCGGCTCCAGAACCGAGGGACGTCCAGCCAGGACCTGGGACCTGCAGCAAAGACAGCCCAGCCCGCCGGGGCCGCGCCTCCCTCCCGGGGACCAGTCTACTTCCCCATTCATGGGCTTTAAATTATTCCCATAGGGGCCAAGTTCAAATAATAATTTTTTTCCCTGATGGAATTGACCTTAATCTGTATATAACTTGTAATTTTTTTCTAATTTGTTTCTTTTCTTATTTTATTTCTTCCTTAACAGTATTTTTTGGCATTAGACATTCTTATTGTGAAGAAATAATGTTAATATAAGTACCCAGTGAAGGACCAAACCCGTGTAATAGGTTGTGTGTTGTGTGACTGAGAGCCAGGGCGGGGGCGGTCTCCACGCACCGAGTCCCGTGTCCCCGCCAATCCCGCCGCGCGGCTGTCCCTTTCCAGACAATCATGTGTTTTTGTTAAATTTGAGTTGCGTTTGCATTTAAGACAAGTGTTCTATTTATTTCTTTTAACGTTTGGCAAAAAAAAGAGTAATAGTGTCCCAAAAAGAGAGCAAGAAGTCGCCGAGTCGCCCTTAGAAACGTGGGCGCACAGTGAGGGTGATGCACGTCTCACGGTGCTGTGTCCTCTGCTGGCCCGGGTGGCGGGAAGCGTGCACGCTGGTGCCCCACACGCCCGCCACAGTGGCCCCAGCCCGACAGTATCCATGCTAGTGTCGGGGGCCCGGTTTCGCCCTCAAGACCCTGGTGGGGAGACCCCTGAGATGCCCCCAGCCTGCAGGTCCCTGGGAAAGGGTCCCCCCTTCTCAAGCCCCGCGAGGCAGCAAGACCGAGCGCCGCCCTGGCGTGTGCTGAGAAGAGCTGGCCGGGCCCGGGACAAGGATTCGCAAACACAACCGCTCCCACCTCCCACCGGCCCGGCCCCGGCGCCTCCCCTCAGCCAGGGCTGCCCCGTGCGGCTCAGAATTGCCACCATCCCTCACCTGGATGGGGTCCCCATGAGAAGTCCCCTCAGAAACACCCGTGTCTGTATCCCGATTACATGCTTCCTGCCGGAGAAGGCGGCGTGTGCCTACTTTGTGTGGTGACTGTGGAAGAGGCGGTTTGGACGGGTGGACACCTGAGTGGTGTCCCCAGCCGTCACGGCGCCACTGTCCACCCCAAGGGCCGCCCCTGATGTCCACCCTGAAGGCCTCCCTTACTGTCCACCCCGAGGGTCACCCTTGCTGTCCACCCCCAGGGCCACCCCTGCTGTTCATCCCAAGGGCCGCCCCTGCTGTCCACCCCGAGAGTCACCCTTGCTGTCCACCTGCCTCTGTAGACTGTCACGTTCTGTTACTTCTGGCCAATCCTCCTGTGTTGTAACCACCCCCCCCCCCAGAACCCCCCACCAGCACATGTTCAGGCCTGTGTTCCTGTGACCCTGACTGCAATCAGCGCGAGGCCAGCTGGTCCGGACCGGTCAGCCCCTCGGCCCAAGCACTTGGCAGTTCGGGGAATCCATCTTTGGACCCAACAAAGAGCACTTGGTCCCCGTGCCGGTGTGTGGGGAGCATGGCCGCCGGGCTGCCTGTCCCTCCCTGTGCCCTCGGCCCTGCCACACGGGTCTCCGCTGGCGCCATCTGTGCCCAGAGCCCTGGGGCCCGGGAGCCCGGGAGTCAGACAGTCCCTCCGTCCAGCTCCGCTGCTTCATCCTGTGGGCGGTGACTCTCACCCCCGAAGTGGAAGTTCAGAAGCGGGGGGCGGGGGGGGGGGGCCTCCTCGCCCTTCCCTCGCGTCCCTCATCCCCGGCCCCCGGGCACCTGGAGTGTGGATCTGTCACAGGGTGAGCCTGAGACCCACCCCCACCCCCACCCCCCGGCCACCCGGCCTCCCTGCACGAGGCCAAGGCACAGTCAGTCGTGCAGACCTGAGGGCCCGCCAGCCCCGTGGCCGCAGAGCTGGGCCATGCGTTTGCCCAGAGCCCGGGCCGCTGGGTCCAACCTCAGCTGCTTCCCTCGTGGACCCGCGGGCCCTCGGCCTCCTCCGTCTCGCTGCTTCCTCGGTGAGCGTTCCGTTCGCAAAGCACTTGCCCAGATACGTGTCACATGTGTTGGCCTCAAAGCACTGGATTGTGGTCCCCTGTCCCTGGGCCCTGTCCCCGTCCCCCCCCCCGCCCCCCCGCCCAAGTGTCTGAAATCTACTGAGCTACTCACTAGGCTGTCCCGAGGGAGGGGGGGACAGCGCCGCCCGCAGGGTGCACCCCTGCACTGCCGTCTGGGGACGCCGCGCCCCTGGGCCGGGGAGCTCAGCGGGTCTAAAGCCACAGCACTGGGTCTGTAGCAGCGAGTGATCCTGTGATGGCGCCGTGCTCGCGTTTTCCGGAGCCTCCTCCCCGCCCTCCGTTCCAGCCGTGGTTGTGTCCTCTCTGTCGCTGACCCCAGCACCACTTCTGGGAAAATAAAGAAAGAAAAGAAGGAAAAGGCAGCTCGAGTCTCCAAATGTGCAATTTGCTCGTGAACAAAGCCGGGGTCCCCGCAGTCCCGTCGAGGCGGGGAGCTGAGCCGCCGTGGGCGCCCGGCCTCCGCGGGGTCCGTCCCGTCGCTGCCTTTCCGATTTGGCTGCGTTTCTGTTTCGTTTGCTTTGCTTCCAGGCTGTACAGTGTGAACAGGA
Organism: Myotis vivesi; assembly: GCA_035771395.1. Taxonomy (NCBI): domain Eukaryota; kingdom Metazoa; phylum Chordata; class Mammalia; order Chiroptera; family Vespertilionidae; genus Myotis; species Myotis vivesi. The sequence continues at coordinate 1,826,731 of JAWPEG010064501.1, forward strand.
AATGTAAATGTTTGGTTCTCATATCACGTTGGAAAAACCGCCCTGAAACAGGAGGCTGGTGCGTCCCCGTCCGAGACTGTAAATTGCTTCTGTTGCCGGTGACGTGTGCATGGCTGGTGTGTAGCGGTCATTGTCGTGTCTGGTCGTGCCGTGTCCATGGGAAGGAAAGTTCCGTAGATGCACTTACTGAAGACGAGTTAGGGCCTGAGGGGCCGAGCCGGGCGCCAGGGCGGCTCCTAGCGAGTGCGGACCTCTGGGCGGAGGACGCGGGAGGCGGAGTCCGGGAAACCGCGGGCCAAGCCTGGGGGTTCTGGGCGATGCTGGTGATAAAGAGGGACGTGCCTGTTAGAGACGGTCCTTCCGGGACGCCGTGGCCGATGCGAGGCTAATGCTGTAGAATAGGACTGTATACCAAATGTAATCTTTCCGATGCTACAATGAATTTATACTGAGATTGATATGCAATAAATCTGTGTGCTTTTCTAACCTCGTGCCCGGAGCCTCACTGAAGGGGGGGCAGGGGCGGGGCCGGCCCGGGCAGCGGGCGGCAGTACCGAGGTTCTCCCGCCTTCACGGGGGGGGGGGGGGGGGGGGGGGGCCCGGCACGGGNCCCCCCCCCCCCCCCCCCCCCCCCCCCCCCCCCCCCCCCCCCCCCCCCCCGTCCCGGCACGGGCTCCGGAGCAGCGAGGCCGTCCTCCCAGCATCCACCAGGCGGGAGAGCAGGACCCTGAGAGCCTGGGCGACAGCGGGAGCCTCCGGGCGAGGCGCCTCCAGGGCTGTCTGTCTCCCGACATGGTGCCGTCCAGGCAGCGTAGCCTCCAGGTGCGGCGGCCTCCCTCTTGGAGACACTGTGTCTCCTCCCGGAAGCGGGAGGAGCCCACCCGGGGAGAAGCCGCCCATAAGCCTCATCTGGAACCGGCCCCTGCCTGAGGGTGGACGTCCCCACCCAGGCTCGAGCCTGCCTCACAGGAGGCGGGGGGAGCAGGCCAGCCTCCCCTGGCGCCCCTCCTCCCAAGGACCTGGCATTTCTCTCGGAGGCCCATCTGCCTCAGGGAGCCGGGCCCCCACCTGACTCTGCGCTGACCAATGGTTAAACCTCCAAAGACAAATGATGGATCAGGACCCAGGATGGCTCCTCAAACACGGGGCAGGGGCAGGGGCATGACATGCCTGGAGGGGACACACCTGGAGGGGACACGCCTGGAGGGGACACGCCTGGAAGGGACACACCTGGAGGGGACACACCTGGGGAGGACACACCTGGAGGGAGAGGGGGCACACCTGGAAGGACACACCTGGGGAGGACACACCTGGAGGGGACATACCTGGAGGGGATACACCTGGAGGGGACACACCTGGAGGGGACAGACCTGGAGGGGACACACCTGGGGAGGACACACCTGGAGGGGACACACCTGGGGAGGACACACCTGGAGGGGACACACCTGGAAGGGACACGCCTGGAGGGGACACACCTGGAGGGGGCACACCTGGAGGGGGCACACCTGGAGGGGATGTGCCTGAGCACTGGCTGGGGTTGGGTGGTGGGTCCACCTCTCACCAGAGCTCCCCATAGTCCTGGTGGTGGCCCTTTAGCTTCTCCGAGTGGCGTCTTCTGTGGGAGACCCCAGCGTTCAGGCTTTTACGTGGCCCCACACCTACTCCTGATGGCGACACAGTGCTGGCCCGCATGACCTCCCACAGGAACCCCCCACCTGCTCCAGCCCCGCCCGCTGGCCCCTCCCCCTCCAGGAAGCTCCTGACCTCCGGTGGGCACGCCACCCCCTCACCCACTCAGGCCACAGGAGACAGCCCCCAGCTCCCGGGCTCACCACAGCAGCCGAGCCTCCCGGCCGCAGACACAGATGAGGCGGGTGGCGCTTCCCACACCCAGCGTCTGTCTGACAAAGCAGCCCTTCCCCCCTATTCCCCACCCCCCTCCCCCCCAGGCAGGCTGGCCTGTGGCCTTCCTCCCAGGTGTGGGAAGGGCAGCTCTCCACAGGCAGGAGCTGCTCACTGCCATGAAGGCTGAGGGACCCGCGTCTTTTCTGTTTTCCTCATAAAGTGGGAGGGAGACAGGGCCCCACATCCACGGGAGGAACCAGGTGGCGAGCCCCTTCTCCCAGCTGGCCACCATTGCGGGCCCAGGACACGTGGGGCTCAGGACCTCTGTCCTCTGAGTCAAGAACCGTCCCCCACAGTCGACCGGGCTACCCAGTTGAGGGTCCTGATAGCGATCTCCTTCCCCAGAGCCTGGCCGGGACAAGCCCTGAGTGGAGGGTGGGTTGCACGATGGATGGATGGATAGATGGGTGGATGGGTGAATGGGTGGATGGATGGGTGGATGGATGATTGGGTGGGTGGATGGATGGATGGATGGATGGATAGATGGGTGGATGGATGGATGGGTG
>JAWPEG010064501.1:1830407-1846057 GCA_035771395.1 Myotis vivesi
GCTGCATTTAGGCGACGGAGAGAACCGACCGGAGAAACCGTGTCAGCAAGGGATCTGTTTTCTGGGGAAAGAATCGCCCTTCAGATTCGCGCGGGGCCGGCGGGGCCTTCTGGCTATTTGCAGTGACGCTATTTTGAGATTCATGAGCCTTATTTCTCATGGGAGCAAAAGTTTTCCAAAAATTGAGCTGTGTCCTCATCCGGGGTGAAAGGGCCCTATCCTGGGAGGGGGGAGAGGGGCTTGCATGGGGACAGAGGGACCACAGAGAGGTGTCCAGCAGCTGCGTTTGCTCAAGGTTGGGGGTGGGGGTCTGGGCTCCAGGTGGCCACCAGCCAGGAGCCAGGATGTCAACCCTGGGAAGGGCAGTGCTGGGTGCTCTGAGCAGCGCGTCTCCTGCACATCCCTCCCCCGCCAGGAGGGGGCAGCGGAGTCTGCCCCTGGAGTTCCCCAGGCAAAGGAGGACAGCACCTCCTGAGGCCCTTCTACCCTGGGGCCCAGCGTGTCCCGGCCACCAGGAGGCACCCAGACCTGCACCGAGCAGCAGCCAGCCCTACAACGCAGAGAGCGGGGGACACAGGCCACACAGGGTGGCAGGAGCAGAGGGGTGTGGCTCAGCGGGGGGCCAGTTCCCAGCTCCCAGCCCTGCCTCGCCCCAGGCACTTGGGGTGGCCCCCTTTCACCCAGTGGGGAGCTTACATTTTGTCTTAAAATGTCTGGGTTTCACTTTCTTTTCTGAAGGTATTCTTCACAGGAACAGACTGTTTTTTCAATCCTCACCTGAGGACATGTTCCCGTTGATTCTAGAGAGAGAAGAAGGGGGGGGGGAGAGAAACATCAATGTGAGAGCAAAACAATGATCCATCGATAGGCTGCTGCTTGCACGCCCCCTACTGGGGATGGAGTCTGCCACCAGCATGTACCCAACGGAGAATGGACCGGCCAGGGGCAGTGCCCAGCCGTGAGCCACACCTGCCAGGCGCTTCCTCCGTGTCTGTTCCGTGTTCTCGTCGGTTATGGTGGGAGCTGCTTCATCAGGGCCAACGTGTCCTCCACGGGTTAAAGTGTCCGTCGAAAGCAGATATGTGCACCTACAGTTTATTTTCTTATGTCTTTGGAAACCTGAAATCATCCCTAATGATCACGTCAGACCTGGACTTCATAGCCAGACAGGCCTCAGTTCTCATCCCAGTGGGCCCCTCACCGGGTGACCAGGGGCAAACACTGCACTGCACCCATCGGCTGAGGAGGACGGTGGCACGTAGGGAGCTTCTGTAGGAATCCCATAGCAGACGTAAGGGCCAGGCACATAGTAGGTCTACAGGAGGCGTGACGCGTGTTTGCTTTTTTTGTGCAGCACTGACCCGGTGCTCCTGGCTGGGCCTCCTGCTCAGCAAGGCCACCCTGGTGGCCGGAGAGGCAGCAGCCCCCACCCCCAGCCTGTGGGCATCTGCAGACCCCACCCGGCCTGGGCCCCACCCACCCAGCACAGAGGCGCCTCTGTCCTCGGCCCACTCACAGCGGCTGCACCATCTGAGGTCAACGAGACCTTTCCCAGCCGCCCGCAGGCTGGGCCGGGCACCGTGGGACCCTGCAGTGAGGGAAGGTCAGCCCGGGGCCGGGGCCGGAGAAGAAGGCTGTGTGCCCCTGCCCTCCGCCCTGCACGCTCCCTGTGGCCCCGGGGAGGGAGGAAAGTGGCAGTGGGCACGGCTCACCCCGCCTTGGCAGGGGAGAAGGCACCTGGGAAGCCTCATGTCCTCAGCCCTGGGCACCTGGGCACCTGCGACGGGCAGGCCAAGGTCTCCTAGGGCTGCTGCCTCGCAGCCCCACCTCTCTGGGCCACGGCCCCAGCGGCTGAGCAAACGTTTGAGACTGGAAACAAAAACCCCGGGTGACGGACACCCTCGAGCACAGGAGAGAGACGCCTGTGGATGAAGTCCCAGGAGCCGTGGGATTGGGGTTCTGCACCCTCTCCCCGCCGGGACCCTCGGGGGAAGCCCCCCCATTTAGCCCGTGTCCAGCAGGCCAGGCGCAGCTAAGCCACCTCTCACCTTACAAAGGTGAGCATCATGTGCAGCCCCTGGAGCCCAGGGGCGGGTCAGCGGTGTCCCCTCCCAGCTGTCAGGGAGTGGGGGGGGGGGGGGACCCAGGGCCCGAGCCAGCCACTCTCTCCGTTCAGGTCTTGGGGCTGGAAAGCCCTCCCGGCTGGTGACATGATTCCAGCCAACTGCGCGGCGAAGCCGTCGCTGGGCCTCGGGCCTCCTAGCGGCCGCTCAGATCCTGGGCCCAGGGCCGCGGAGATCCAGGACCTGCCCTGCTGGCGGGCAAGTGGGAGAGGCCAGGCGGCCAGGCGGGCTCCCTCTTCCCTGCCGGTCACTGTGACTCGTGACCCATTCCCACCGCCTGCCTCTGGGCGCCCTCGTGTGTCACCATCAAACCCCCGCCTGCTGCAGAGGCAACAGAGGCCCAGAGACGGAGCCACTGCTCCGCATCCCCTGTCCCCAGCCACACCCCGAGCCACCTGGGTCCGGGGGCGGGGGGCACGGCCCCCAAGCCTCCCAGGCGGGTGGCAGAGCCAACTCTGATGCTGGAGGGGCCCACACGGGTGCTGGGTGCCAGGGCAGGATGGGGTGGGGTGGGGGCTGACCCTGCCGTGGGCAAGCCAGGTTCCGGAAGAGGGCTTTCCAGGCAGGTACTGAGTGGGCGTTGGGAACTTACAGGGCCTGTTTCCCCACAGAAGGCCTGGTGGGTGCAGTGCCCACAATGGCCTCTGGAGGGCAGCAGCTGCCCGCTTTTCCCGGGAGCTGGCGGCAGGGCCCAGGCCCCACCCACAGGTGCCAGCCCTCAGCCTCACACCCACACACACAGGTGGCACTGAGGGCACATGAGGGCCCTCCCTGAGGCCAGCCAGCCTGTTCTTCAGACGCTGGGGGCCCGGAAGGGAGCAGGGATGGGCCAGGCCACAGGTGTGCCAGGCAGGGCTGCCCTTCAAACCACGACTCCCAAGAAAGCCAGCCCTTTGAGCCTGCGGCACCCCTTGCCCGGCACACAGCAGCAAGCTCTCAAGGCTGGCCCCTGGGGAGGCAGGCGCCGGGAGAGGGTGAGCCTGCACCCCCGGCGAGACTGCCCTGTGGACCGGCGTGGCCTGTGCCCTGCCCACCGCACAGGCTCGGGCTCAGCACAGGGCTGGTCATCTGAAAGCTCACCCCGTGGCACAGCCTGTGTGGGATTCACATGGAATCACATGGGCCTTTCCTGGACAGGGGACCTGGAGACAGGTCGGAAGGCGGGGGGGCCTGGAACACCCCGCACCCCTGGGGCTCAGTCCCAGGATCTCAGGTCACGCCGGTGAGTCACCAGGCACTTGCTGAGCACCAGCTGTATACAGGGCCCTGGGCTCTGTGCTGTGAGATGGACACATGTAAGAGCTGCCGCAGGAGGAGGCTGTATTAACAGAGGTATAGTATCCAAAAGGAAGGAGGTGGGTGCTCCCCCACCTCTGGTCCTGGGTGGTGCTGGGCTCTGTTCTGATGCCCGCGCCTTGAGGGGGACTTTGGCACATTGTGAGGTGACTTGGAGGAACATGCCGAGATGATGAACAACCTGAACCCCGTGTCTTACCGAGAGTGACTCAAGAACGGGGACACAGTGATCATCGTCCTGGGAGGTTCAGGCAGCGGCTGGGTGTGGGCTGGGCGGGGTCGGCCACTCCGCCCTGCCAGCGGGTTCTTTCCACCCAGTGTGGTCACTTGGTCCCTTTGCTTGAACCCCCCGTGGTGGGTGTCGGGCACCCCCTGGACAAGTCCCGGAGAGGCGGGGCTTGGAGTCCAGGCGCCGGATCCTCGGTGTAAACAGGGGTGCGGGTACCCAGACCGCAGCTCCAGGCCCCGGACTCTGCCGGCCGCACCGCCCTCTTCAAGGAATCCCGCAGGCGGGGCCCTTTCGGCCGCATGGGGTCCAGCCAAGGTCAGATTCTCGGGGGCTGGTGGCTTCTGGGGCGTCCGGAGGAGGGAGCCGGGAGCCGGGAGCCGGGCCTAGGAGGGGGGCTGTTGGGTGGCAGCGAGGGAGCCCGCCTCCGGGCAGGCGATCGCGGGCGGGCGGGGCGCGGGCCTCCGGTGGCGCCCGGTGGACTCCGGCCCCAGCTCGGGAGGCGCCCTAACCTAACCGGAGGCCGCCGGTCACGTGAGCGCGGCGCCAGGTAGGGACGGGGACGCCGGCGGCGCGGCCAGGTGTGCGCGCCCCTCCCCGCGGGGCTTCGGGCTGCGGAGGAGCCGCGGGACCGGCCGCCCGCGCCCACCTGCCGCCCACCTGGCCCGGCCCCGCGCCGCCCGCCGCCCCCGCCGCACAGGAAGTGGGAGGGCGGGACGGGGCGGGACGGGGCGGGACCGCGGCCGGGAGAGCGCGGGCAGGAGCCGGAGCGCCGCCCGGGGCGCGGAGCCTGCAGGCTGGACCGGCCCCACCGACGCCGCCCGCGCTGGTCGCTTTGCCCTCCGCCCCGCGGCGCAGGTGAGCGAAGTGGGGGGACAGGTGAGCCTGGGGGACAGGTGAGCGAAGTGGGGGGACAGGTGAGCCTGGGGGACAGGTGAGCGAAGTGGGGGAGGGGGAGGAAGCCTGGGGGAGGCAGTCACCCTGGGGCGCTGTTCGCTGCCTTCGCTTACCCCCCACGCCCCCCCAGCAAGTCCGGTCCGGGTCCTGGGAACTCTGCGCCCCTCCCTGCCTCCGTGGCGCCTCCGACCCGCTGCAGGAGGAGCTGGGCGAGCGGTGCACCCCGAGCCCCGCTGAGCGCCTGGGGGGACCTCCTGGCCCAGGTGGGGAGCTCTCTCTCCTGCGGCCGGAGCCCTAGACCTCAGAGCAGAAGGTTTTAGGAAGGAGCCCCAGGGCCTTTGAACGGAGGAGGGACCGTAGGACCCTCTCAAGAATCTGGTGCCCAAACCCGCTTGGGCCCAGGAGGTGGCAGCCCCAGGAATGAAGACCCCCCCACCCGGGCGCTGGGGGGCTGGTCCCGGGTTGTGGGGGCAGCTTCTGACGCCTGCCTGGGTCTGCAGGGTCTCCGAGATTGGCGTGCCCTCACCCGGCACCTGGCGCGAGGGGTGGGGGCTGAGTGAGTGGCAGGGGGAGCCTGGCAGGCTGACCTTTCCCCTGCGTCCATCCCAGGGCGAACAGCCTGAGCCCACTGGGCAGGGGACCCTCCCAGGCCCCTGGCACCTGCGGTCGCTGCTGGAGGCCTGGCACACCGGGTACCTGACTCCCTGCGGCCTGTTGCTCAGTGGGGCCGAGGTCAGAGCCCTGGGCCTCGGGCCTCAGTCTCCTGCCTGCGGAGCAGGAGCTGCAGGTGCGACCGCTTAGAGGCACTGGCTCAGCTGTGGTTCGCTCGCTGCCCGCCGATGCCCGAGGCCCTGAGAAGAGGAGAGCCCTGGGCACTGCCAGGGCCCGGGCCGGGGCCGAAGGCAGGGCCGCCCTCCCAGCGTCCGGGTGGAGGGAGGGTGGGAGATGGGGGTTCCAGGGGCTTCCTGGAAGAGGTAAGGCCTTAAGTCGCGGGGACCAAAGTGAGTCCCCCACCCCAGCGCCCTGGTTCCTGGGGGTCATCTCTGACCCCACGAGGAAACTGAGGCTCGGAGGTGAGGCAGCCTGCGGGGTGGGTCCCGCGGTCTCGGCCCCCAGGACAGCAGTCCATGTGTGGGACTGAGGGCTCAGTGCTCACCGAGGTCTGGGTCCCAGAACTTTCTGTTTCCATACGATGTCAGCTGCTCGTCTTGGCCCTGGCGGCTGCGTGCTCGGGCCCGGCCTCTAAGGGCACCCTCACTCCCAGTGAGGACCCCCGTGCCCGCCGGGCAGCCGTGTGGGTCAGGGCATCAGGACGGGGCCTGCTCCCCGCCGGCTCTGCTGCCCGGCGGCCTGACCCCCACGGGCCATGTTCCCTCTGCGCCTGGTCCCCTAGCCCTGTGGTTGGCAAACTGCGACTCTCCAGCCACATGCGGCTCTTTGGCCCCTTGAGTGTGGCTCTTCCTAAGCCTTAGGAGCACCCTCATTAAGTTAATGACAGTGTACCTACCTATATAGTTTAAGTTTAAAAAATTTGGCTCTCAAAAGAAATTTCAATTGTTGTACTGTTGATGTTTGGCTCTGTTGACTAATGAGTTTGCCGACCACTGCCCTAGCCCATCCGAGCGGGGCAGGACCCACCTTCTGGAACGGGAGGGGCTGAGGATGGGGGGGGCGAGAAGCCGTTTGGAAGCCCCCCCCGCCCCCTGTCACCTGTCCCGCTCCCACTGGATCCGGGCTCTGGTTTCCTGCCTGGCTCCTTTGGGGAGACTCGGTGTGTGCCGGCCGAGCCCAGGGCGAGAGCCAGGGGCAGGGACAGGTGGGCAGGGGGTGGGCGCTGCGGTGCACAGGCAGCGGTTGGTCAGTGACAATGGCTGGTGCTACAGGTGTGGCGGCAAGGAGGCGGCCGGAGGCTGTGTCCTGGGCTGGCGTGGCTGGTGGCCCTCCCCTGCCCCCTCCGTGAGGGTGACTCTCAGTCGGCTGCGCTGGGTCCTCCTCAGAGCTGAGGACATTGGTTCCAAATCGCCCCAGCTTGGGGCGTCCTGTGCGCTGTGGGCCCCTCAGCAGCTTCCCGCGGCCTCTCCGTGAGGCCAGGAGCTGGGCCCTGGCTCTGGCCCCCGTGGCCCCTGTGCACATGGGACCGTTTGCGGCAAGCGTTGTGGTTTAGGAAGCCGGAGCCTGACCCCAGATTCCGTCTCCCCCCGTCTCCCGCGTGGCCGGGCAGGGTTACCGAGCACAAGGCGGTCATTGTGGCTGAGTTTGCCTGAGCGCAGACCTGCGTCCGCAGCCGGTGCCGGGGAGGCCAAGTCTCACCAGGACCTGGGGGTCGGGCAGAGGGGACAGACGGCCCCAGGATGGAGGTCGCGTGGTGTCCGCATCCAGGGTCGCAGGTCCCAACCGCGGTGTGACGTGGGTGCTGGCGGCTGCGAGAGCAGGTGAGGCCATAGCCTCGGGCCCAGCCAGGAAGAGTGCGCCTCTTCGGGGAGGGGGGACTGGGCCTGCTGGGGTCCTGGGGGCCCCTCTGTCCAGGGAGCCAGAGGGGCTGGGCTGCCAGGAGGGGCCGGTGCAGCCTAGGACTGGCCGAGCTCCGGGTGCCCCTTCCCCTCCCCCGTGTGTGCTGGGGGGCAGGGCAGGATGGTGAGGGCGCGCGGAGTGGCGTGGGCTCCGGGGGTTCAGCCATGGGAGACCCTCTCCAGCCTGCCCTAAGCAGAAGCAGCAGGAAGTCACCCACACGGGGGCACAGGTGGCCCTGAGCCTCCCGACACTGCTCGGGGGGTCCCTGTGTCTTGAAGCCAGGCGCCCTCAGGGGCGGGCTCTCAGCACAGCCCCCCGGGGAGAGCTCCAGACGCGGCCAGTGCCCAGGGAACTGGTTCACCGTCGGTTTGGACACTGAGCCTGACGGCGGGGCCGTGCCCAGGAGGCTGTCCTGCCCCCGACGGGCCCGTGCCCTCGTGGGGGAGCAGCGTGGCCTCACTGCCGGGCCTCTCTCCCCCGGCTCGGGCCTCACTGCCGAGCTCCCGGCTGCCTCTCGGGAGCAGACCTGCCTGGGGGCCCCGTGGTCTCTGCAGGCGGCTGGCTCTCAGCAGCGGCTGCCCGGACGGCACGGCTGGCATTTGCCCCGACGGCAGCTGAAGGGTCGGTGCTCCCGGACGCCAGGCCAGGCCAGCACCAGGGAGGACACTGAGGTGTGGTCTGTCAGTTCCACTGCAGGAGAGGCTGCTGAGTAGGGACACCTCAGAGTCAGGGAGGGTCACAGAGCCGGCCCATAGGAGCGTGTGCTCACCTGTGTGGCTCACGTGTGTGCACGCGCACTGGGCACAGGGGCCTCCCATCAGCTCAGTGCCTGCCTCCTAGAAAGGGACAGCGGGCACGGAGATGGGGGGACAGCGGGGACGGTGACAGGGGACAGCGGGGACGGTGACGGGGACAGCAGGGCACGGTGACGGGGGGACAGCAGGGACGGTGACGGGGGGACAGCAGGGACGGTGACGGGGGGACAGCGGGCACGGTGACGGGGGGACAGCGGGCATGGTGACGGGGGGACAGCGGGGACAGAGACAGGGACAGCGGGCACGGTGATGGGGGACTGAGGGGAAGGAGGATCCAGACGGCCCAGGGCCGGCCCAGAAGCAGGAGGCTGGAGAGGAGCCAGACTCTGGGACCCGGGGCCGCTGCAGGGGCCGCTGCGATCGGGACACACAGGCAGGGACTTGGGCGGCCTGGGGAAGGGGGAGAGCGGCTGCTGGACAAGAGGGAGTGATCGTCAGAGAGGAGGCCCGGCCCACGTCCACTCAGCCGCGCACAAACCCCTCAGGTGTCACTGCGGGCGGCTGCACCTTAGTTAGAAAAGGGGGGGTAGGGCGGGGAAACGCAGAAGCTCAGAGTGGCGGCCTGCGGGGTGCAGGGCGGGAGGGGGACGCCTGGCTGGTGACACACCTTTCGGTGCTGATTGAATGGAACCTGTGCCCGGGTGGCTCTGGGACAAGCTGAGCAGCAGGAAGGGACCCAGCCTGGAGCTCCTGCTGACCCGGTCCCGGGTCCCCGCTGGAAGCGCCCAGGCCGTGGTGGGGCCTCCTGGCTGGGCACCGAGGCCACACCCTGCAGTGGCTCGGCCGACTGGTTCCATCCGGGCACTTTCCCCGGAGCAGACTTTGCCCTCGGCTGAGGGAGGCCGTGGGTCTGGCCGGGCTCAGAGGCGGGAGAGTCGGGCCTGGGCAGGCGACAGGCGGAGGGGGGACGGGACAGGGGCTGTGTGGGCGCTCGGGGGCTCGGTCACGCTGCCTGCTCTTCGAATGAGAGGCCTCGCCTTTCGGGGCGCATTTGCTCGGGGGCAGGCTCACAGGGAGGTCTGAACCCCGCTCTCAGCCAGGCCTGGGGAGAGGCAGCCACGTCAACACGGGGGTGGAGCCCGGGATGGTGCCCTCGCAGCGGGCGCGGGGGAGGCCGGAGTGGCCGCCGCCTTCCTCTTCCGGCTGACTCAGACTGTCCCCAAGAATGCGGGGGTGGCCGGGAGGCAGCCCGCCCCCTCCTGGGTGTGCAGCGGAGAACCAGGTCCGGATGCCACACCGGGCGGGCTGTGCTATGGGCTAGGCCAGCCCGGTGGCCACTCTGCCCGCCCTCCTCAGGGAGGGTCCCAGGGCCAAACTGGGAACTTCCCAGGGAGCTCGCAGCCCCCACTTTGGGCAGCGGGTGTGAGGTGGGCTCGGGCTGGGACCTGCCCGCTGGGAGCGGTCCGACAGGCCGCGTGGCGGATCCCGTCCCAGGCCCGGGGCCCAGGACCCTGCCGCCCCGCACTGACACCCCAGCTCAGGGGTTTGTCCTCAGCATGGGTGACCCGGCAGAGGACGCAGGGCGGCCTCACAGGGCGGCCTCAGCTGCAGGCTGCTCCCGCCTGGGTCTTGCGGGCTGAGGGGTAGGGACCCTCCCTGCCAGGCCCCGGGCTGTGTGCGATGCCCCACGGTCCTGGTGGCTGTGTCCGTGCCCTGTGGTCCTGGTGGCTGTGTCCGTGCCCCGCAGCCCCACCCCAGCTGCCTGTGCCTGTCCCCGCAGGACCCCACGGCCGCCTGGCATGGCCCAGCGGCACCCTGACAGCGCCCTGGAGGAGCAGCTGCTGGAGGGCCGCTTCCACTCGGAACTGCGGCTGGACGCCCAGGGGAACCCCGAGCCCCGCCTCCCGCTGGTCCGCAGCCCCCCGCAGGGCAGGAGCAATGCCGTCTTCCAGCCCGACACCCCGGAGCCCCAGCCCACGTCCCCGGAGCCCCGGGAGCCCCGCACCGTCATCCTGAGCACGCAGAGCCCCGCGGCCCTCAAGCTGGGCACCGCGCAGCTGATCCCCCACAGCCTGGCCGTGTCCAGCAAGGCCAAGGCCCCCACGCGCCACCAGAGCTTCGGGGCGGCTGTGCTCAGCAAGGAGGCCGCCCGGCGGGAGCCCCGGCTTCTCGCGGCCCCCAGCTTCTCCCTGGACGACATGGACATGGACACGGGCCCCAGGGGGGCACTGGCACGGAACCTGCGCAGCCAGTCCTACCGCGCGGCCATGAAGGGCCTGGGGCCACTGGGTGGCGAGGTGGCCCCCGTCCAGCTCAGCCCCAAGCTTCACGCACTGGCCGAGGAGTCCGCCCTGCCTCCTGCTCGGCCCTCGCCCAAAAATAAGGTGGGGGCCTGTGCGCCTGGACAAGGCAGGTGGCGGGCTGGGGGATGGGCCTCGGGCCCCGGGAGCCCGTGGGCAGGGGGCGGGGGCAGCCGTGGCATCACCGTCCCAGCTGCCACTTAGTGAGCACCTGCCACGTGCAGGCTCTGCCAGTTCTTCCCGGAGACTGGCAGCCGGGCTGCGCTGGCTGACTGCCCATTTTACAGATGGGGCAGCTGAGGCTCAGGATGGTCCAAGGCTTTGCCCAGGGCCCCAGAGTGTGAGTCGCTCACAGACACAGCGGGGCAGCCTGGGGCGGGACCAGCCCCGAGGGGAGCCGGCTCAAGGGTTCAGGGATGGCTTTGCAGCCACTGCCCGGGGCTCAGTGCCCAGGGGCTCCTGTCGAGGACTGGGAGGGGCTGCCTCCAGCTCAGGAGGAGACTGACGCCCTCTGCACACGCAACCCCCTTTCCTGCCCGGCAACCCTGGGGCCTCTGCCTTCTGGGGAGCACGGGACAGGCCCAGGGCCAGCAGGACGGGCGCCTCACCCGGGACCTCGGTGCCCGTGGCTGCCATCCGACGGCCTCCCCAGCTTAGGGCTCTGCCCAGACTGTGGGAAGACAGGCCCCCAGGGTGCAGTGGGCCAGGCGAGGAGGCCAGAGCCACTGTCCTGAGTTTAAAGATGCCCCGGCCGGGGTCGGGGGTGGACGCTGCCCGCTGCCATGCCCAGGCCTGGGGGGTGGACGCTGCCCGCCGCCATGCCTCCCTGAGAAGCCAGGCCCCAGGACTGCCTCAGGGCCTCAGTATCCACCCGTCAGGGCCAGGCCTGCGGGGCCCATTCCTTCCTCCTGTTGAGTCACAGGTTCTGGGCAGTGGGCGAGGGGATCCCAGCGGTCAGGCCCAGGAGTGCTCCCGGGCAGGGGGATGCCCAGGGGCTCCCCGGGAGCACAGGGCCTGGGGATCAGAAGGGGAGGGTTAAAGCAGAAGCAGGGACAAAAGGCGGGTGCCAGGTGGAGGAGGGGCCGAGGCAGCAGCCTGTTCCCAGACCTGGAGGTGGGAGGGGTGAGGGCACTGGGGGACGCAGGGCAGGGGGGGGGGCAGCAGGGCCAGGTGCAGCTGGCAGCACCACACATTCCAGACCAGCACGGGGAGAGTCAGGCCCCAACTCGTCAGGAGAAACCAGCTCCCACACTGCTGGAACCGGCACCTGTGAGGTCGGGGGACAGTGGTGCATCCGGCCAAGAAGGCAGACTGAGCAGCAGCTGGTGGGCCAGGGTGTGGTCCTGCTCACCCCCACAGCCCTGCGTCAGCCGCCGGGCCTCCAGGGCTGGGGCCGGACGCTCACCCTCTTCCTGCCGCCTAAGGCCACCCCCTCCATGGGGTCCTGCATGCAGCCTCCACTCCCCCGCAATGTCCCTCTTGGCCTTCTCCTAACCACACCTGTCCTACCTCAGGCTTCCCCAAGTGGCAACACCCCACTTTCCTGAGCACCCCTCTTAATGAGTTCAATCCTGCCTCCACCTCCAGGCAGCCCTCCTGGATCTGCCCAGATTTTAGTCACCTGCCCTGACTGCTCTGGAGGCACCCCCCTGCCCTGGCCTCCTCTTGGCGGCCGCCTCCCTCGGGAGCAGCATCTATTGAGCGGCTTCTGTGTGCTGAGCAGAGCCCACTCCTGCCGGGCCTGGTGCAGTCTGAGCACGGGTGGAGGAGCCGCTCTAGGCCCACACCTGCCCCTCCTCCCTGCTGACCACTGGTATTTCTGTGTCTCGTTTACACAGAAGACGCTGGGGCGGAAGCGTGCACACAAGGGCTCCTTCAAGGATGGTGAGTGTGGCCCGGGGAGGTGGCCGTAGGCTGGGCCAGACCAAATGAGACTGGTCTCGCTGGGGCAAGGGCAGGGGCAGGGGGGCTGGGTGTGGTGGCACAGAGCACGCACTGCAGGGATTCCTCTGGGGACCAGCGGTCCTGGTGGCCACCTGGCCATGTAGTGCTGATGGTTCTAGAAAGGCCTAGAAGTTTCCCATGGACTCCCTTCTGCACCATCCCAGGGGCAGAAGATAGAGCCCCACACACCCCCAGGCGACAATTGTCCAGCACTTCGTGTGTGGGGGGGCCCATGGTAGCCACACGGGGGACCAAGCCCCACAGGGAGGACACACCTGCTGGGCTCTGTTGGGGTCGTCTCGAGACACAGGGAGCCTGTGGGGTGGGTCTTGGAGGGCATGGGCAGCAGCTGCACCTTGGGGGGGCCCAGAGCAGTGCCATCAGCCTGCTGAGGGGTGGGTGCCAACAGGGCCCCATGGGGAGGGGAGAGGAAGTGCTGCCCAGCCAGGATGGAGCACCCGCAGGGGGCCAGTGAGGCCGGGAAGGGCTTGGGCCTGGGTGCCAGGCTGGATGCCAGGCATCGGCTTCTGAGGACACAGGACCCCGCCAGGATGGGTCCCCCCTCCCTGCCAGCCCTGACCTCTGTGGACGGGCACCGGCTGGAGGGGGCAAGGGAGGCGTCAGGACCCGGCTCCTACCCCAGGCCCCAGAGTGAGGCGTGGTGGGGGTGCACAGGGCCCTCAGTGCCCTGAGCGGTGGACTGGGCCGTTCCGAGGCCTGCAGTGTGGGAGCAGGACACAGGCCTGGTCTCGGGGCTCTGAGACAGTTCCGCAAGACCTCTGCAGGCCCCCACCCGCCTGTGGTCTGACTTGTCAGCTCCGCTGGCCTGAAGGTGCCACATTCTACACCGGGCACCACCCTGCCTGGCCCGCCCAGAGCGGCCACAGTGGCCAGCGGCCCAGGGGAGCCTGCTCCAGGGGTGCTGGTGTTCTCAGGGGCTCCTCAGGACTCGGCCTGTGGGTTCTGGGGGGACCAGGCCCGCTCCCAGCCCCCGGTCCCCCGTGTGATGTGCCCCCTCTCCCCAGACCCCCGGTTCTATCAGGAGATCCGGGAGCGGGGCCTGACCACCAGCCAGGAGTCGGACGACGACCTGCTGGACGAGCCGGGCAGCCCCGAGAGAGCGCGGACAGTGGGCACCCCCATCGTGGTCAAGAACTTCCGGGCCCCCCAGGTCACCTGGAGCCAGCTCCCCGAGGTAGGCCGGCTGCTGGGGGCGCCCTTCCCCACCCGTGGGCGGTCAGCCCTGGGGCCTCCCCAGGCGCCCACCCCAGCCCCAGGAGAGCTGCGTCCCGTGCCCTCAGAGCAGCCCGCCCTGCGCGGCACCTGGTGGTCTCAGGCGGGGCGGGGGCGGGGGAGTTGGGGCAGGTGCCATCCAGGTGTGCGACGGGCGTCCCCAGGCGAGCCCTGTGTCCGCTTCCTGCTCAGACTGGCCTTCGGGGAGCTGTGGGTACCAAAGACCCCTCCTGCCAGGGCCCTGCCCCCAGGAAAGTGCCAGGGGTTCCCCTGAGGAGGCAGGAGGGGATGGGGGGGGGCCAGGCCTCAGCTCCCACAGAGCCCCGTGCCATGGCCAAGCCACCCTCACTCCACCTGCAGGGACGTGGGGACTCGGTGAGAGCACAGGATGGGGGTGGCTCTGACCGCGTGCCGGGGAGCGGCTGTCACCCCCAGGCCCGGTCGGCCACGGGCAGACTCCTGACCCGTCCCTGGGAGCCCAGGGTGGAGCTGGGCGGCAGCTGTGGGCACAGTGGGCAGTGGGGCGGGCTCTCGGTCCTTTGCGGTACATGGGCTCTTTGCTTGCACCCAAAGGGGGACGAGAGCTGAGGCTGTGGGACTCCAGCCGGGAGAGCCCAGGCTGGGCTGAGGGTAGGTGGATGGGAAGTGGGAAATCTGTTCCCACCTGCCAGGTGCCAGCTGCGTGCCAGGAGTCCCGGGCATGTCACCCCAGGTCTGGTGGCGTTCAGATGCTGCACCCTCCACAGGGGACCGGAGTGTCTGCCCCCCACCCCCTGAGCTGGGTCTCGCTCGGCCCAGCCTGGGCTAGAGGAAGAGGCATGGGGTTTGCCCCCTCCCCCCACATAGGCCTAGGACACACCCTGTGCCCAGCCCAGTGAGGAGGGAGCAGGAACGGGGTGGCTCTGGGTCCTACAGAGGGGGTGCCCTCAGGCAGAGGCACAGCCCAGCCTGTTCCCACGGGCACAATGGGCACGCGTGGCTGAGAGCCACACACGCCATCAGGGCAGCCTGGAGGCCACGGCCCCGACGGCAGGGAGCTGGGCGGGGCGCCCGCAGGAGCAGGGTCACCCCCAACCTCCTGGGCAGGGTGCTGACTCACCTGGCCCAGGCACCCCCAGCTTTCCCAGGTGGCCCTGCCCTCTCTACCCTCCTCTGCTCGGGTGCCTCCGGGCCTTTCTCTCTGGGCCCCCCTCCTCCCCCCTCACGCCCCAGGTCTCCCTGCAGGGGTGCAGGGCCCACCCAGGGCACGTGTCCATGGAGAGGAGAGACGCAGGTGCAGGATCAGGCACGGACGGGCCAGCTCAGTGGTCCCACTGCACTGAGCCTGGAGGGGGGGCTCCCCCCTACCCCGCCAGCCTGGCTCCGCCCTCTCCAGGCCTCTCTGCCATCCACGGTGGCCCCGGCCCCGCAGGGAGGACTCAGGACACGTGGCCCCTGACCCCAGGCCTGTGCCCGCAGGTGGTGGAGTTGGGCATCCTGGACACGCTGCCGGCCGAAGAGCGCAAGAGGCAGGAGGTGAGCGGCCGGTGGGGGTGCGGCCCTGTGTCCCAGCCTCACCGTGCAGCGGGGGCGGGGGGGACAACAGCCACGGTGACATTGTCCGCCCGCTCGCCCTCCACCGCCTTCTGGACCAGACACCAGGGAGATGGCTGATGCCCTTGGCGGGCAGGGCAGGGGCTGGGGCAGCTACCCCCTCCCCTGGCCCAGTGTCATAGCTCACTGTGGCCAAGCCGGAGCACAGACCCAGGAGTCAGGGTCCCGTCCCCCTGGCTGCGCTCTCCTCCCACCAGGGCTCGTGGGGGGGGCGGGGGGGGCGGGGGGGGCCGGGGGGGCTCAACCCCGGCCTGTGGCCTCACCCGACGGTTCCCGCCGCCGAGCGCTCGTCTCAGACGCGCCCTGGCCAGCCCCCGTCTGCGTGCATGTGTGCCCAGGCTGCCCTGGGCCGGCGGCGCCTCCAGACCGCTCTCCGGCTCCCCCTCCTCTCGCCAGGCCATCTTTGAGATCCTCACGTCCGAGTTCTCCTACCAGCACAGCCTGGGCGTCCTGGTGGCCGAGTTCCTGCAGTCCCGCGAGCTGCGGGCGACCATGACCCCGACTGAGCACCACCACCTCTTCTCCAACATCCTGGACGTGCAGGGCGCCAGCCAGAGGTAAGGCCACACCTGCCCCTCACAACCCCCATCCACCCCTCACCACCCCCCACCCACCCCTCAAACCCCCACCCACCCCCTCACCACCCCCACCCACCCCTCACAGCCCCCACCCACCCCTCAGAACCCCCACCCACCCCTCACAGCCCCCCACCCACCCCTCAGAACCCCCACCCACCCCTCACAGCCCCCCACCCACCCCTCAGAACCCCCAC
>JAWPEG010064501.1:1846939-1864585 GCA_035771395.1 Myotis vivesi
CCCCCACCCACCCCTCAGAACCCCCACCCACCCCTCACAGCTCCCCACCCACCCCCTCACCACCTCTACCCACCCCTCACAGCCCCCCACCCACCCCCTCACAACCCCTCACCCACCGAGTGCCCGGAGCCACACCCACCCCCTCGGGCTGGGGCCGCTGGCCTGGGTGTGGGTGGGAGGGCAGCTCCCGGAGGCCCCTGGTCTGGGTCTGGGTCTGTGGGGGGGCGGGGGGGGCAGCAGTTAGCTGGGAGGGCGTGTGAGACCCTCCTGGGCCCTGAGGCCAGAGAGTGGCCCCGGGGAGAGCTGAGCGCCAGACTGTGGATGTCCTGGGACCCCGCACCCTGTCCCCTGAGGCTCGAGAGGGGGATGTCTCCCATGGGACACGGCTCTGTCCAAGGACAGGCACGTTCCCACCAGGGCACCCCGGCCCAGAGGGCTGCATGGCCCGGCGCGAGGCACCCACAGGGCGAGGTGGGAGGCGGCCTCTCATCGCCCCGGGTCATGTTCCTCCCCGGGTATCTGGTGCCCGGCCCAGGGCTCTGGTTGCAGGGCAGGAGGTGGAGGAGGGGCTGGGCGTGCAGCTGCAGGCCTGCGTGGGCTGTGTGTGTGTGCACATGTGCACATGTGGGTACACGTGTGGCAGCAGGTGTGTGTGCGTGTGTGTGATTGCATGTGTGGGTAGCAGCTGTTTGCATGTGTGTGAACACACATTGTGTGTGTGTGCATGTGTGTGCACTCGTGGGGGCAGCAGTGTGTGTTTACTCCTGTGGCGGGCACAGTCCAGGTATGCACTGTGGCCATTCACACGGCCTCCCCAGGAATCGGCTACTTTGGGTCAGTGGCTCAGGGCCATCTCAGACCTCCCAGCCCCTTCTCAGAGCCTCCAGAATGCCCCCAGGGGTGCTGGCCAGCACACCTGCCTGTGCCTGTGTGTGTCATCCTGAGCTGGGGTGGGGGTCCCCATCTGTCCTGACACACTGAGCCATTTGCTGGGTTGCCTGTCAGCCTCAGAACGTTCCACCAAAAGGGATCCTGGTCCCTGTGGCAGGAGGTCAGGCCGGGCCTGTGACAGGGGCCTGAGTGACCCCAGCCGAGGCCACGCCCCTCCCTGTCCCCCTCACTGGCCTCGCCAGGGTCACCAGAGCCAGGCCCCAGCTTCCAGGGGGCCCACAGGTCGGTGGGAGGCCCATGTTCCTCCCGGTGGTGCCCTGGCCACAGGTCCTGGGTGGGGCTGACTCACCCCCTCCCTGTCTGGGTACCAGCATCCTCCCCACCCCCCCACGGTGAGCTGTAAGGGCTGCAGCCCCAGCTGGTCACTCTTTGATGAGGGGTGCGGGCCACCTGAGGTCCCCGTGTGGCTCTGAGCTCTGGGACTCTGCCCTCTGCCCTCTGCCCTCGGAGGTCAGCCAGCACCTTATCTCCAGGCAGGACTGTTCCAGGCCGCCCAGCTCAGCAGGACTGAGACGCTGGCCTGGGGATGTGGCCTCGGCCCAGGCCCCAGGGAGGGACTGCTCGGGACAGAGCCTTGGGCTGGGAGGCCCTCTGGCTGCCTTGGCCGGGAGAGGCGTGGGGCCTGGGGGTCCGACACTTGCCTGGGGTTAGGGTGCCCTGGAGGCTGCAGCCGGAGCCTGTGTAGCACATGACCTGACAGGCCAGCCCCAGGACAGCAGCTGCCTGTGGGAGCAGAGCCCTGGGCCAGACCCGCCAGACGGTGGCTCAGGCGTCCTCTCCTCCCTGCAAGGCCTGAGTGCGCTGAGCCTCGGGGACCCCGGAGGGCGGGGTTGTGGCTGTCCCCTCCAGGGCGTCTGCCCGGAGGCACCGCGCTGAGCTGGGCGGGGTGCTGGGCCCGAGGCATGTCCTGGCACCTCTAACCAAGTCCCCAGGAGTCAAGTCAGAATGAAGTTCTGTCCTGCCGCCAGCATCCCTCGGGGCCCACACCTCCTGCCGGGCCTGGAGGGGCGTGGCCTTGGGTTTGGCCAGGGGTCTGTGCCAGTCACTGCCCATCCCAGCAGCTCATCTGTCCTGGGGATTTCCTGGGCCAGTGGGGTCCCGTCCACATGTGTGCTGCCCTGGAGCTGAGCTAGGCATGTGTGTGTGTTTGTGTGTACATGTTTGTGTGCATGTGTGTGCGTGCATGTGTGTGTGCATGCGTTTGCATGTGTGTGTTTGCGTGTGTGCGTGCTCACACATGCGGGGTGGGCAGTCAGCCGCGGTCCTCGCCCGTAGGTTCTTCGAGGACCTGGAGCGGCGGCACAAGGCGCAGGTGTGCGTGGAGGACATCAGCGACATTCTGGAGGAGCACGCGGAGCGGCACTTCCACCCCTATGTGGCCTACTGCTCCAACGAGGTCTACCAGCAGCGTGCCCTGCAGAGGCTCACGTGAGCGGTGGCCGGGGCCGGCGGGGGCACGGCCTGCTCGCTGCCGCCTCCGGGCTCTGACCCACCTCCCCTGGTCCCTGCAGGAGCAGCAACCCCGCCTTCCGAGACGCCCTCCGGGAGATCGAGAGGCGGCCGGCGTGCGGCGGCCTGCCCATGATCTCCTTCCTCATCCTCCCCATGCAGCGGGTCACCCGCCTGCCCCTCCTGACCGACGTGAGCACCAGCCTGGGCCTGGCGGGGGACGGAGGCGCCTGGGCTCCGGTCTCACGCTCAGACCCGGCGTTGCTCCCTCGGGACCTCCTCCTCCACCCATCACCCATGATGAAGAGAGTGATAGGGCTTCAGTCGCCATGGTGATGTGGTCCCGGCATAGTCTCCGTTCCCAAAGAACTGTCTCTGCCAGGACCTGTCCTGTGCTTTATATGACGGGCATGTGGATGTGTCTTACCCGGCGTCACCCAGATGGTCCTGGGCCATCGGTGCCTCCTGCCTCGCACCCCTTGGCCAGTTGTCCCGGGTGCGGGGAGAGGGGCTCGGAGGGGCTCCCTGGAGTGGCTTGCGTCTCTGAGATGTTGGCTCAGGGAGCAGAGGGGCATGTGAGGGTGAAAGGCACATGCATGCACATGTGGACACACATGTGGCAGGAGCCCAGCTAAGCTCCTGGAGGCAGCATGTGGCCCTGTGCTAGGCGGTCACCTGCGCAAGTGACATGGGACATCCCCTCACGGGCATTCTGGGAAGAGTAGGAATAGAGGCTGTGGGGCCCCCTGGTGGACGAGGGTGGCCAGGATTGGAAGGGGCAGGGTCCTGGGGGCACTCACTCCACGTCCCCCCCAACCGGCCTGACCTGGCTGAGCCGTTTAGGGGCTGTGTTCCCTGCCCTCACTGGCCCCACCTGGGTCTGGTGTGAGGGAGCCTCCCCCACGCGGGCCACTAAGCCTGGGGTGGGAGGGTGCCTGGTGCTCGCTCACACCTGGCGTCTCCCCTGCAGACACTCTGCCTCAAGACCCAGGGCCACCCCGAGAGGTACAAGGCCGCCAGCCGCGCGTTCAAAGCCATGAACAAGGTGAGAGGGGACCCCACCCCCGATAGCAGAGACCCTGAGGGCCTGGCAGGAAGCATTTGAAGATTGTCCACCCCACGCTTTTCATGGTACCAGTGGGGAAACAGGCCTAGAGGGAGTGGAGCTCGCACGCAGCCATGGAGCTCCTGGCAAGGCAGGGGCTAGGACAGCCAGGAGGGGGGCGACCTGGGCCGGTGGGGCCCGCAGCCCAGCCACCTCCCTGCCCACGCCCTGCAGCTGGTGAAGCAGTGCAACGAGGGGGCCCACAAGATGGAGCGCATGGAGCAGATGTACACGCTGCAGACACAGCTGGACTTCGGCAAGGTCAAGGTAGGCAGCCCCAGAGGGCGCCTGCTGTGCCCACCACGCCCACTGGCCCGGCTGGCCCTGACCTGTCCCCGCTCCCAGACCACTCCCCACTCCCCCCCCACCCCCCACCCCCTTTGAGCCCTCCCGGGCACCGAGGGAGCACTCGGCAGGCGCACAGCGAGCCCAGGGCCTGGTGAGCCCTGGCCCGGGGGTTGGTCGGGGTCTGGGCCCAGGCCTGGCTCAGAGCAGCCGCCTGGATGGCCCTTCGCTTGTGGCCGGGATGCATCTCCTGGGCAGCCCTGGGGCCAGCCCGTCGTGGTTCTCAGAGGCAGGGGTCGGTCCCCACCACCAGCAGCTGCAGGCCTGGCCCGTGGGACCGGGGCTTGACGTCTGTCTGTCTGTCTGTCTGTCTGTCCCCCAGTCCCTCCCGCTGATCTCCGCCTCCCGCTGGCTGCTGAAGCGCGGGGAGCTGTTCGTGGTGGAAGAGACCGGGCTGTTCCGGAAACTCGCCAGCCGACCCACGTGCCACCTGTTCCTGTTCAATGACGTCCTGGTGGTCACCAAGAAGAAGAGGTGGGCGGTGGGCCGTGGGCCATGGGCGGTGGGCGGGCTGCAGCCTCAGGGCCAGGAGTGGGCTGGAGGCCGGAGGACATGGGGGAGCCGACCTGAGCCTCCTCCGGCCTCAGAGTGGGGGGCACACACAGGACCTGCCAGCCGGTCAGCCCATGGCAGCGGCCCGGGTCCCCTCCACAAGGACACTGCAGCTCCAGGGGGTGCTCAGTGCCACCCCCCGCCACAGGGGACCTGGGGCGCTGTGGCCCTGGCTTCCACTTGCAGACCTGGGCCTGCCCGCCCAGCCACCAGGACCCTTGTGGCCACGATTCTCCAGGTGGGGGGATGGGAGGGCCATCTAGAGAGCGCCCTCCTGGCGGCCTGGCCCCCGGCCGCTGTGGGGACCTGGTGGCCAGGGGTCGGAGGGGCGGCTGCCCACAGACTCCGCACCCCGCCCGCCTCCTCCCGCAGCGAGGACAGCTTCGTGGTCCAGGACTACGCCCACGTGGACCATCTCCAGGTCCAGAAGGTGGAGGCCACGGAGCTGCCCCTGCCAGGAGGCGTCAACCGCAGCTCGTCTGTGCCACACCCCTTCCAGGTGACCCTGCTGCACAACAGCGAGGGCCGCCAGGAGAGGATCCTGCTGTCCTCTGACTCCGCGTAAGTCCGGGAGGGCTCCCTGGGGGAGGGGGCTCTGCGTGACCCACGAGGATAGGATTCCCGCCACCCACATTCCTGACCGCCGCTCTGTGTGGGCACCACACCAGGTGCAGGGACAACCTTGTCCTCACGGAGTTCACATTCCTGGGAGGGAGCACCCCAGCCACAAGATGAGCAGCTGAGGGGTGAGGGGTGAGACAAACAGGCAGGAGAGGGAGCAGGGGGTGGGGCTGGGGAGGAAGCCTCACGCACAGGGCTCTGAGGGGAGCAAGGCTCAGGGCTCCAGCAGAGGCACGGCCGTGCAAAGGCCCTGGGGCAGGAGGCCATGGCACGGAGCAGCCGGAGGACAGCAGGGCTGGAACAGGGCAGGGACTCAGTACACTGAGGGAGCCCAGCAGACGGTCCACGCTCCCTCCCGCTCACTCCCCTTCCCGGGCAGGAAGCTGAGGCTCCTGTCAAACAGCAACTGACAAGAGGCCCGGGTCACAGAGCCCAGCGCATGAGGTGGGCGGCCCGGGTGCTGAGGGGCTCCTGGCTCGGACCCGGGCTGGTGTGGCTCAGGCTCAGCCTGCCTGCGCTGCTTCCCACGCCCTGCGACCTCCCAGGCTTTGGCCCCCGGGTGGTGGGGTGGGGAGGCCCCGGGGGGAGCCCGCTTGTGAGAGGGTGTCAGGCAGCCTGGTCTCCACGGCCTGTCCCACCTCCAGGGCGTGGGGCGGCGCTCAGACCCCATGGGAGGCCGCATGACCGCATCTTCTCTTTGCCAACGGGGGGAGGGGACTTGAAGCCAAAGCCACCATGCTGGCAGCATCGGCCTTGGACCCTGCTCACACTCTGTCCCCAGGAGTGACCGGGCCCACGCTCTGTCCCCCGGAGTGACCGGGTTCATGTTGTCTGTCCCCAGGAGTGACCAGGCCCACACTCTGTCCCCAGGAGTGACCGGGTTCATGTTGTCTGTCTTCAGGAGTGACCGGGCCCACACTCTGTCCCCAGGAGTGACCAGGCCCACGCTCTGTCCTCCGGAGTGACCGGCCCACACTCTGTCCCCAGGAGTGACCGGGCCCACACTCTGTCCCCAGGAGTGACCGGGTTCATGTTGTCTGTCCCCAGGAGTGACCGGGCCCACGCTCTGTCCCCAGGAGTGACCGGGCCCACGCTCTGTCCCCCAGAGTGACCGGGCCCACGCTCTGTCCCCCAGAGTGACCGGGCCCACGCTCTGTCCCCAGGAGTGACCGGATTCATGTTGTCTGTCCCCAGGAGTGACCGGGCCCACACTCTGTCCCCAGGAGTGACCGGGCCCACGCTCTGTCCTCCGGAGTGACCAGGTTCATGTTATCTGTCCCCAGGAGTGACCGGGCCCGCTGGATCACGGCGCTGACGTACAGGGAGCAGCAGTGGCTGGGCCTCGCCAACAAGGGAGGTGAGTACTCGCCCCAGGAGCAGGGCTCGCAGCCCCTCTTCCGGCTGGTGGGGGCGGGTGTGGGTCAGGAGGGAGAGGTACCCTTCATCCCTCCGTCCATCCCACACCTGACCCCGGGGAGGGGCCTCAGCCCCACAGCCCCGCTGCCTCGGGGCCTCCCTCCCTGTGGTGCCCTGAGCCCAGTAGCTGGTGGAACAGACCCACGCGCTGGAGCGAGAGGCCCGCAGACCCCTTCCTCCTGCCCCCACCCCCAGGAGCTGGGCGCGCCCCCTGCTGGGCGGGCACTTTGACCCTGAAAGCAGCCTCCTCTGTGGGGAGGGCCGGCTCCTGACAGAGGAGAACTGGGCGCTGGGGGCTGTCGGGAGCCCACCCCTCCCCGAAGGACCGGCCTCACTCACACCTGCCTGTCCCGCAGACCTGCCGCAGGTGGAGGTCACCAAGGCCTACTTCGCCAAGCAGGTGGACGAGATCTCGCTGCAGCAGGCGGACGTGGTGCTGGTCCTGCAGCAGGAGGACGGTGAGCGGGGGGGCGGGGAGGCCAGGCACGGGGGGAGGGCGGTGAGGAGGGAGATGAGGGAGACATGGGTGGGAAGCAGAGCCAGGGGAGTATGGGGGGAGGGCCTGGCAGAGGGGCCCAGGCAAGCTGGACCTCGGGCGAGGGTCTGGCCACACTGGCATGGCAACAGCCCTATCCACCACCCCCCCCCAGGGGTCACTGCTCCCAGCCAGCCTGGGACCGAGGCCCTGAGCACCTCCTTCCAGGCACCTTCAGACGCCCCGAGGTGCAGGATCAAAAGCTGTGCCCTAGTGGGCGGCTCTGCTGCTGCTGGGACCCCACAGAGGCCGGCAGAGCTGGTTGGAGCCCCGAGACCTTGTCAGGACCCCCTGGGGGAGGCGGTGGTGGGCTCCAGGGGTGGGGGTGCCGAGCCGGGCCCCTCCCTGGTCCCAGAACCCTCCCTCACCTGCCTGTGTCTGGGTCAGGATGGTTCTACGGCGAGAGGCTGCGGGACGGAGAGACGGGCTGGTTCCCCGACGACTTCGTCCAGAGCATCACCAACCGCGTGGCCGTGGAGGGCAACATGCGCAGGATGGAGCGGCTGCGCGTGGAGACGGACGTGTAGCTCGCCCCGCCGGTGCCTCCGGCAGCTTCAGCCCACATTCCAGCCAGCCAGTGGCCGTGCCAGGCCCCGGGGGCAGAGGGACTCGTCCCAGACCCATCCTGGATCTCCCCGAGGACCGTGCGCTGCAGCGATGGCTCCAGACAAGCTCCTGGGGCCACACCAGCCCTGACCCCTGGCCCAGTCCCCGGGAGGAGCCCAGCAGCCGTGGCCACTGCCCCCTACCCAGCTCCCGCCAGCCCGCCCTGCCCCGGGCACCCAGAACTGGGCCACAGGTGACGCGGAGGGGCCCCGAGAACTGTGGGGATGGCGTGACTGTCTACCTCCTGCCCCGCGTGCACAGGAGGCCTCGCGCCCAGGGCTGCCCCACCTCCCGAGAGGAGGGTGGGGAGGGGAGGGCCTTGTGGCGCCGGCATGTACTGTGGCTGCGCTTCCCGGGGTCATTAAAGTGCTTGTGCAACACCCGGTTTCCACGCACACCTGAGCCGTGCCAGCCTCACGAGCCCCCAGGGTGCTGAGGGCGGGGGCCTGGCCTGTGTGCAGTCACTGTGCTGGGTCAGTCACTCGCCTGGACGCCCGCTCACGGCCCCTCGGGCTCATTCTTGGCCCTCGTCTGTCCAGCCAGAGTCATGGGCAAGGCCAGTGGGTCTGGGGGCGTGAGGACAGCAGAGCCTGGGAGACGCCCCAAAGGGGACTTGCAGATGGGAGAGGCCAGCGGACCTCGGGGCTGGGGGGGTGATTGTCGGCTGCCTGGCCAGGCTCGAGGACCGTCCACTCTCCCAGGAGCCCCACCGGCCCTCCTGTGGCCTCGGCTGGTAGGGCTGTCCTTGGATGGTCGGCCATATCCCACTGGGCACCAGCTTCGGCATCAAAGCCAGGGGTGCGACTGGCCCCTCCTCCTGGGCACGGCTGGGAGCCCTCTGCGCCCCGATAAGATGGCTCAGCACAGAGGGTCCCGTGAACAAAGGCCCTGGTCGGCCCGGGCCCAGAAGGGAAGGGCCACCCAGGGGAGGGCCTGAGGGGTGGACCTCCGAGCCCATCCCCTGGGCCAGGATGGTGGAGCCACTGCTCCCAGACCTCCAGGTGACCTCCGTGGCCTCAGCAGAGGGCAGGCCTACAGAGCCCCAGCAGGGCCGTCTGGGCAGACGCTGCCCGGGATGGGGGTGAGGGAGGGGGCAAGGCCAGGGCTAGGAGGGCGTGGCCCGGGGGGCCGGGTCGGTCAGGCCCTCACCGGCTGGACAGGAGGAAGTGGGAGGCCTTGGTTTTCCCACCTGGGAGCTGGGTGGACGCCCTGCTGTCCGTGCAGTGCATGGGCACGCTGGTGCGTGTGCAGGTGTGTGTGCGTGTGCTGGTGCGTGTGCAGGTGGGTGTGCTGGTGAATGTGCAGGTGTGTGTGCGTGTGCAGGTGTGTGCGTGTGCTGGTGCGTGTGTGTGTGTGTGTGTGCTGGTGCATGTGTGTGTGTGCGCGCGCGTGCGTGTGCATGGTCTCTGGAAGCCAGTGGGCAGCATCCTGTGTGAGCCCAGCTGCCCGTCCCCTGGACCAAGAGGGGCCACTCCTCCCACAGACCCCCATGTTCTCTCCACTGAGCCCCCCAGGAGGGTGGGCCAGCCACTGCCCATCCGCTGCCCGGCCTGGTCCAGGCAATGGGGGAAAGTGGCTGTGAAAGCCTGAGGCCACACCCTCAATGCCGGGGCCTCGGACGGGAAACACCCTCAATGCCGCGGCCTGGGGGAGGGAAACACCCTCAATGCCAGGGCCTCGGGCGGGAAACCTCGGGTCTTCAAGCAGCCGCAGCGCCTGTGCCTCATGAGCAAGGAGTTGGACGCTTAGCCCTCAGGATGTCCAGGGCGGGCGGGGTGGCAGCCAGAGGCTGTGGGGGCGGCCGGTCCACTGGGGGGCTGAGCACCGAGCTCAGGACACGAACGCTTCCAAGTGGAACAGGCCCAGCCGGCTGCGCCCCCCCCCCCCCCTCGATGCAGGTGAGAAACAGGCCCAAGCCCTTGGCCCACGCAGGGTCGCGGGTTTGCCCAGAGACAGCGAGGCGTCCTAGGACAGCCTGGGAAGCCCCTGCTGACAGTGAGGGGACCCCCCCTTCCCGCCCGGGCCTCCTGGCCTGGTCCCTGGAGATGTGTGTGCAGAGCAGGGGCCGTGGGAGCTGGACTGGGGCCTGCAGCTGACCCCCCGGCCCCCGTCCTTGTAAGTCAGGGTCCCCTTTGAGGCAGAGGCACCTAATTGACCTAAAGGCCGGGAGCCCCAACACAGTCTTAGGATCCACATGCCCACCAAGCTCTCCAGCTCCCTGGCTCCCTCTACTGCCCCCTGGTGGCCGGCAGGGGCACTGCGCTGAGCCCTCAGGGTTCAAGGCACGGGAGGCTTCTGACTGTCCCTGGTGGGACGGTGCCTCGATGACAGTCCTCGGCTCCCCATGTGGAGCCGCCCGCCAGTCAAGCTGGACGGCCGCGGGGTTTCCATGAATTCTGCTCACTTCCTTGTCACCCCGTTATTTGTCACCGACCCAGTAACACGCCCTTGTTCGCGTTGGACATCCCAAGTCACTCCCCCCGCTGGCACCTGTCTGGCCCGTCGCTGGGTCTCTGGACAGACTGGTGCCCTGTCAGACGTGGACACAGGTTGGAGAGAGGACGTCCTCCCGGGTCAGGCCCCTGCAGGTCCCGCCGCAGAGGCACCCCGGTGTGTGCTGGGTGTCGCAGCGGGAGTGGCGGCTTGTTTGTTCTCCAGTCGGCGCTGCCATGTTGAACGGTTGTCTGTGACTTGACGGCCCCTGGCCACGTGCCCGTTGGCCCCGCTAACCTGTCGGCACTTCCAGCTCCTCCATAGCAACAGCCCAGCCCTGGAGCCAGGGCGGTCAGCATCTCCCCGACACGCACACACACAGACACGCACACACGTGCATACGCACACACACCCTGCTCCCTACTTCTTGTTTCTGGTCCCACGAGCTCTGCTGGGGTGGGGGTGCCAGAGACATGGGTTCTTGGCTGTGAAGGGAATTTGTTCACTTGCCCACAGTGTCCCCTGGGCCCTGTCCGGGGCCTATCCGGGGGTCCCTCAGAGCAGGCAGAGCCCGCGCCCCCCAGGGGCCACCCCTAGTAGGGAAGCTGTCCGTCAGGCCACCGAGAGCCACAGGAGCCCCGCGGGAACAGCAGGACAGTGGAGGGAAGGCCCGGCAGCTCCTGGGCAGACTGGGCCGCTGGCTTCCCCGCCACTCGCTTGGACTCGAGGCGCCTCCCATCGTTGAGGCCCTTGCCGTCCGGCCCCCTGAGAATTTCCATCCCACAGACACGGCGGCCCGGGCGCACGCCTTCTGCTGCCATCGAGGCCATCGGTCCTCCGGCCTCACCTGGAGTGCACGGACGCATTTTCTGATGTGAAGCCGTCCGGGCGTCTGAATCCAATCCAATCCCCACGGCTCAACTTCACGTTATTTTAAAAGTATTTTTGAGGAGCTAACGTTTTACTGGGGTTTTTGCGTACAAAGGGCCTGCGATTCCCTTTCCTTGCACCGCCCTGCACGCCTGGCGTTAGGACCAGGCGGACACGGGCCTGCCTAGGGGAGGGGCAGGTGCGGAGGGAGCAGGGTACTAACTGTATTCGCTCCGTTCTGGGTGGAAGAACTGTTTCTACCTGCGCGTGGCTGTGCCTGGCGTCGCTATTTCCCCAGGACGTACCCGTCTTCCTGTTTCCAGTTCTCGGGACACAGTTGTTCTTAACATTCCCTCTTCAGTTTCATACCCCCTGTTGGGTCTGCTGTTTTCTTTCTGTACATTTTTCCTTGCTTTACGTTTAAAAGATCAAGGACCGCCCTGACCGGTGTGGCTCAGTGGATAGAGCGTCGGCCTGCGGACTGAAGGGTCCTGGGTTCGATTCCGGTCAAGGGCATGTACCTTGGTTGCGGGCACATCCCCAGTAGGGGGCGTGCAGGAGGCAGCTGATCGATGTTTCTCTCTCATCGATATTTCCGACTCTATCCTTCTCCCTTCCTCTCTGTAAAAAATCAATAAAATACATTAAAAAAAAAAATTCTTGCTAGAGTTTTTTTCTTTCTTATTAGTCTTCGGAGAGATTTTGATTTTGTTAAATGTCCCGTGATGCTCCTTTTTCTGAGTGTAAAGTCTATGTACGCATGTAAACGTGTGCACACATGAATGTGACATGAGGATCAGCGTAGAGCGTGTTAACGCTTTTGCACAGGTCACCATGGCTTATGTCCTTTTGCGTAAAGAACAGCTTGGGTTTTGTAAAGAAGCCGCCAGTTAGAACTATTCCCACCTGTCACGCTGCTGTTGCTGAGCCCGAGCCTGTGCGTGTTACAGTCACTCACGGTGCTTTCAGCTGGAACGTTAGAACTCCTGCTCCGTCCTGAGGCCTCACCACGGGTGGCGTGTCCATGCGACTAGAGCGCCTTCCCGGGGAAACGCTGTGGCCTGGTGCTCGCTGCCCGGGGCCTGCTCTGGGTCGTTCTAACCACTTGCCTGAGGGTTTCCTCCATCTTCTGCTTATTTCCCTCCTTCCCGGGAGGAGACATCCCCCCAGGTGGTGTGGACGGTAAACACCCTTTGCCTCCTTCCAACCTGTCCCCACCCCGGTTAACTGCTTTACTCCTCCTCCTCCAGTGGCAGTGGGGGGAGGTGGCGGGGAGCACACGCCCCTCTCGGGTGGGCCATGAGTCTGTTGCCGATTCTCTCACTAGGTTGTTTGCAGAGTGTGACTGGCTCATGGCCCATGCACTCACGTGCACACATGCACACACGTCCACACACACATGCACACGCATATCCACACACCCCCGCCGTCCTTCAGGCACCGTGGCACAGAATCCCTCAGGCGACCGCCCAGAGCAGCGTGGGCTCGTGGGCTGGTGGGCTGTGCTGCGGGGGGTTGTTTACAGGACGTCAAACTCGAGTTTCAGATTTCCTCCTCCAACATTGAACACAGAATATCTGCGTCTCTTTGCTTAGAGTGTCTCTGATACCGCGTCTGACATCACTCTGGCGCCAGCCCTTTTCCGGGCATTTCAGCATGTTCCTCGGCGCCGATGACCCCAATGCTCGTTGGGTCGTGTCTATTTTGCTGATGTTTTGCTGCATGGTGTGAGATCGGCTGCGTTTTGGTCTGAGAACTTGTTCACTGCTACTTCCTCAGTGGTTTTCCCTTTTTTCTCAACTAGAGGCCCGGTGCACGAATTGGTGTGTGGGTGGGGTCCCTCGGCCTGGCTGACAATCAGGGCCAATCGGGGCCCCGGGAGATTGGCTGTGGGAGTGCACTGACCACCAGGGGGTAGCTCCTGCATTGAGCATCTGCCCCCTGGTGGTCAGTGTGTGTCATAGCAACCAACCAGTCGCTTAGGCTTTTATATATATAGATTAGATGGACAGCAACCCTTCCTTAGCCACTTCTACTCTCTCTCTCTCTCTCTCTGCTTGCCGGCTGCCTGCTGGGAACCTTCCTGGCTGGGAAGCCCGCGCTGGCTGTGTCTGTGCTGCTGCCCTGACTCAGACTCCCTGGTGGCTCCCCTTTAACTGCCTCTGTCACCCCTCCCAGGTAATCAGGCTCATTAACTGGGCTTCCTCACTCTCCACTGTTCACTGCTTGTCTGCTAAGGGGTGAGGCTTCCCAGAACCTCCCTCCGTACTCTGCCCCATGAGGTCCTGTGCCCTCAGGGGTGGGGCAGTGGGAGGGGAGGGGGCAGGGCTGCAGCTCAGCCCGTGTCTGGTGGGACAATCTGGGTCCAACCCTCTCTGCGGGTGCCCTGCCCCGCAATGGTCGCTCCTCGCTGCTGTTTCTGGCCTGAGGCCAGGAGGACAGGAGTAGGGATAGGTGGGCCCCATGCTGCCCCGCACCACCCTGGATCTCGGGTGCCTGGGCTATGGGCTCCTCTGGCAGCCCCTGGGAACCAGGGTCAACCCCAGCTTTCCTTGTGGGCACCTCATCGCTAGGGTGGAGCAGGGGCCGAGTGGGCCAGGTACCCGGGGGCCTCCCTGGTCAGGGGAGGCTCCTGTCGGAGAATGATCGTGCCCGCGCCCCCGGCGCCCCGCACAAAGCAGCACATGCACAGGCCTCGGGAAGCACGCTCCTTTCTTAGCTTCCTGGGTTTCACAAGGTGCCGGAGCCCATGGCCGGGGGCCCCCAAACCCCGCAGTCCTGAGTCCGGGCCTCCGGGGGCGGCTGGATCCAGGCGCCC
Organism: Myotis vivesi; assembly: GCA_035771395.1. NCBI lineage: Eukaryota > Metazoa > Chordata > Mammalia > Chiroptera > Vespertilionidae > Myotis > Myotis vivesi. The sequence goes on from JAWPEG010064501.1 coordinate 1,860,641, forward strand.
TCCAGCACCCAGGCTGCAGCGGGCACGCCCACGGCCCATAAATACCATCATATAAATACGCCGCGACCTTCCAGGCCTCGGGCCGCACTGCGCAGTCCCGGGCGAAGCACCAGAGAGCCCGCTTGGAGGGCAGGTTCGGCCTGCCTGCACCTGCAGCCACCCCTCCTGCAGTCCCCCCCAGGGCGGGCAGGGCCTCCTCAGCCAGGCCAGTCCGCTTGCTCCAGAGCTGTCCAGTGGAGCCTCCTGCAGGCCAGGCCCCATGCAGGTCACTGCAGAGGCTGCCGTGTCCACAGCCCGAGGAAGCAAGAAGGGTTCGGGCTCAGTCCTGGCCCACAGCTCCCCCCGAGAGCTCTCCAGACCCGAATGCTGTCGGTGGCACCGGGACGCAGCACGCGGCTGCGCTAGCGCTCCTCTGCCCTGCTGCGGAGCCCGGGCGCTGGTCTGTGCGGGGCGGCCTGTGAGGACGCTGCAGGGACAGGAGGAAGGGGGTCAGTGCAGGTGGGGACGCCGCGCTCCGCCTGCTCCCCCACTCAGTCTCTCCTCCCCGCCGCCACCAGCCCCTTACCTGGGCCCAGGGCTGGGGACGGGATCCCAGGGAGCTGGGGGGGCCCACCTGAAGGCAGACAGACCCCCTCGTGTTAGTCCCCACCCCTGGGGGGGCACTGGTGAGGGAAACCCAGGCCTGCAGAGCCCCCGCTAGGCAAACAGCGGGGCCTCTCTCCCTCCCCACCCCCGCCCCACCCCCAATGAGTGTTCCCAGCCCGGCCCTGTCCAGGCAGCACAGAGGGTTGGGAGACGGGACGTCAGGCTGGATGGGGGGAGGGGAATTTCACCCCAGAACTAGCCAGGTCCCATCCAAAGCAGGGGGCCGCGAGGCCCTGCCTGTCCATCTTCCCAAGGGGCCTCAGGCAGGCAGCACCCCCCAAACCCCTCAAATGTCAAGGCTGCCCAAGGCTGTCTGGCCCTCTGGTGCAGTACCACGTCTGACCACCAGGTGCCGCCACAGCCAACATTATGTCCTGAGCACCAGGCTGGCAAGGTTGGCACCACACCCCAGGCCTGGCCCTAGGTGGCAGGAGCCCGCCCTCGCCCACATCTGGGGCTGCTTGGGGCTGCCAGCATGCCAAGCCCTGCTCCTAGGTCCAGGGCTGCAAGGTTACATTTTGTCCATCGGAAGCCATGGGAACCCCAGACCACCAGGACCGGTCAGCACTGCATGGGGAGGGGCGGGCCTGGGCCAGGGTGGGGCTGGGGCACAGGGTCCCCGTCCTCCCTCCCCAAGAGCTGGACTCACCCTGGCGGCATGTGGGCCCTGTGTAGCCGTCCACGCAGTGACACCGGCCGCTGACAGGGTCGCAGCCGGCCCCACCCCCGCAGTCACAGCGCAGGGCACAGCCGGGCCCGAAGAAGCCGGCTCTGCAGTCTGCAGGGGAGGCGGAGCACTGAGCCGGGAGCCACCTCCGCCCCGACCCGGCCCCCCTCTGGGTGGGGTCCTGAGGGCAAACCCTCCGCTGTTTCCCGGCCCCGTGGGCTCTCCGGTGGGAAAGCGCCGAGTACCAGCACGTGTCCGGACCCACAGCCCCAGGTCCTTCCCTGTCCAGGGCTGGCACGGGGGGCCTGGCGGTCACGACGCACCCACAGCAAGACCACAAACAGGGCGCCCTTCCTGTCCCGGCCGTGGGGGCAGACCAGGGTCTCCTCCCACCGCCCCGGGCAGAGGTCACCCGGAAGCCTGTAGGGGCCTGAGGACAGGGTGCGGCCCTGACAGCAGACCCTGCGGGAGCTGGGAGCAGAGGGTGCCCCCTGAGCCCAGACCGGCATGACACAGGCAAGGCCGGACCAAGGTCCTGGTCCAGGAACCCACACCTGTGTCCCACCGGTGGGACTGCAGACTCACCGAGGTCACAGGTGGCCCCCGTGCGGCCTGGGGGGCAAAGGCAGTGGCCAGTGACAGGGTCGCAGGTGGCCCCACCCTCACAGTCGCACCGCTGACCGCAGGCCTCTCCAAACAAGCCCAGCTCACACCCTGGCGGGGGCGGGGCAGTTACTCAGCTCTCTGCCCGTCCCACACCCGACTGGGCAGGGCAGGGGTGGGGTAGGGGGGCGCTCACCCTTCTCGCAGGACTGGCCGTGGAAGCCAGCGGGACACAGACACTGGCCGCTGACGGGGTGGCAGGGGGCTCCATGCTGGCACCTGCACACCCCCTGGCAGCCACGCCCGTGGAAGCCAGGGGGACAGGCTGAGGGAGACCGGGTGAGAGTTCCTGCCTCAGTTTACCCGAGTGAGCAAAGGACTGGGTTCAGGGGTCTGGGCTCCCCCTGCTGCCCATCGAGGCCCGGCTTCCCTCCCACACACACGGGGCTCAGGGGGGAGTTCACAGGCTCCGATATGACCCCAAGAACCTGGGGTTAGGCCCAGTCTCCTAGGCCCCCCGAGCCCAGGTGAGCCCAGACCTTGCACAGACGGGAAGGGGGTTGCCGGGCCAGGGCCCCAGCACTCACGGTGCTCGCAGGCCTGGCCGTAGAAGCCGGGGCCGCAGCGGCAGGCGCCCGTGGTGGGCTCGCAGGTGCCGTTGTTGAAGCAGGAGCACTCCAGGCGGCAGGCGGCGCCGTAGCGCCCAGCGGGGCAGGCTGCGGAGAGCGGCAGGTCGGCCTCAGGGACCCGGGAGCCGACCCTCAGCCCACGCCGGACCCGCCGCCCGGCCGCCGGGCACTCACCCAGCTCGCAGTGCGGGCCCGTCCAGCCCAGGCCGCAGGAGCAGCTGCCGTTGGTGGGGTGGCACAGGCCGCCGTGCTGGCAGGCGCACCGGTGCTCACAGCTCGCGCCAAACCGGTGCTGGGGACACTCTAGAGACAGAGCCAGACGCCATGGGAGCTCCGGCCCAGGCTGAACACGCTGGGGACCCGTCCCCACCAGGCCCGACATCCACTCAACCATTTCCCAGGAACCCTCGGGCCCAGACTGCACCGGCACACGTGTCGGGGAGGGACCCCAATCGTGTCCTGCCCCTCCGTCCATCCTTTCAGGCCTGACCCAGAGCTGAGGTCACTCAGGGGAAGGGGCGTAGGGTCAGGGAGCCTTCCGGGAGGTGGCGGCACTCTGCTCCTCATCTGATTGGCCCGCGGCTGCCCTGCTTCTCTGGGGGTGAGGACAAGGCCCGGCTGGAGCCAGGTCTGGGGCTGCTGACCTTCTGCTGCCACCGGCTGAGAACCGGGGGGCGGGCGGCACCAGCCCTTCTGAGGACCAGAGGGTGACAGAGCTCAGGCCTGCCAGGGGCTCTGGGCATGGCCGTGGGTGTGAGCCCCACGACTGTCCCCAGGGCCACCCCATTTCTCCCCCACGGCCTGTGCTCCACGCCTCCCTCTCCCGGGGCCCAGCCCCTGGGCCTGCAGAAAGCACCAGAGGACCCCACTCCCAGGGGGCGTCGGCCAGAGGCTGCTCCATCCTCAACTCAACGGCCACCTGGCCCTCCTGCTGCGGGACTAGAGGGACCCTGTTCGGCCCCCACTGGACCCAGGACGTGGACCGGCAACCTGATGGCCTGAGCCAGCCACGGTCAAGGGAAGGCCTCGGGGGGTGTTGGGCGGCCCACTGACCGGTGGGGCACTGGGCGGGAGGCGGGGTTCTACAGAGACCACAGGCGTGAATGCGCCAGGGACGCCCCCCCCAGCTCCGCCCCGTGGCTGCGCAGTGACCCCGGGCACCCCAGCAGCAGGCGAGGGCACCCACCGAGCTCGCAGTGGGCGCCAGTCCTCCCTGGGGGGCAGGAGCAGGTGCCAGTCGCAGGGTCGCAGGTCGCCCCCGGCCCACAGCTGCAGACGTGGGCGCAGCCAGCGCCAAATCGGCCTCGTGGACAGGCTGCGGGAGGAAGGGGGAGGTGGCCGACCCCCTCTCTCCGCTGTGTGGGGACGGGGGACGGGGGACGGGGGGGGGGGGGGGGGGGG